>CM058235.1:95125005-95455005 GCA_030180135.1 Orychophragmus violaceus | reverse complement strand
GACGTTGCTTTTCGACCGGAAGACCGAGAGCTAACTATCGAGACTTTGGACTATCTGGACACATCCTTCGGGAAATGGTTCATGCATGTTTGTTGCCAGGGGCAACAAGATCAAGCTGGTAACGATTTAAGTATCCTTTAATTTTTCTATTTTTTCTATGCTCGACGAGGCCCCTTTACCATTTTGTCTAAATAGGCTATTCTATTTGTACAGATATGGAATAGGGGCGCATTCAATTCGTCTTTGTTTATCAGAGTTTAGTCCAAATTTTTTTTTCATCGCGGGGTAGAGCAGTTTGGTAGCTCGCAAGGCTCATAACCTTGAGGTCACGGGTTCAAATCCTGTCTCCGCAACATTTTTTTTTTCAACAAATGTAAATTTGATTCTATTAACTAAAACTAGTCATTAATTAATACTTGTCTTTTGGGACGCGAGGCAAAAATTACTATATTTCCCGGTCAACTATACCGAATCTTTTATCTTTTTGAATCCATTTATATTTGGGCGGATAGCGGGAATCGAACCCGCGTCTTCTCCTTGGCAAAGAGAAATTTTACCATTAGACTATATCTGCATTTTTTTCCTTCTTGATAAGAAATTTATGGATAGTATTTGTTCAAAGCTATATGAGATACACTCTTTGGTTTGGGGTCATTTCATAAAATTATACTACCAAATCAGTTCAATTAACAATTCTATTAATATATATATATTGAATATATATATATTGAATTCCATATTCAATAATATAAATATATTATTCTCTATTTCCATAAAATATTATATTCTATATTGATATTAGATATCAATTTTTGATTCGTTTTTTTATTTAATTATTTATTACTATTTCATAGTTATATTTAGTAAATTGCTATTTATTAATATTTTATTCATATTTCACTCAAGTTACAGAAGTTCGACCCCCCCCCCCTCTAAATTTTTTGTTTTCTTTATTTGCATTTTATGGACTTAATATTGAATTTGAATGTGTAATTCGTGGAATGGGAGGGGTCATCTCATTTTTTGATCTGCAACGAATGAATTCAAGAGATAAGAGAATTAAGGATACCCACCAAGAAGACTAATCCAATCTATAAAGATGTACCAGAAAATACAACATTTTTGTTACTCGACCACCCATCAGGAGACGCAAATACAACGGGTACACTAATCAGTAAGATTGATGAAGTAATAATTAATGCAAAAACAGCCAATTGAAAAGCAATAGTCATGTTTTTAATCCTCCAAGCTATTAACAAAAGAATATACACCATTTAATCCTCTTACCCACTAAAAATTTTAATAAATAAAGGGATTTTATCATGAATCCGTTGATTCGAGATGACTTATTTCCAACTTCTTTTTACCACTTTTATTATATTCGGACATGAAGTTAAAGGTTCTTTTTGACTTCACAAATGGGTATACTAGATCGTGTATCTCATTTATTTATATAGACAGATTGATAGACTTATAAAGAAAGTCACACCCTATATCTTTTTCTACATAGTGATCGTATTAACTCATCGAGCTATGTTCTATTTGGCGAAAAAAAAAAATAGAAATTATCTTTCGGAGAGATGGCCGAGTGGTTGATGGCTCCGGTCTTGAAAACCGGTATAGTTCATAAAAAATAACTATCGAGGGTTCGAATCCCTCTCTCTCCTTTTGTTGGGAGTAAGCATTACACAATCTCCAAGATCTTACTTTTTCCCTGGTTGAGGACCGATGCCTGCCTGTTTGAAAAAAAAAATTCTTCGTCTTAAAAAACGATTCAAGTGGACTGAATCCTAGATTTGTCTCTTTCTCCCTGGTTGAGGACCGATGCCTGCCTGTTTTCTAGATGCCTGTTTTCTATAAGAAGGGTCAGCCTTGAAAGGCGCTAGCCAACCCAAGGTAAGGTCTAAACAAATAGCAGAGATTCACGAAGAAGTATTGCGCTATTTACCAGTGAGTGGGATTATTGGACTGATCTATTGGTGGGAAATGTTTTTCATTTTAGATAATGGACTGACTGACGTGATGGATTATCCTGACCAGATGCACCGCCGGGAAGGATCCTAAGGCCAAAAAACCACCCTAAATGACGTAAGGTGTGGAATCCCTCGACCAAAATAAAAAAAGACTAGCATTCTCGCGGACAGAATGACTGATGGGATGGAAACGAAATGACGGGAAGGACTATCTCGGCCATACTGACTGACGGGATGGAAACGAACTGACGGGAAGGACTATCTCGGCCATACTGACTGACGTGATGGATTATCCTGACCATATGCACCGCCGGGAAGGATCCTAAGTCCAAAACCTCCTAATGGACTGACGGGAAGGACTATCTCGGCCATACTGACTGACGTGATGGAAACGAACTGACGGAAAAGACTATCTCGGCCATAATGACTGACAAGATGGATTATCCTGACCGGATGCACCGCCGGGAAGGATCCTAAGGCCAAAAACCACCCTAAATAACGTAAGGTGTGGAATTCCTCAGCCAAAACTACCAAGGACTAGCATTCTCGCGGACTCGAGTTTTTTTGAAACTATCAAGACCCAAACCTCTCAAATGGATAACAAAGAGGTCTGGTGAAGAAATTGGTGGAAAAAACAATGGCGGGATATGATAAACTGATCCTATCCACCAGGAGAAGGATCATAAGGCCAAAACCTCCTAATGGACTGACGGGAAGGAATATCTCGGCCATACTGATTGACGGGATGGATTATCATGACCGGATGAACCGCCAGGAAGGATCCTAAGGCAAAAAAACCACCCTAAATGACGTAAGGTGTGGAATCCCTCGGCCAAAACAACAAAGGACTAGCATTCTCGCGGCCAGAATGACTGACGGGATGCAAACGAACTGACGTGAATGACTATCTCGGCCATACTGACTAACGGGATGGAAACGAACTGACGGGAAGGACTATCTCGGCCATACTGACTGACGTGATGGATTATCCTGACCAGATGCACCGCCGGGAAGGATCCTAAGGCCAAAAAACCACCCTAAATGACGTAAGGTGTGGAATCCCTCGACCAAAATAAAAAAAGACTAGCATTCTCGCGGACAGAATGACTGATGGGATGGAAACGAAATGACGGGAAGGACTATCTCGGCCATACTGACTGACGGGATGGAAACGAACTGACGGGAAGGACTATCTCGGCCATACTGACTGACGTGATGGATTATCCTGACCATATGCACCGCCAGGAAGGATCCTAAGTCCAAAACCTCCTAATGGACTGACGGGAAGGACTATCTCGGCCATACTGACTGACGTGATGGAAACGAACTGACGGAAAAGACTATCTCGGCCATAATGACTGACAAGATGGATTATCCTGACCGGATGCACCGCCGGGAAGGATCCTAAGGCCAAAAACCACCCTAAATAACGTAAGGTGTGGAATTCCTCAGCCAAAACTACCAAGGACTAGCATTCTCGCGGACTCGAGTTTTTTTGAAACTATCAAGACCCAAACCTCTCAAATGGATAACAAAGAGGTCTGGTGAAGAAATTGGTGGAAAAAACAATGGCGGGATATGATAAAATGATCCTATCCACCAGGAGAAGGATCCTAAGGCTAAAACCTCCTAATGGACTGACGGGAAGGAATATCTCGGCCATACTGATTGACGGGATGGATTATCATGACCGGATGAACCGCCAGGAAGGATCCTAAGGCCAAAAAACCACCCTAAATGACGTAAGGTGTGGAATCCCTCGGCCAAAACAACAAAGGACTAGCATTCTCGCGGCCAGAATGACTGACGGGATGGAAACGAACTGACGTGAATGACTATCTCGGCCATACTGACTAACGGGATGGAAACGAACTGACGGGAAGGACTATCTCGGCCATACTGACTGACGTGATGGATTATCCTGACCAGATGCACCGCCGGGAAGGATCCTAAGGCCAAAAAACCACCCTAAATGACGTAAGGTGTGGAATCCCTCGACCAAAATAAAAAAAGACTAGCATTCTCGCGGACAGAATGACTGATGGGATGGAAACGAAATGACGGGAAGGACTATCTCGGCCATACTGACTGACGGGATGGAAACGAACTGACGGGAAGGACTATCTCGGCCATACTGACTGACGTGATGGATAATCCTGACCATATGCACCGCCGGGAAGGATCCTAAGTCCAAAACCTCCTAATGGACTGACGGGAAGGACTATCTCGGCCATACTGACTGACGTGATGGAAACGAACTGACGGAAAAGACTATCTCGGCCATAATGACTGACAAGATGGATTATCCTGACCGGATGCAATGCCGGGAAGGATCCTAAGGCCAAAAACCACCCTAAATAACGTAAGGTATGGAATCCCTCGACCAAAACTACCAAGGACTAGCATTCTCGCGGACTCGAGTTTTTTTGAAACTATCAAGACCCAAACCTCTCAAATGGATAACAAAGATGTCTGGTGAAGAAATTGGTGGAAAAAACAATGGCGGGATATGATAAAATGATCCTATCCACCAGGAGAAGGATCCTAAGGCCAAAACCTCCTAATGGACTGACGGGAAGGAATATCTCGGCCATACTGATTGACGGGATGGATTATCATGACCGGATGAACCGCCAGGAAGGATCCTAAGGCCAAAAAACCACCCTAAATGACGTAAGGTGTGGAATCCCTCGGCCAAAACAACAAAGGACTAGCATTCTAGCGGCCAGAATGACTGACGGGATGGAAACGAATTGACGTGAATGACTATCTCGGCCATACTGACTAACGGGATGGAAACGAACTGACGGGAAGGACTATCTCGGCCATACTGACTGACGTGATGGATTATCTTGACCAGATGCACCGCCGGGAAGGATCCTAAGGCCAAAAAACCACCCTAAATGACGTAAGGTGTGGAATCCCTCGACCAAAATAAAAAAAGACTAGCATTCTCGCGGACAGAATGACTGATGGGATGGAAACGAAATGACGGGAAGGACTATCTCGGCCATACTGACTGACGGGATGGAAACGAACTGACGGGAAGGACTATCTCGGCCATACTGACTGACGTGATGGATAATCCTGACCATATGCACCGCCGGGAAGGATCCTAAGTCCAAAACCTCCTAATGGACTGACGGGAAGGACTATCTCGGCCATACTGACTGACGTGATGGAAACGAACTGACGGAAAAGACTATCTCGGCCATAATGACTGACAAGATGGATTATCCTGACCGGATGCAATGCCGGGAAGGATCCTAAGGCCAAAAACCACCCTAAATAACGTAAGGTATGGAATCCCTCGACCAAAACTACCAAGGACTAGCATTCTCGCGGACTCGAGTTTTTTTGAAACTATCAAGACCCAAACCTCTCAAATGGATAACAAAGATGTCTGGTGAAGAAATTGGTGGAAAAAACAATGGCGGGATATGATAAAATGATCCTATCCACCAGGAGAAGGATCCTAAGGCCAAAACCTCCTAATGGACTGACGGGAAGGAATATCTCGGCCATACTGATTGACGGGATGGATTATCATGACCGGATGAACCGCCAGGAAGGATCCTAAGGCCAAAAAACCACCCTAAATGACGTAAGGTGTGGAATCCCTCGGCCAAAACAACAAAGGACTAGCATTCTAGCGGCCAGAATGACTGACGGGATGGAAACGAATTGACGTGAATGACTATCTCGGCCATACTGACTAACGGGATGGAAACGAACTGACGGGAAGGACTATCTCGGCCATACTGACTGACGTGATGGATTATCTTGACCAGATGCACCGCCGGGAAGGATCCTAAGGCCAAAAAACCACCCTAAATGACGTAAGGTGTGGAATCCCTCGACCAAAATAAAAAAAAGACTAGCATTCTCGCGGACAGAATGACTGATGGGACCGGATGCACCGACGGGAAGGATCCTAAGACAAAAAACCACCCAAATGGACGTAAGGTGTGGAATCCCTGGGGCAAAACTACCAAGGACTAGCGTTCTCGCAGCCAGAATGACTGACGGGATGGAAACGAAATGACGGGAAGGAATATCTCGGCCATACTGACTGACGTGATGGACTATCCTGACCAGATGCACCGCCAGGAAGGCTTCCAAGGCCAAAATGCAAGTTTCCATGACCCAGGAAGAATTGGATCGAGTTTTTTGAAACTATCAAGACCCAAACCTCTCAAATGGATAACAAAGAGGTCTGGTGCAGAAATTGGTGGAAAACAAATGACCCGAAAAACCCGTCTATGCACCGTGGGAAGGTTATAGCCTATCGAGAACCAAGGTTCCATGACCCGAAAAAATTGACTCGAGTTTTTTTGAAACTATCAAGACCCAAACCTCTCAAATGGATAACAAAGAGGTCTGGTGAAGAAATTGGTGGAAAAAACAATGACGGGATATGATAATCTGATCCTATCCACCAGGAGAAGGATCCTAAGGCCAAAACCTCCTAACGGACTGACGGGAAGGAATATCTCGGCCATACTGATTGACGGGATGGATTATCATGACCGGATGAACCGCCAGGAAGGATCCTAAGGCCAAAAAACCAACCTAAATGATGTAAGGTGTGGAATCCCTCGGCCAAAACAACAAAGGACTAGCATTCTCGCGGCCAGAATGACTGACGGGATGGAAACGAACTGACGTGAATGACTATCTCGGCCATACTGACTAACGGGATGGAAACGAACTGACGGGAAGGACTATCTCGGCCATACTGACTGACGTGATGGATTATCTTGACCAGATGCACCGCCGGGAAGGATCCTAAGGCCAAAAAACCACCCTAAATGACGTAAGGTGTGGAATCCCTCGACCAAAATAAAAAAAAGACTAGCATTCTCGCGGACAGAATGACTGATGGGACCGGATGCACCGACGGGAAGGATCCTAAGACAAAAAACCACCCAAATGGACGTAAGGTGTGGAATCCCTGGGGCAAAACTACCAAGGACTAGCGTTCTCGCAGCCAGAATGACTGACGGGATGGAAACGAAATGACGGGAAGGAATATCTCGGCCATACTGACTGACGTGATGGACTATCCTGACCAGATGCACCGCCAGGAAGGCTTCCAAGGCCAAAATGCAAGTTTCCATGACCCAGGAAGAATTGGATCGAGTTTTTTGAAACTATCAAGACCCAAACCTCTCAAATGGATAACAAAGAGGTCTGGTGCAGAAATTGGTGGAAAACAAATGACCCGAAAAACCCGTCTATGCACCGTGGGAAGGTTATAGCCTATCGAGAACCAAGGTTCCATGACCCGAAAAAATTGACTCGAGTTTTTTTGAAACTATCAAGACCCAAACCTCTCAAATGGATAACAAAGAGGTCTGGTGAAGAAATTGGTGGAAAAAACAATGACGGGATATGATAATCTGATCCTATCCACCAGGAGAAGGATCCTAAGGCCAAAACCTCCTAACGGACTGACGGGAAGGAATATCTCGGCCATACTGATTGACGGGATGGATTATCATGACCGGATGAACCGCCAGGAAGGATCCTAAGGCCAAAAAACCAACCTAAATGATGTAAGGTGTGGAATCCCTCGGCCAAAACAACAAAGGACTAGCATTCTCGCGGCCAGAATGACTGACGGGATGGAAACGAACTGACGTGAATGACTATCTCGGCCATACTGACTAACGGGATGGAAACGAACTGACGGGAAGGACTATCTCGGCCATACTGACTGACGTGATGGATTATCCTGACCAGATGCACCGCCGGGAAGGATCCTAAGGCCAAAAAACCACCCTAAATGACGTAAGGTGTGGAATCCCTCGACCAAAATAAAAAAAGACTAGCATTCTCGCGGACAGAATGACTGATGGGATGGAAACGAAATGACGGGAAGGACTATCTCGGCCATACTGACTGACGGGATGGAAACGAACTGACGGGAAGGACTATCTCGGCCATACTGACTGACGTGATGGATAATCCTGACCATATGCACCGCCGGGAAGGATCCTAAGTCCAAAACCTCCTAATGGACTGACGGGAAGGACTATCTCGGCCATACTGACTGACGTGATGGAAACGAACTGACGGAAAAGACTATCTCGGCCATAATGACTGACAAGATGGATTATCCTGACCGGATGCAATGCCGGGAAGGATCCTAAGGCCAAAAACCACCCTAAATAACGTAAGGTATGGAATCCCTCGACCAAAACTACCAAGGACTAGCATTCTCGCGGACTCGAGTTTTTTTGAAACTATCAAGACCCAAACCTCTCAAATGGATAACAAAGATGTCTGGTGAAGAAATTGGTGGAAAAAACAATGGCGGGATATGATAAAATGATCCTATCCACCAGGAGAAGGATCCTAAGGCCAAAACCTCCTAATGGACTGACGGGAAGGAATATCTCGGCCATACTGATTGACGGGATGGATTATCATGACCGGATGAACCGCCAGGAAGGATCCTAAGGCCAAAAAACCACCCTAAATGACGTAAGGTGTGGAATCCCTCGGCCAAAACAACAAAGGACTAGCATTCTAGCGGCCAGAATGACTGACGGGATGGAAACGAATTGACGTGAATGACTATCTCGGCCATACTGACTAACGGGATGGAAACGAACTGACGGGAAGGACTATCTCGGCCATACTGACTGACGTGATGGATTATCTTGACCAGATGCACCGCCGGGAAGGATCCTAAGGCCAAAAAACCACCCTAAATGACGTAAGGTGTGGAATCCCTCGACCAAAATAAAAAAAGACTAGCATTCTCGCGGACAGAATGACTGATGGGATGGAAACGAAATGACGGGAAGGACTATCTCGGCCATACTGACTGACGGGATGGAAACGAACTGACGGGAAGGACTATCTCGGCCATACTGACTGACGTGATGGATAATCCTGACCATATGCACCGCCGGGAAGGATCCTAAGTCCAAAACCTCCTAATGGACTGACGGGAAGGACTATCTCGGCCATACTGACTGACGTGATGGAAACGAACTGACGGAAAAGACTATCTCGGCCATAATGACTGACAAGATGGATTATCCTGACCGGATGCAATGCCGGGAAGGATCCTAAGGCCAAAAACCACCCTAAATAACGTAAGGTATGGAATCCCTCGACCAAAACTACCAAGGACTAGCATTCTCGCGGACTCGAGTTTTTTTGAAACTATCAAGACCCAAACCTCTCAAATGGATAACAAAGATGTCTGGTGAAGAAATTGGTGGAAAAAACAATGGCGGGATATGATAAAATGATCCTATCCACCAGGAGAAGGATCCTAAGGCCAAAACCTCCTAATGGACTGACGGGAAGGAATATCTCGGCCATACTGATTGACGGGATGGATTATCATGACCGGATGAACCGCCAGGAAGGATCCTAAGGCCAAAAAACCACCCTAAATGACGTAAGGTGTGGAATCCCTCGGCCAAAACAACAAAGGACTAGCATTCTAGCGGCCAGAATGACTGACGGGATGGAAACGAATTGACGTGAATGACTATCTCGGCCATACTGACTAACGGGATGGAAACGAACTGACGGGAAGGACTATCTCGGCCATACTGACTGACGTGATGGATTATCTTGACCAGATGCACCGCCGGGAAGGATCCTAAGGCCAAAAAACCACCCTAAATGACGTAAGGTGTGGAATCCCTCGACCAAAATAAAAAAAAAGACTAGCATTCTCGCGGACAGAATGACTGATGGGACCGGATGCACCGACGGGAAGGATCCTAAGACAAAAAACCACCCAAATGGACGTAAGGTGTGGAATCCCTGGGGCAAAACTACCAAGGACTAGCGTTCTCGCAGCCAGAATGACTGACGGGATGGAAACGAAATGACGGGAAGGAATATCTCGGCCATACTGACTGACGTGATGGACTATCCTGACCAGATGCACCGCCAGGAAGGCTTCCAAGGCCAAAATGCAAGTTTCCATGACCCAGGAAGAATTGGATCGAGTTTTTTGAAACTATCAAGACCCAAACCTCTCAAATGGATAACAAAGAGGTCTGGTGCAGAAATTGGTGGAAAACAAATGACCCGAAAAACCCGTCTATGCACCGTGGGAAGGTTATAGCCTATCGAGAACCAAGGTTCCATGACCCGAAAAAATTGACTCGAGTTTTTTTGAAACTATCAAGACCCAAACCTCTCAAATGGATAACAAAGAGGTCTGGTGAAGAAATTGGTGGAAAAAACAATGACGGGATATGATAATCTGATCCTATCCACCAGGAGAAGGATCCTAAGGCCAAAACCTCCTAACGGACTGACGGGAAGGAATATCTCGGCCATACTGATTGACGGGATGGATTATCATGACCGGATGAACCGCCAGGAAGGATCCTAAGGCCAAAAAACCAACCTAAATGATGTAAGGTGTGGAATCCCTCGGCCAAAACAACAAAGGACTAGCATTCTCGCGGCCAGAATGACTGACGGGATGGAAACGAACTGACGTGAATGACTATCTCGGCCATACTGACTAACGGGATGGAAACGAACTGACGGGAAGGACTATCTCGGCCATACTGACTGACGTGATGGATTATCCTGACCAGATGCACCGCCGGAAAGGATCCTAAGGCCAAAAAACCACCCTAAATGACGTAAGGTGTGGAATCCCTCGACCAAAATAAAAAAAGACTAGCATTCTCGCGGACAGAATGACTTATGGGACCGGATGCACCGACGGGAAGGATCCTAAGACCAAAAACCACCCAAATGGACGTAAGGTGTGGATGTAGGAACTGTTTAGTTGATCCTGATGTAATTCACAGATTCATATCAACCTAAACATACAGATCTAGGTTCTCTTGATTAGAAACATTAGATGATCTCACCTTTTACCTGTTTGTTGCAGCAGAAGGAATAGAACAGGTCAGAGATCAGATAGATACACCGAGGGATGAATCCTCCAAAGGTTCACACACGCGATCACAGAAAACGGCTGCTAGACCGAGCTGATGGGAGGCGCAGGGAGAGAGGATTTTCGGCGCTGGGGCTAGGGTTAGGAGAAAGAGATTTGGCTTTTAGTTTATTAAAAGCCTTCTCTTTCCCTTTTGGGCTTATGGGCCCAAAACACCAATCTGATTAAATCCCATTTAATCAGACCCATTAATCTTTCTCTCTTAGTGCGACAAATGCCTGGCACTTTTGTCATACTTCTGCTAAGCCGTTCCAACACATTTTCCTGTTAGCTTAGGCGTGTGACCCATATGGGATCATATAATAAAGGCAATAAGTCCAAGACTTATAGATCATGAGCGGACTCTAGCAAGCCATCATGACCCCCAGTATTATATGACTTATGTCTGATCATTGACATACTCTTACTTTCTAGAGACAGTACCGAGATTACTGGACACAATTCCAACAGTGGAATCCCTGGGGCAAAACTACCAAGGACTAGCGTTCTCGCAGCCAGAATGACTGACGGGATGGAAACGAAATGACGGGAAGGAATATTTCGGCCATACTGACTGACGTGATGGACTATCCTGACCAGATGCACCGCCGGGAAGGCTTCTAAGGCCAAAATGCAAGTTTCCATGACCCGGGAAGAATTGGATCGAGTTTTTTTAAACTATCACGACCAAAACCATTAAAATGGGATAACAAAGAGGTCTGGTGAAGAAATTAGTGGAAAACAAATGACCCGAAAAACCCGTCTATGCACCGTGGGAAGGTTATAGCCTACCGAGAACCAAGGTTCCATGACCCAAAAAAAATTGACTCGAGTTTTTTTGAAACTATCAAGACCCAAACCTCTCAAATGGATAACAAAGATAGTCCTTCCCGTCAGTTCGTTTCCATCCCGTTAGTCAGTATGGCCGAGATAGTCCTTCACGTCAGTTCGTTTCCATCCCGTCAGTCATTCTGGCCGCGAGAATGCTAGTCCTTTGTTGTTTTGGCCGAGGGATTCCACACCTTACGTCATTTTGGGTGGTTTTTGGACTTAGGATCCTTCCCGTCGGTGCATCCAGTCAGGATAATCCATCACGTCAGTCAGTATGGCCGAGATAGTCCTTCCCGTCATTTTGTTTCCATCTCGTCAGTCAGTATGGACGAGAGAATGCTAGTCCTTTGTTTTTTTTGTCGAGGGATTCCACACCTTACGTCATTTAGGGTGGTTTTTCTGGTCATGGAACCTTGGTTCTCGGTAGGCTATAACCTTCCCACGATCCATAGACGGGTTTTTCGGGTCATTGTTTTCCACCAATTTCTTCACCAGACCTCTTTTATATCCCATTTTAAGGGTTTTGGTCATGATATTTTCAAAAAAACTCGATCCAATTATTTTTTGGGTCATGGAACCTTGGTTCTCGGTAGGCTATAACCTTCCCACGGTGCATAGACGGGTTTTTCGGGTCATTTGTTTTCCACCAATTTCTTCACCAGACCTCTTTTATAACCCATTTTAAGGGTTTTGGTCATGATAGTTTTAAAAAAACTCGAGTAAATTTTTTCGGGTCATGGAACCTTGGTTCTCGGTAGGCTATAACCTTCCCACGATCCATAGACGGGTTTTTCGGGTCATTTGTTTTCCACCAATTTCTTCACCAGACCTCTTTTATATCCCATTTTAAGGGTTTTCGGGTCATTTGTTTTCCACCAATTTCTTCACCAGACCTCTTTTATATCCCATTTTAAGGGTTTTGGCCGTGATAGTTTAAAAAAAACTCGATCCAATTCTTGTGATGGATTATCCTGACCAGATGCACCGACGGGAAGGATCCTAAGACCAGAAACCACCCTAAATGACGTAAGGTGTGGAATCCCTGGGCCAAAATAAAAAAAGACTAGCAATCTCGCGGACAGAATGACTGACGGGATGGAAACGAAATGACGGGAAGGACTATCTCGGCCATACTGACTGACGGGATGGATCATCCTGACCGGATGCACCGCCGGGAAGGATCCTAAGTCCAAAAACCACCCAAAATGAAGTAAGGTGTGGAATCCCTGGGGCAAAACAACAAAGGACTAGCATTCTCGCGGCCAAAATGACTGACGGGATGGAAACGAACTGACGTGAAGGACTATCTCGGCCATACTGACAAACGGGATGGACACGAAATGACGGGAAGGACTATCTCGGCCATACTGACTGGTGGGATGGATTATCATGACCGGATGAACCGCCAGGAAGGATCCTAAGGCCAAAACCACCCTAAATGACGTAAGGTGTGGAATCCCTCGGCCAAAATAAAAAAGGACTAGCATACTCGCGGACAGAATGACTGACGGGATGGAAACGCAATGACGGGAAGGACTATCTCGGCCATACTGACTGACGGAATGGATTATCCTGACCGGATGAACCGACGGGAAGGATCCGAAGACCAAAAACCACCCTAATGGACGTAAGGTGTGGAATCCCTGGGGCAAAACTACCAAGGACTAGCGTTCTCGCAGCTAGAACCACTGACTGGATGGAAACGAACTGACGGGAAGGACTATCTCGGCCATACTGATTGACAGGATGGATTATCATGACCGGATGAACCGCCGGGAAGGATCCTAAGGCCAAAAACCACCCTAAATGACGTAAGGTGTGGAATCCCTCGGCCAAAATAAAAAAAGACTAGCATTCTCGCGGACAGAATGACTGATGGGATGGAAACGAAATGACGGGAAGGACAATCTCGGCCATACTGACTGACGTGATGGATTATCCTGACCAGATGCACCGCCGAGAAGGATTCTAAGGCCAAAATGCAAGGTTCCATGACCTAGGAAGAATTGGATCGAGTTTTTTTGAAACTATCATGACCAAAACCCTTAAAATGGGATATAAAAGAGTTCTGTTGAAGAAATTGGTGGAAAACAAATGACCCGAAAAACCCGTCTATACACCGTGGGAAGGTTATAGCCTACCGAGAACCAAGGTTCCATGACCCGAAAAAATTGACTCGAGTTTTTTTGAAACTATCAAGACCCAAACCTCTCAAATGGATAACAAAGAGGTCTGGTGAAGAAATTGGTGGAAAAAACAATGACGGGATAGGATAAACTGATTCTATCCACCGGGGGAAGGATCCTAAGGCCAAAACCTGCTAATGGACTGACGGGAAGGAATATCTCGGCCATACTGATTGACGGGATGGATTATCATGACCGGATGAACCGCCAGGAAGGATCCTAAGGCCAAAAAACCACCCTAAATGACGTAAGGTGTGGAACCCCTCGACCAAAAAAACAAAGGACTAGCATACTCGCGGACAGAATGACTGACGGGATGGAAACGAACTGACGTGAAGGACTATCTCGGCCATACTGACTAACGGGATGGATTATCATGACCGGATGAACCGCCGGGAAGGATCCTAAGGCCAAAAAACCACCCTAAATTACGTAAGGTGTGGAATCCCTCGGCCAAAACAACAAAGGACTAGCATTCACGTCAGTCAGTATGGCCGAGATAGTCCTTCCCGTCATTGCGTTTCCATCCCGTCAGTCAGTATGGCTGAGATAGTCCTTCCCGTCATTGTGTTTCCATCCCGTCAGTCATTCTGGCCGCAAGTATGCTAGTCCTTTGTTGTTTTGGCCGAGGGATTCCACACCTTACGTCAATGAGGGTGGGTTTTGGACTTAGGATCCTTCCCGGCGGTTCATCCGGTCATGATAATCCAGCCCGTCAGTCAGTATGGCCGAGATATTCCTTCCCGTCATTTTGTTTCCATCACGTTAATCAGTATGGCCGAGATATTCCTTCCCGTCA
Organism: Orychophragmus violaceus; assembly: GCA_030180135.1. NCBI lineage: Eukaryota > Viridiplantae > Streptophyta > Magnoliopsida > Brassicales > Brassicaceae > Orychophragmus > Orychophragmus violaceus. The sequence goes on along the minus strand of CM058235.1, from coordinate 95,440,284 downwards.
TTTCGTTTCCATCCCATCAGTCATTCTGTCCGCGAGAATGCTAGTCTTTTTTTATTTTGGCCGAGGGATTCCACACCTTACGTCATTTAGGGTGGTTTTTGGGCTAAGGATCCTTCCCGGCGGTTCATCTGGTCATGATAATCCATCCCTTCAGTCAGTATGGCTGAGATGTTCCTTCCCGTCAGTCCATTAGGAGGTTTTGGCATTAGGATCCTTCCCCCGGTGGATAGAATCAGTTTATCCTATCCCGTCATTGTTTTTTCCACCAATTTCTTCACCAGACCTCTTTGTTTTAAGGGTTTTGGTCGTGATAGTTTCAAAAAAACTCGATCCAATTCTTCCTGGGTCATGGAAACTTGCATTTTGGCCTTAGAAGCCTTCTCGGCGGTGCATCTGGTCAGGATAATCCATCACGTCAGTCAGTATGGCCGAGATAGTCCTTCACGTCAGTTCGTTTCCATCCCGTCAGTCATTCTGGCCGCGAGAATGCTAGTCTTTTTTTATTTTGGCCGAGGGATTCCACACCTTACGTCATTAGGGTGGTTTTTGGTCTTTGGATCCTTCCCGTCGGTTCATCCGGTCAGGATTCCCGTCAGTTCGTTTCCATCCCGTTAGTCAGTATGGCCGAGATAGTCCTTCACGTCAGTTCGTTTCCTTCCCGTCAGTCAGTATGGCCGAGATAGTCCTTCCCGTCATTTTGTTTACATCCCGTTAGTCAGTATGGCCGAGATAGTCCTTCCCGTCATTTCGTGTCCATCCCGTCAGTCATTCTGTCCGCGAGAATGCTAGTCCTTTGTTTTTTTGGTCGAGGGATTCCATACCTTACGTCATTAGGGTGGTTTTTGGTCTTCGGATCCTTCCCGTCGGTTCATCCGGTCAGGATAATCCATCCCCTCAGTTAGTATGGCCGAGATAGTCCTTCCCGTCAGTTCGTTTCCATCCCGTTAGTCAGTATGGCCGAGATATTCCTTCACGTCAGTTCGTTTCCATCCCGTCAGTCAGTATGGCCGAGATAGTCCTTCCCGTCAGTTCGTTTCCATCCCGTCAGTCATTCTGGCCGCGAGAATGCTAGTCCTTTGTTGTTTTGGCCGAGGGATTCCACACCTTAAGTCATTAGGGTGGTTTTTTGGCCTTAGGATCCTTCCCGTCGGTGCATCCGGTCAGGATAATCCATCCCGTCAGTCAGTATGGCCGAGATAGTCCTTCCCGTCAGTTTGTTTCCATCCCGTTAGTCAGTATGGCCGAGATAGTCCTTCCCATCATTTCGTGTCCATCCCGTCAGTCATTCTGTTCGCGAGAATGCTAGTCCTTTGTTTTTTTTGTCGATGGATTCCACACCTTACGTCATTTAGGGTGGTTTTTGGCCTTAGGATCCTTCCCGTCGGTTCATCCGGTCAGGATAATCCATCCCGTCAATCAGTATGGCCGAGATAGTCCTTCCCGTCAGTTCGTTTCCATCTCGTCAGTCATTCTGGCCGCGAGCATGCTAGTCCTTTGTTGTTTTGGCCGAGGGATTCCACACCTTACGTTATTTAGGGTGGTTTTTGGTCTTAGGATCCTTCCCGTCGATGCATTTGGTCAGGATAATCAATCCCGTCAGTCAGTATGGCCGAGATAGTCCTTCCCGTCAGTTCGTTTCCATCCCGTCAGTCATTCTGTCAGCGAGAATGCTAGTCCTTTGTTTTTTTGGTCGAGGGATTCCACACCTTACGTCATTTTGGGTGGTTTTTAGACTTAGGATCCTTCCCGGCGGTTCATCCGGTCATGATAATCCAGCCCGTCAGTCAGTATGGCCGAGATATTCCTTCCCGTCAGTCATTCTGGCCGCGAGCATGCTAGTCCGTTGTTTTTTTGGCCGAGGGATTCCACACCTTACGTCATTTAGGGTGGTTTTTGGTCTTCGGATCCTTCCCGTCGGTTCATCCGGTCAGGATAATCCATCCCGTCAGTCAGTATGGCCGAGATATTCCTTCCCGTCATTTCGTTTCCATCCCGTCAGTCATTCTGTCCGCGAGTATGCTAGTCCTTTGTTTTTTTGGACGAGGGATTCCACACCTTACGTCATTTAGGGTGGTTTTTGGCCTTATGATCCTTCCCGGCGGTTCATCCGGTCATGATAATCCAGCCCGTCAGTCAGTATGGCTGAGATATTCCTTCCTGTCAGTCCATTAGGGGGTTTTGGCCTTAGGATCCTTCCCCTGGTGGATAGGAATCAGTTTATCCTATCCCGTCATGATAGTTTCAAAAAAACTCGATCCAATTCTTCCTGGGTCGTGGAAACTTGCATTTTGGCCTTAGGATCCTTCCCAGCGGTTCATCCGGTCATGATAATCCAGCCCGTCAGTCAGTATGGCCGAGATAGTCGTTACCGTCATTTCGTTTCCATCCCATCAGTCAGTATGGCCGAGATAGTCCTTCCCGTCATTTCGTTTCCATCCCGTCAGTCAGTATGGCCGAGATAGTCCTTCCCGTCAGTTCGTTTCCATCCCTTTAGACAGTATGGCCGAGATAGTCCTTCCTGTCATTTCGTGTCCATCCCGTCAGTCATTCTGTCCGCGAGAATGCTAGTCCTTTGTTTTTTTGGTCGAGGGATTCCACACCTTACGTCATTTAGGGTGGTTTTTTGGCCTTAGGATCCTTCCCGTCGGTGCATCCGGTCAGGATAATCCATCCCGTCAGTCATTATGGCCGAGATAGTCCTTCCCGTCAGTTCATTTCCTTCCCGTCAGTCAGTATGGCCGAGATAGTCCTTCACGTCAGTTCGTTTCTATCCCGTCAGTTATTCTGTCCGCAAGAATGCTAGTCCTTTGTTGTTTTGGCCGAGGGATTCCACACCTTACGTCATTTAGGGTGGTTTTTGGCCTAAGGATCCTTCCCGGCGGTTCATCCGGTCAGGATAATCCATCACGTCAGTCAGTATGGCCGAGATATTCCTTCCCGTCAGTCCATTAGATAGTTCGTTTCCATCCATCAGTCATTCTGTCCGCGAGAATGCTAGTCTTTTTTTTTATTTTGGCCGAGGGATTCCACACCTTACGTCATTTAGGGTGGTTTTGGCCTTAGGATCCTTCCCGGCGGTTCATCCGGTCATGATAATCCAGCCCGTCAGTCAGTATGGCCGAGATAGTCCTTCCCGTCAGTTCGTTTCCATCCCGTCAGTCAGTATGTCCGAGATAGTCCTTCACGTCAGTTCGTTTCCATCCCGTCAGTCATTCTGTCCGCAAGAATGCTAGTCCTTTGTTGTTTTGGCCGAGGGATTCCACACCTTACGTCATTTAGGGTGGTTTTTGGCCAAAGGATCCTTCCCGGCGGTTCATCCGGTCAGGATAATCCATCACGTCAGTCAGTATGGCCGAGATATTCCTTCCCGTCAGTCCATTAGGCAGTTCGTTTCCATCCCATCAGTCAGTATGGCCGAGATAGTCCTTCCCGTCATTTTGTTTCCATCCCATCAGTCATTCTGTCCCCGAGAATGCTAGTCTTTTTTTTATTTTGGCCGAGGGATTCCACACCTTACGTCATTAGGGGGTTTTTGGTCTTAGAATCCTTCCCGTCGGTGCATCCGGTCAGGATAATCCATCCCCTCAGTCAGTATGGCCGAGATAGTCCTTCCCGTCATTTCGTTTCCATCCCATCAGTTATTCTGTCCGCGAGAATGCTAGTCTTTTTTTATATTGGCCGAGGGATTCCACACCTTACGTCATTAGGGTGGTTTTTGGACTTAGGATCCTTCCCGTCGGTTCATCCGGTCATGATAATCCATCCTCTCAGTCAGTATGGCCGAGATATTCCTTCCCGTCAGTCCATTAGGAGGTTTTGGCCTTAGGATCCTTCCCCTGGTGGATAGGATCAGTTTTTCCTATCCCGTCATTGTTTTTTCCACCAATTTCTTCACCTGACCTCTTTGTTATCCATTTGAGAGGTTTGGGTCTTGATAGTTTCAAAAAAACTCGAGTCAATTTTTTTCGGGTCATGGAACCTTGGTTCTCGATAGGCTATAACCTTCCCACGGTGCATAGACGGGTTTTTCGGGTCATTTGTTTTCCACCAATTTCTTCACCAGACCTCTTTTATATCCCATTTTAAGGGTTTTGGTCATGATAGTTTCAAAAAAACTTGATCCAATTCTTCTTGGGTCATGGAAACTTGCATTTTGGCCTTAGAATCCTTCTCGGCGGTGCAACTGGTCAGGATAATCCATCCCGTCAGTCAGTATGGCCGAGATATTTCGTTCCCGTCATTTCGTTTCCATCCCATCAGTCAGTATGGCCGAGATAGTCCTTCCCGCCATTTTGTTTCCATCCCATTAGTCAGTATGGCCGAGATAGTCCTTCCCGTCAGGTCAGGATAATCCATCACGTCAGTCAGTATGGCCGAGATAGTCCTTCCCGTCAGGTCAGGATAATCCATCACGTCAGTCAGTATGGCCGAGATAGTCCTTCCCGTCAGTTCGTTTCCATCCCGTCAGTCATTCTGTCCGCGAGAATGCTAGTCCTTTATTGTTTTGGCCGAGGGATTCCACACCTTACGTCATTTAGGGTGGTTTTTTGGTTTTCGGATCCTTCCCGGCGGTTCATCCGGTCATGATAATCCATCCTCTCAGTCAGTATGGCCGAGATATTCCTTCCCGTCAGTCCATTAGGGGGTTTTGGCCTTAGGATCCTTCCCCTGGTGGATAGGATCAGTTTATCCTATCCCGTCATTGTTTTCTCCACCAATTTCTTCACCAGACCTCTTTGTTATCCATTTGAGAGCTTTGGGTCTTGATAGTTTCAAAAAAACTCGAGTCAATTTTTTCGGGTCATGGAACCTTGGTTCTCGGTAGGCTATAACCTTCCCACGGTGTGTAGACGGGTTTTTTGGGTCATTTGTTTTCCACCAATTTCTTCACCAGACCTCTTTTATATCCCATTTTAAGGGTTTTGATCGTGATGGTGTCAAAAAAACTCGATCCAATTCTTCCCGTGTCATGGAAACTTGCATTTTTGCCTTAGAATCCTTCCCGGTGGTGCAGCTGGTCAGGATAATCCATCCTTCTCGGCGGTGCATCTGGTCAGGATAATCCATCACGTCAGTCAGTATGGCCGAGATAGTCCTTCCCGTCATTTCGTTTCCATCCCATCAGTCATTCTGTCCGAGATAGTCCTTCCCGTCAGTTCGTTTCCATCAAGTCAGTCATTCTGGCCGCGAGCATGCTAGTCCTTTGTTGTTTTGGCCGAGGGATTCCACACCTTACGTCATTTAGGGTGGTTTTTGGCCTTAGGATCCTTCCCAGCGGTTCATCCGGTCATGATTATCCATCCCGTCAGTCAGTATGGCCGAGATAGTCCTTCCCGTCAGTTCGTTTCCATCCCGTCAGTCATTCTGTCCGCGAGAATGCTAGTCTTTTTTTATTTTGGCCGAGGGATTCCACACCTTACGTCATTAGGGTGGTTTTTGGTCTTCGGATCCTTCCCGTCGGTTCATCCAGTCAGGATAATCCATCCCGTTAGTCAGTATGGCGAGATAGTCCTTCACGTCAGTTCGTTTCCATCCCATCAGTCATTCTGTCCGCGAGAATGCTAGTCTTTTGTTGTTTTGGCCGAGGGATTCCACACCTTACGTCATTTAGGGTGGTTTTTGGTCTTCGGATCCTTCCCGTCGGTTCATCCGGTCAGGATAATCCATCCCGTCAGTCAGTATGGCCGAGACAGTTTTTCCCATCAGTTCGTTTCCATCCCATCAGTCATTCTGTCCGCGAGAATGCTAGTCCTTTGTTGTTTTGGCCGAGGGATTCCACACCTTACGTCATTAGGGTGGTTTTTGGTCTTCGGATCCTTCCCGGCGGTTCATCCGGTCATGATAATCCATCACGTCAGTCAGTATGGCCGAGATAGTCCTACCCCTCATTTCGTTTCCATCCCATCAGTCATTCTGTCCGCGAGAATGCTAGTCCTTTGTTTTTTTGGCCGAGGGATTCCACACCTTACGTCATTAGGGTGGTTTTTGGTCTTCGGTTCCTTCCCGTCGGTTAATCCGGTCATGATAATCCATCCCATCAGTCAGTATGGCCGAGATATTTCGTTCCCGTCAGTCCATTAGGGGGTTTTGGCCTTAGGATCCTTCCCCCTGTGGATAGGATAAACTGACCGTCATTGTTTTTTCCAACAATTTCTTCACCAGACCTCTTTGTTATCCATTTGCGAGGTTTGGGTCTTGATAGTTTCAAAAAAAACTTGATCCAATTCTTCCTGGGTCATGGAAACTTGCATTTTGGCCTTAGGATCCTTCCCAGCGGTTCATCCGGTCATGATAATCCATCCCGTCAGTCAGTATGGCCGAGATATTCCTTCCCGTCAGTCCATTAGGAGGTTTTGGCCTTAGGATCCTTCCCCCGGTGAATAGAATCAGTTTATCCTATCCCGTCATTGTTTTTTCCACCAATTTCTTCACCAGACCTCTTTGTTATCCATTTGAGAGGTTTGGGTCTTGATAGTTTCAAAAAAACTCGAGTCAATTTTTTTCGGGTCATGGAACATTGGTTCTCGGTAGGCTATAACCTTCCCACGGTGTATAGACGGGTTTTTCGTTCATTTGTTTTCCACCGATTTCTTCACCAGACCTCTTTTATATCCCATTTTAAGGGTTTTGGTCATGATAGTTTCAAAAAAAAACTCGATCCAATTCTTCCTGGGTCATGGAAACTTGCATTTTGGCCTTAGAATCCTTCCCGGCGGTGCATCTGGTCAGGATAATCGATCACGTCAGTCAGTATAGCCGAGATAGTCCTTCCCGTCGGTTCGTTTCCATCCCGTCAGTCAGTATGGCCGAGATAGTCCTTCCCGTCAGTTCGTTTCCATCCCGTCAGTCAGTATGGCCGAGATAGTCCTTCCCGTCAGTTCGTTTCCATCCCGTTAGTCAGTATGGCCTAGATAGTCCTTCAAGTCAGTTCGTTTCCATCCCGTCAGTCATTCTGGCCGCGAGAATGCTAGTCCTTTGTTGTTTTGGCCGAGGGATTCCACACCTTACGTCATTTAGGGTGGTTTTTTGGCCTTAGGATCCTTCCCGGCGGTGCATCTGGTCAGGATAATCCATCACGTCAGTCAGTATGGCCGAGATAGTCCTTCCCGTCATTGCGTTTCCATCCCGTCAGTCATTCTGTCCGCGAGAATGCTAGTCCTTTGTTTTTTTGGTCGAGGGATTCCACACCTTACGTCATTTAGCGTGGTTTTTGGTCTTCGGATCCTTCCCGTCGGTTCATCCGGTCAGGATAATCCATCCCGTCAGTCAGTATGGCCGAGATAGTCCTTCCCGTCAGTTCGTTTCCATCCCGTCATTCATTCTGGCCGAGATAGTCCTTCACGACAGTTCGTTTCCATCCCGTCAGTCCTTGTTTTTTTGGTCGAGGGATTCCACACCTTACGTCATTTAGGGTCATACTGACTGACGGGAGGGATTATCCTGACCAGATGCACCGCCGAGAAGGATCCTAAGACCAAAAACCACCCTAAATGACGTAAGGTGTGGAATCCCTCAGCCAAAATAAAAAAAGGACTAGCATTCTCGCGGCCAGAATGACTGACGGGATGGAAACGAACTGACGTGAAGGACTATCTCGGCCATACTGACTAACGGGATGGAAACGAACTGACGGGAAGGACTATCTCGGCCATACAGACTGACGGGATGGATTATCCTGACCGGATGAACCGACGGGAAGGATCCGAAGACCAAAAACCACCCTAATGACGTAAGGTGTGGAATCCCTCGGCCAAAATAAAAAAGACTAGCATTCTCGCGGACAGAATGACTGCTGGGATGGAAACGAAATGACGGGAAGGACTATCTCGGCCATACTGACTGACGTGATGGATTATCCTGACCAGATGCACTGCCGAGAAGCCATTTCGTTTCCATCCCGTTAGTCAGTATGGCCGAGATAGTCCTTCACGTCAGTTCGTTTCCATCACGTCAGTCAGTATGGCCGAGATAGTCCTTCCTGTCATTTCGTTACCATCCCATCAGTCATTCTGTCAGCGAGAATGCTGGTCCTTTTTTATTTTGGCCGAGGGATTCCACACCTTACGTCATTTAGGGTGGTTTTTTGGCCTTAGGATCCTTCCCGGCGGTTCATCCGGTCATGATAATCCAGCCCGTCAGTCAGTATGGCCGAGATATTCCTTCCCGTCAGTCCATTAGGGGTTTTTGGCCTTAGGATCCTTCTCCCGGTGGATAGGATCAGTTTATCCTATCCCGTCATTGTTTTTTCCACCAATTTCTTCACCAGACCTCTTTGTTATCCATTTGAGAGGTTTGGGTCTTGATAGTTTCAAAAAAACTCGAGTAAATTTTTTCGGGTCATGGAACCTTGGTTCTCGGTAGGCTATAACCTTCCCACGATGCATATACGGGTTTTTCGGGTCATTTGTTTTCCACCAATTTCTTCACCAGACCTCTTTTATATCCCATTTTAAGGGTTTTGGTCATGATAGTTTCAAAAAAACTCGATCCAATTCTTCCTGGGTCATGGAAACTTGCATTTTGGCCTTAGAATCCTTCCCGTGATTTCGTTTCCATCCCGTCAGTCATTCTGTCTGCAAGAATGCTAGTCCTTTGTTGTTTTGCCCGAGGGATTCCACACCTTACGTCATTTTGGGTGGTTTTTGGCCTTCAGGTCCTTCCCGTCGGTTCATCCGGTCAGGATAATCCATCCCGTCAGTCAGTATGGCCGAGATAGTCCTTCCCGTCAGTTCGTTTCCATCCCGTTAGTCAGTATGGCCGAGATAGTCCTTCACGTCAGTTCGTTTCCATCCCGTCAGTCATTCTGTCCGCGAGAATGCTAGTCCTTTGTTTTTTTGGTCGAGGGATTCCACACCTTACGTCATTTAGGGTGGTTTTTTGGCCTTAGGATCCTTCCCGGCGGTTCATCCGGTCATGATAATCCATCCCGTCAATCAGTATGGCCGAGATATTCCTTCCCGTCAGTATGGCCGAGATAGTCCTTCCCGTCATTGCGTTTCCATCCCGTCAGTCATTCTGTCTGCGAGTATGGTAGTCCTTTGTTTTTTTGGTCGAAGGATTCCACACCTTACGTCATTTAGGGTTGTTTTTTTGGCCTTAGGATCCTTCCCGGCGGTTCATCCGGTAATGATAATCCATCCCGTCAGTCAGTATGGCTGAGATATTCCTTCCCGTCAGTCCATTAGGGGGTTTTGGCTTTAGGATCCTTCCCCTGGTGGATAGGATCAGTTTATCCTATCCCGTCATTGTTTTTTCCACCAATTTCTTCACCAGACCTCTTTGTTATCCATTTGAGAGGTTTGGGTCTTGATAGTTTCAAAAAAACTCGAGTCAATTTTTTCGGGTCATGGAACCTTGGTTCTCGGTAGGCTATAACCTTCCCACGGTGTATAGACGGGTTTTTCGGGTCATTTCTTTTCCACCAATTTCTTCACCAGACCTCTTTTATATCCCATTTTAAGGGTTTTGGTCATGATAGTTTCAAAAAAACTCGATCCAATTCTTCCCGGGTCATGGAAACTTGCATTTTGGCCTTAGAATCCTTCCCGGCAGTGCATCTGGTCAGGATAGTCCATCACGTCAGTCAGTATGGCCGAGATAGTCCTTCCCGTCATTTTGTTTCCATCCCGTCAGTCAGTATGGCCGAGATAGTCCTTCCCGTCAGTTCGTTTCCATCCCGTCAGTCATTCTGGCCGAGATAGTCCTTCACGTCAGTTCGTTTCCATCTTGTCAGTCATTCTGGCCGCGAGAATGCTAGTCCTTTGTTGTTTTGGCCGAGGGATTCCACACCTTACGTCATTTTGGGTGGTTTTTGGACTTAGGATCCTTCCCGGCGGTGCATCCGGTGAGGATAATCCATCCCGTCAGTCATTATGGCCGAGACAGTTTTTCCCGTCAGTTCGTTTCCATCCAGTCTGTGGTTCTGGCTGCGAGAACGGTAGTCCTTGGTAGTTTTGCCCCAGGGATTCCACACCTTACGTCCATTTGGGTGGTTTTTGGTCTTAGGATCCTTCTCGTCGGTGCATCCGGTCAGGATAATCCATCCCGTCAGTCAGTATGGCCGAGATAGTCCTTCCCGTTATTTTGTTTCCATCCCGTCAGTCAGTATGGCCGAGATAGTTCTTCCCGTCAGTTCGTTTCCATCCCGTCAGTCATTCTAGCCGCGAGCATGCTAGTCCTTTGTTGTTTTGGCCGAGGGATTCCACACCTTACGTCATTTAGGGTGGTTTTTGGCCTTAGGATCCTTCCCGGCGGTTCATCCGGTCATGATAATCCAGCCCGTCAGTCAGTATGGCCGAGATATTCCTTCCCGTCAGTCCATTATGGGTTTTTGGCCTTAGGATCCTTCCCCCAGTGGATAGGATCAGTTTATCCTATCCCGTCATTGTTTTCTCCACCAATTTCTTCACCAGACCTCTTTGTTATCCATTTGAGAGGTTTGGGTCTTGATAGTTTCAAAAAAACTCGAGTCAATTTTTTCGGGTCATGGAACCTTGATTCTCGATAGGCTATAACCTTCCCACGGTGTATAGACGGGTTTTTTGGGTCATTTGTTTTCCACCAATTTCTTCACCAGACCTCTTTTATATCCCATTTTAAGGGTTTTGGTCATGATAGTTTCAAAAAAACTCAATCCAATTCTTCATGGGTCATGGAAACTTGCATTTTGGCCTTAGAAGCCTTCTCGGCGGTGCATCCGGTCAGGATAATCCATCCCGTCAGTCAGTATGGCCGAGATAGTCCTTCCCGTCATTTTATTTCCATCCCGTCAGTCATTCTGGCCGCGAGCATGCTAGTCCTTTGTTGTTTTGGCTGAGGGATTCCACACCTTACGTCATTTAGGGTGGTTTTTGGCCTTAGGATCCTTCCCGGCGGTTCATCCGGTCATGATAATCCAGCCCGTCAATCAGTATGGCCGAGATATTCCTTCCCGTCATTTTGTTTCCATCCCGTCAGTCAGTATGGCCGAGATAGTCCTTCCCGTCAGTTCGTTTCCATCCCGTCAGTCATTCTGGCCGCGAGCATGCTAGTCCTTTGTTGTTTTGGCCGAGGGATTCCACACCTTACGTCATTTAGGGTGGTTTTTGGCCTTAGGATCCTTACCGGCGGTTCATCCGGTGATGATAATCCATCCTCTCAGTCAGTATGGCCGAGATATTCCTTCCTGTCAGTCCATTAGGAGGTTTTGGCCTTAGGATCCTTCCCCTGGTGGATAGGATCAGTTTTTCCTATCCCGTCATTGTTTTTTCCACCAATTTCTTCACCTGACCTCTTTGTTATCCATTTGAGAGGTTTGGGTCTTGGTAGTTTCAAAAAAACTCGAGTCAATTTTTTTCGGGTCATGGAACCTTGGTTCTCGATAGGCTATAACCTTCCCACGGTGCATAGACGGGTTTTTCGGGTCATTTGTTTTCCACCAATTTCTTCACCAGACCTCTTTTATATCCCATTTTAAGGGTTTTGGTCATGATAGTTTCAAAAAAACTCGATCCAATTCTTCCTGGGTCATGGAAACTTGCATTTTGGCCTTAGAATCCTTCTCGGCGGTGCAACTGGTCAGGATAATCCATCCCGTCAGTCAGTATGGCCGAGATATTTCGTTCCCGTCATTTCGTTTCCATCCCATCAGTCAGTATGGCCGAGATAGTCCTTCCCGCCATTTTGTTTCCATCCCATTAGTCAGTATGGCCGAGATAGTCCTTCCCGTCAGGTCAGGATAATCCATCACGTCAGTCAGTATGGCCGAGATAGTCCTTCCCGTCAGGTCAGGATAATCCATCACGTCAGTCAGTATGGCCGAGATAGTCCTTCCCGTCAGTTCGTTTCCATCCCGTCAGTCATTCTGTCCGCGAGAATGCTAGTCCTTTATTGTTTTGGCCGAGGGATTCCACACCTTACGTCATTTAGGGTGGTTTTTTGGTCTTCGGATCCTTCCCGGCGGTTCATCCGGTCATGATAATCCATCCTCTCAGTCAGTATGGCCGAGATATTCCTTCCCGTCAGTCCATTAGGGGGTTTTGGCCTTAGGATCCTTCCCCTGGTGGATAGGATCAGTTTATCCTATCCCGTCATTGTTTTCTCCACCAATTTCTTCACCAGACCTCTTTGTTATCCATTTGAGAGGTTTGGGTCTTGATAGTTTCAAAAAAACTCGAGTCAATTTTTTCGGGTCATGGAACCTTGGTTCTCGGTAGGCTATAACCTTCCCACGGTGTATAGACGGGTTTTTTGGGTCATTTGTTTTCCACCAATTTCTTCACCAGACCTCTTTTATATCCCATTTTAAGGGTTTTGATCGTGATGGTGTCAAAAAAACTCGATCCAATTCTTCCCGTGTCATGGAAACTTGCATTTTTGCCTTAGAATCCTTCCCGGTGGTGCAGCTGGTCAGGATAATCCATCCTTCTCGGCGGTGCATCTGGTCAGGATAATCCATCACATCAGTCAGTATGGCCGAGATAGTCCTTCCCGTCATTTCGTTTCCATCCCATCAGTCATTCTGTCCGAGATAGTCCTTCCCGTCAGTTCGTTTCCATCCAGTCAGTCATTCTGGCCGCGAGCATGCTAGTCCTTTGTTGTTTTGGCCGAGGGATTCCACACCTTACGTCATTTAGGGTGGTTTTTGGCCTTAGGATCCTTCCCGGCGGTTCATCCGGTCATGATAATCCATCCCGTCAGTCAGTATGGCCGAGATAGTCCTTCCCGTCAGTTCGTTTCCATCCCCTCAGTCATTCTGTCCGCGAGAATGCTAGTCTTTTTTTATTTTGGCCGAGGGATTCCACACCTTACGTCATTAGGGTGGTTTTTGGTCTTCGGATCCTTCCCGTCGGTTCATCCGGTCAGGATAATCCATCCCGTTAGTCAGTATGGCCGAGATAGTCCTTCACGTCAGTTCGTTTCCATCCCATCAGTCATTCTGTCAGCAAGAATGCTAGTCTTTTGTTGTTTTGGCCGAGGGATTCCACACCTTACGTCATTTAGGGTGGTTTTTGGTCTTCGGATCCTTCCCGTCGGTTCATCCGGTCAGGATAATCCATCCCGTCAGTCAGTATGGCCGAGACAGTTTTTCCCATCAGTTCGTTTCCATCCCATCAGTCATTCTGTCCGCGAGAATGCTAGTCCTTTGTTGTTTTGGCCGAGGGATTCCACACCTTACGTCATTAGGGTGGTTTTTGGTCTTCGGATCCTTCCCGGCGGTTCATCCGGTCATGATAATCCATCACGTCAGTCAGTATGGCCGAGATAGTCCTACCCCTCATTTCGTTTCCATCCCATCAGTCATTCTGTCCGCGAGAATGCTAGTCCTTTGTTTTTTTGGCCGAGGGATTCCACACCTTACGTCATTAGGGTGGTTTTTGGTCTTCGGTTCCTTCCCGTCGGTTCATCCGGTCATGATAATCCATCCCATCAGTCAGTATGGCCGAGATATTTCGTTCCCGTCAGTCCATTAGGGGGTTTTGGCCTTAGGATCCTTCCCCCTGTGGATAGGATAAACTGACCGTCATTGTTTTTTCCAACAATTTCTTCACCAGACCTCTTTGTTATCCATTTGCGAGGTTTGGGTCTTGATAGTTTCAAAAAAAACTCGATCCAATTCTTCCTGGGTCATGGAAACTTGCATTTTGGCCTTAGGATCCTTCCCGGCGGTTCATCCGGTCATGATAATCCATCCCGTCAGTCAGTATGGCCGAGATATTCCTTCCCGTCAGTCCATTAGGAGGTTTTGGCCTTAGGATCCTTCCCCCGGTGAATAGAATCAGTTTATCCTATCCCGTCATTGTTTTTTCCACCAATTTCTTCACCAGACCTCTTTGTTATCCATTTGAGAGGTTTGGGTCTTGATAGTTTCAAAAAAACTCGAGTCAATTTTTTTCGGGTCATGGAACCTTGGTTCTCGGTAGGCTATAACCTTCCCACGGTGTATAGACGGGTTTTTCGGGTCATTTGTTTTCCACCAATTTCTTCACCAGACCTCTTTTATATCCCATTTTAAGGGTTTTGGTCATGATAGTTTCAAAAAAAACTCGATCCAATTCTTCCTGGGTCATGGAAACTTGCATTTTGGCCTTAGAATCCTTCCCGGCGGTGCATCTGGTCAGGATAATCGATCACGTCAGTCAGTATGGCCGAGATAGTCCTTCCCGTTGGTTCGTTTCCATCCCGTCAGTCAGTATGGCCGAGATAGTCCTTCCCGTCAGTTCGTTTCCATCCCGTCAGTCAGTATGGCCGGGATAGTCCTTCCCGTCAGTTCGTTTCCATCCCGTTAGTCAGTATGGCCTAGATAGTCCTTCAAGTCAGTTCGTTTCCATCCCGTCAGTCATTCTGGCCGCGAGAATGCTAGTCCTTTGTTGTTTTGGCCGAGGGATTCCACACCTTACGTCATTTAGGGTGGTTTTTTGGCCTTAGGATCCTTCCCGGCGGTGCATCTGGTCAGGATAATCCATCACGTCAGTCAGTATGGCCGAGATAGTCCTTCCCGTCATTGCGTTTCCATCCCGTCAGTCATTCTGTCCGCGAGAATGCTAGTCCTTTGTTTTTTTGGTCGAGGGATTCCACACCTTACGTCATTTAGGGTGGTTTTTGGTCTTCGGATCCTTCCCGTCGGTTCATCCGGTCAGGATAATCCATCCCGTCAGTCAGTATGGCCGAGATAGTCCTTCCCGTCAGTTCGTTTCCATCCCGTTAGTCAGTATGGCCGAGATAGTCCTTCACGTCAGTTCGTTTCCATCCCGTCATTCATTATGGCCGAGATAGTCCTTCACGACAGTTCGTTTCCATCCCGTCAGTCCTTGTTTTTTTGGTCGAGGGATTCCACACCTTACGTCATTTAGGGTCATACTGACTGACGGGAGGGATTATCCTGACCAGATGCACCACCGAGAAGGATCCTAAGACCAAAAACCACCCTAAATGACGTAAGGTGTGGAATCCCTCAGCCAAAATAAAAAAAGGACTAGCATTCTCGCGGCCAGAATGACTGACGGGATGGATTGGATCGAGTTTTTTTTGAAACTATCATGACCAAAACCCTTAAAATGGGATATAAAAGAGGTCTGGTGAAGAAATTGGTGGAAAAAAAATGACCCGAAAAACCCGTCTATACACCGTGGGAAGGTTATAGCCTACCGAGAACCAAGGTTCCATGACCCGAAAAAAATTGACTCGAGTTTTTTTGAAACTATCAAGACCCAAACCTCTCAAATGGATAACAAAGAGGTCTGGTGAAGAAATTGGTGGAAAAAACAATGACGGGATAGGATAAACTGATTCTATTCACCGGGGGAAGGATCCTAAGGCCAAAACCTCCTAATGGACTGACGGGAAGGAATATCTCGGCCATACTGACTGACGGGATGGATTATCATGACCGGATGAACCGCCGGGAAGGATCCTAAGGCCAAAATGCAAGTTTCCATGACCCAGGAAGAATTGGATCGAGTTTTTTTTGAAACTATCAAGACCCAAACCTCGCAAATGGATAACAAAGAGGTCTGGTGAAGAAATTGTTGGAAAAAACAATGACGGTCAGTTTATCCTATCCACAGGGGGAAGGATCCTAAGGCCAAAACCCCCTAATGGACTGACGGGAACGAAATATCTCGGCCATACTGACTGATGGGATGGATTATCATGACCGGATGAACCGACGGGAAGGAACCGAAGACCAAAAACCACCCTAATGACGTAAGGTGTGGAATCCCTCGGCCAAAAAAACAAAGGACTAGCATTCTCGCGGACAGAATGACTGATGGGATGGAAACGAAATGAGGGGTAGGACTATCTCGGCCATACTGACTGACTTGATGGATTATCATGACCGGATGAACCGCCGGGAAGGATCCGAAGACCAAAAACCACCCTAATGACGTAAGGTGTGGAATCCCTCGGCCAAAACAACAAAGGACTAGCATTCTCGCGGACAGAATGACTGATGGGATGGAAACGAACTGATGGGAAAAACTGTCTCGGCCATACTGACTGACGGGATGGATTATCCTGACCGGATGAACCGACGGGAAGGATCCGAAGACCAAAAACCACCCTAAATGACGTAAGGTGTGGAATCCCTCGGCCAAAACAACAAAAGACTAGCATTCTCGCGGACAGAATGACTGATGGGATGGAAACGAACTGACGTGAAGGACTATCTCGGCCATACTGACTAACGGGATGGATTATCCTGACCGGATGAACCGACGGGAAGGATCCGAAGACCAAAAACCACCCTAATGACGTAAGGTGTGGAATCCCTCGGCCAAAATAAAAAAAGACTAGCATTCTCGCGGACAGAATGACTGACGAGATGGAAACGAACTGACGGGAAGGACTATCTCGGCCATACTGACTGACGGGATGGATTATCATGACCGGATGAACCGCCAAGAAGGATCCTAAGGCCAAAAACCACCCTAAATGACGTAAGGTGTGGAATCCCTCGGCCAAAACAACAAAGGACTAGCATGCTCGCGGCCAGAATGACTGACTGGATGGAAACGAACTGACGGGAAGGACTATCTCGGACAGAATGACTAATGGGATGGAAACGAAATGACGGGAAGGACTATCTCGGCCATACTGACTGACGTGATGGATTATCCTGACCAGATGCACCGCCGAGAAGGATGGATTATCCTGACCAGCTGCACCATCGGGAAGGATTCTAAGGCCAAAATGCAAGTTTCCATGACCCAGGAAGAATTGGATCGAGTTTTTTTGAAACTATCATGACCAAAACCCTTAAAATGGGATATAAAAGAGGTCTGGTGAAGAAATTGGTGGAAAACAAATGACCCAAAAAACCCGTCTATGCACCGTGGGAAGGTTATAGCCTATCGAGAACCAAGGTTCCATGACCCGAAAAAAATTGACTCGAGTTTTTTTGAAACTATCAAGACCCAAACCTCTCAAATGGATAACAAAGAGGTCAGGTGAAGAAATTGGTGGAAAAAACTATGACGGGATAGGAAAAACTGATCCTATCCACCAGGGGAAGGATCCTTAGGCCAAAACCTCCTAATGGACTGACGGGAAGGAATATCTCGGCCATACTGACTGAGAGGATGGATTATCATGACCGGATGAACCGCCGGTAAGGATCCTAAGGCCAAAAACCACCCTAAATGACGTAAGGTGTGGAATCCCTCGGCCAAAACAACAAAGGACTAGCATGCTCGCGGCCAGAATGACTGACGGGATGGAAACGAACTGACGGGAAGGACTATCTCGGCCATACTGACTGACGGGATGGAAACAAAATGACGGGAAGGACTATCTCGGCCATACTGACTGACGGGATGGATTATCCTGACCGGATGCACCGCCGAGAAGGCTTCTAAGGCCAAAATGCAAGTTTCCATGACCCATGAAGAATTGGATTGAGTTTTTTTGAAACTATCATGACCAAAACCCTTAAAATGGGATATAAAAGAGGTCTGGTGAAGAAATTGGTGGAAAACAAATGACCCAAAAAACCCGTCTATACACCGTGGGAAGGTTATAGCCTATCGAGAATCAAGGTTCCATGACCCGAAAAAATTGACTCGAGTTTTTTTGAAACTATCAAGACCCAAACCTCTCAAATGGATAACAAAGAGGTCTGGTGAAGAAATTGGTGGAGAAAACAATGACGGGATAGGATAAACTGATCCTATCCACTGGGGGAAGGATCCTAAGGCCAAAAACCCCTAATGGACTGACGGGAAGGAATATCTCGGCCATACTGACTGACGGGCTGGATTATCATGACCGGATGAACCGCCGGGAAGGATCCTAAGGCCAAAAACCACCCTAAATGACGTAAGGTGTGGAATCCCTCGGCCAAAACAACAAAGGACTAGCGTGCTCGCGGCCAGAATGACTGACGGGATGGAAACGAACTGACGGGAAGAACTATCTCGGCCATACTGACTGACGGGATGGAAACAAAATAACGGGAAGGACTATCTCGGCCATACTGACTGACGGGATGGATTATCCTGACCGGATGCACCGACGAGAAGGATCCTAAGACCAAAAACCACCCAAATGGACGTAAGGTGTGGAATCCCTGGGGCAAAACTACCAAGGACTACCGTTCTCGCAGCCAGAACCACAGACTGGATGGAAACGAACTGACGGGAAAAACTGTCTCGGCCATAATGACTGACGGGATGGATTATCCTGACCGGATGCACCGCCGGGAAGGATCCTAAGTCCAAAAACCACCCAAAATGACGTAAGGTGTGGAATCCCTCGGCCAAAACAACAAAGGACTAGCATTCTCGCGGCCAGAATGACTGACAAGATGGAAACGAACTGACGTGAAGGACTATCTCGGCCAGAATGACTGACGGGATGGAAACGAACTGACGGGAAGGACTATCTCGGCCATACTGACTGACGGGATGGAAACAAAATGACGGGAAGGACTATCTCGGCCATACTGACTGACGTGATGGACTATCCTGACCAGATGCACTGCCGGGAAGGATTCTAAGGCCAAAATGCAAGTTTCCATGACCCGTGAAGAATTGGATCGAGTTTTTTTGAAACTATCATGACCAAAACCCTTAAAATGGGATATAAAAGAGGTCTGGTGAAGAAATTGGTGGAAAAGAAATGACCCGAAAACCCGTCTATACACCGTGGGAAGGTTATAGCCTACCGAGAACCAAGGTTCCATGACCCGAAAAAATTGACTCGAGTTTTTTGAAACTATCAAGACCCAAACCTCTCAAATGGATAACAAAGAGGTCTGGTGAAGAAATTGGTGGAAAAAACAATGACGGGATAGGATAAACTGATCCTATCCACCAGGGGAAGGATCCTAAGGCCAAAACCCCCTAATGGACTGACGGGAAGGAATATCTCAGCCATACTGACTGACGGGATGGATTATCATTACCGGATGAACCGCCGGGAAGGATCCTAAGGCCAAAAAACAACCCTAAATGACGTAAGGTGTGGAATCCTTCGACCAAAAAAACAAAGGACTACCATACTCGCAGACAGAATGACTGACGGGATGGAAACGCAATGACGGGAAGGACTATCTCGGCCATACTGACGGGAAGGAATATCTCGGCCATACTGATTGACGGGATGGATTATCATGACCGGATGAACCGCCGGGAAGGATCCTAAGGCCAAAAAACCACACTAAATGACGTAAGGTGTGGAATCCCTTGACCAAAAAAACAAAGGACTAGCATTCTCGCGGACAGAATGACTGACGGGATGGAAACGAACTGACGTGAAGGACTATCTCGGCCATACTGACTAACGGGATGGAAACGAACTGACGGGAAGGACTATCTCGGCCATACTGACTGACGGGATGGATTATCCTGACCGGATGAACCGACGGGAAGGACCGGAAGGCCAAAAACCACCCAAAATGACGTAAGGTGTGCAATCCCTCGGGCAAAACAACAAAGGACTAGCATTCTTGCGGACAGAATGACTGACGGGATGGAAACGAAATCACGGGAAGGATTCTAAGGCCAAAATGCAAGTTTCCATGACCCAGGAAGAATTGGATCGAGTTTTTTTGAAACTATCATGACCAAAACCCTTAAAATGGGATATAAAAGAGGTCTGGTGAAGAAATTGGTGGAAAACAAATGACCCGAAAAACCCGTATATGCATCGTGGGAAGGTTATAGCCTACCGAGAACCAAGGTTCCATGACCCGAAAAAATTTACTCGAGTTTTTTTGAAACTATCAAGACCCAAACCTCTCAAATGGATAACAAAGAGGTCTGGTGAAGAAATTGGTGGAAAAAACAATGACGGGATAGGATAAACTGATCCTATCCACCGGGAGAAGGATCCTAAGGCCAAAAACCCCTAATGGACTGACGGGAAGGAATATCTCGGCCATACTGACTGACGGGCTGGATTATCATGACCGGATGAACCGCCGGGAAGGATCCTAAGGCCAAAAAACCACCCTAAATGACGTAAGGTGTGGAATCCCTCGGCCAAAATAAAAAAGGACCAGCATTCTCGCTGACAGAATGACTGATGGGATGGTAACGAAATGACAGGAAGGACTATCTCGGCCATACTGACTGACGTGATGGAAACGAACTGACGTGAAGGACTATCTCGGCCATACTGACCCAGGAAGAATTGTATCGAGTTTTTTTGAAACTATCATGACCAAAACCCTTAAAATGGGATATAAAAGAGGTCTGGTGAAGAAATTGGTGGAAAACAAATGACCCGAAAAACCCGTCAATACACGTTGGGAAGGTTATAGCCTACTGAGAACCAAGGTTCCTTGACCCGAAAAAATTGACTCGAGTTTTTTTGAAACTATCAAGACCCAAACCTCTCAAATGGATAACAAAGAGGTCTGGTGAAGAAATTGGTGGAAAAAACAATGACGGGATAGGATAAACTGATTCTATCCACCGGGGGAAGGATCCTAAGGCCAAAACCTCCTAATGGACTGACGGGAAGGAATATCTCGGCCATACTGATTGACGGGATGGATTATCATGACCGGATGAACCGCCGGGAAGGATCCTAAGGCCAAAAAACCACCCTAAATGACGTAAGGTGTGGAATCCCTCGACCAAAAAAACAAAGGACTAGCATTCTCGCGGACAGAATGACTGACGGGATGGAAACGCATTGACGGGATAGGTTAAACTGATCCTATCCACCAGGAGAAGGATCCTAAGGCCAAAACCCCCTAATGGACTGACGGGAAGGAATATCTCGGCCATACTGACTGATGGGATGGATTATCATGGCCGGATGAACCGCCGGGAAGGATCCCAAGGCCAAAAACCACCCTAAATAACGTAAGGTGTGGAATCCCTCGGCCAAAACAACAAAGGACTATCATTCTTGCGGACAGAATGACTGACGGGATGGAAACGAAATGACGGGAAGTATTCTAAGGCCAAAATGCAAGTTTCCATGACCCGGGAAGAATTGGATCGAGTTTTTTTCAAACTATCACAACCAAAACCCTTAAAATGGGATATAAAAGAGGTCTGGTGAAGAAATTGGTGGAAAACAAATGACCCGAAAAACCCGTCTATGCACCGTGGGAAGGTTATAGCCTATCGAGAACCAAGGTTCCATGACCCGAAAAAATTGACTCGAGTTTTTTTGAAACTATCAAGACCCAAACCTCTCAAATGGATAACAAAGAGGTCTGGTGAAGAAATTGATGGAAAAAACAATGACGGGATAGGATAAACTGATCCTATCCACCGGGAGAAGGATCCTAAGGCCAAAAACCCCTAATGGACTGACGGGAAGGAATATCTCGGCCATACTTACTGATGGGCTGGATTATCATGACCGGATGAACCGCCGGGAAGGATCCTAACACCAAAAAACCACCCTAAATGACGTAAGGTGTGGAATCCCTCGACCGAAAAAACAAAGGACTAGCATACTCGCGGACAGAATGACTGACGGGATGGAAACGCAATGACGGGAAGGACTATCTCGGCCATACTGACTGACGTGATGGATTATCCTGACCATATGCACCGCCGGGAAGGATTCTAAGGCCAAAATGCAAGTTTCCATGACCCGGGAAGAATTGGATCGAGATTTTTTGAAACTATCACGACCAAAACCCTTAAAATGGGATATAAAAGAGGTCTGGTGAAGAAATTGGTGGAAAACAAATGACCCGAAAACCCCGTCTATACACCGTGGGAAGGTTATAGCCTATCGAGAACCAAGGTTCCATGACCCGAAAAAATTGACTCGAGTTTTTTTGAAACTATCAAGACCCAAACCTCTCAAATGGATAACAAAGAGGTCTGGTGAAGAAATTGGTGGAAAAAACAATGATGGGATAGGATAAACTGATCCTATCCACCGGGATAAGGATCCTAAGGCCAAAAACCCCTAATGGACTGACGGGAAGGAATATCTCGGCCATACTGACTGACGGGCTGGATTATCATGACCGGATGAACCGTCGGGAAGGATCCTAAGGCCAAAAACCACCCTAAATGACGTAAGGTGTGGAATCCCTCGGCCAAAACAACAAAGGACTAGCATTCTCGCGGCCAGAATGACTGACGGGATGGAAACAAACTGACGTGAAGGACTATCTCGGCCATACTTACTAACGGGATGGAAACGAACTGACGGGAAGGACTATCTCGGCCATACTGACTGACGGGATGGATTATCCTGACCGGATGAACCGACGGGAAGGATCCGAAGACCAAAAACCACCCTAATGACGTAAGGTGTGGAATCCCTCGGCCAAAATAAAAAAAGACTAGCATTCTCGCGAACAGAATGACTGATGGGATGGAAACAAAATGACGAGAAGGACTATCTCGGCCATACTGACTGACGTGATGGATTATCCTGACCGGATGAACCGCCGGGAAGGATCCGAAGACCAAAAACCACCCTAATGACGTAAGGTGTGGAATCCCTCGGCCAAAATAAAAAAAGACTAGCATTCTCGCGGACGAGATGACTGATGGGATGGAAACGAACTGACGTGAAGGACTATCTCGGCCATACTGACTAACGGGATGGAAACGAACTGACGGGAAGGACTATATCGGCCATACTGACTGACGGGATGGATTATCCTGACCGGATGAACCGAAGGGAAGGATCCGAAGACCAAAAACCACCCTAATGACGTAAGGTGTGGAATCCCTCGACCAAAAAAACATAGGACTAGCATACTCGCGGACAGAATGACTGACGGGATGGAAACACAATGACGGGAAGGACTATCTCAGCCATACTGACTGACGTGATGGATTATCCTGACCAGATGCACCGACGGGAAGGATCCTAAGACCAAAAACCACCCTAATGACGTAAGGTGTTGAATCCCTCGGCCAAAATAAAAAAAGACTAGCATTCTCGCGGACAGAATGACTGATGGGATGGAAACGAAATGACGGGAAGGACTATCTCGGCCATACTGACTGACGTGATGGATTATCCTGACCAGATGCACCGCCGAGAAGGATTCTAAGGCCAAAATGCAAGTTTCCATGACCCAGGAAGAATTGGATCGAGTTTTTTTGAAACTATCATGACCAAAACCCTTAAAATGGGATATAAAAGAGGTCTGGTGAAGAAATTGGTGGAAAACAAATGACCCGAAAAACCCGTCTATACACCGTGGGAAGGTTATAGCCTATCGAGAACCAAGGTTCCATGACCCGAAAAAATTGACTCGAGTTTTTTTGAAACTATCAAGACCCAAACCTCTCAAATGGATAACAAAGAGGTCTGGTGAAGAAATTGGTGGAAAAAACAATGATGGGATAGGATAAACTGATCCTATCCACCGGGATAAGGATCCTAAGGCCAAAAACCCCTAATGGACTGACGGGAAGGAATATCTCGGCCATACTGACTGACGGGCTGGATTATCATGACCGGATGAACCGTCGGGAAGGATCCTAAGGCCAAAAACCACCCTAAATGACGTAAGGTGTGGAATCCCTCGGCCAAAACAACAAAGGACTAGCATTCTCGCGGCCAGAATGACTGACGGGATGGAAACAAACTGACGTGAAGGACTATCTCGGCCATACTTACTAACGGGATGGAAACGAACTGACGCGAAGGACTATCTCGGCCATACTGACTGACGGGATGGATTATCCTGACCGGATGAACCGACGGGAAGGATCCGAAGACCAAAAACCACCCTAATGACGTAAGGTGTGGAATCCCTCGGCCAAAATAAAAAAAGACTAGCATTCTCGCGAACAGAATGACTGATGGGATGGAAACAAAATGACGAGAAGGACTATCTCGGCCATACTGACTGACGTGATGGATTATCCTGACCGGATGAACCGCCGGGAAGGATCCGAAGACCAAAAACCACCCTAATGACGTAAGGTGTGGAATCCCTCGGCCAAAATAAAAAAAGACTAGCATTCTCGCGGACGAGATGACTGATGGGATGGAAACGAACTGACGTGAAGGACTATCTCGGCCATACTGACTAACGGGATGGAAACGAACTGACGGGAAGGACTATATCGGCCATACTGACTGACGGGATGGATTATCCTGACCGGATGAACCGAAGGGAAGGATCCGAAGACCAAAAACCACCCTAATGACGTAAGGTGTGGAATCCCTCGACCAAAAAAACATAGGACTAGCATACTCGCGGATAGAATGACTGACGGGATGGAAACACAATGACGGGAAGGACTATCTCAGCCATACTGACTGACGTGATGGATTATCCTGACCAGATGCACCGACGGGAAGGATCCTAAGACCAAAAACCACCCTAATGACGTAAGGTGTTGAATCCCTCGGCCAAAATAAAAAAAGACTAGCATTCTCGCGGACAGAATGACTGATGGGATGGAAACGAAATGACGGGAAGGACTATCTCGGCCATACTGACTGACGTGATGGATTATCCTGACCAGATGCACCGCCGAGAAGGATTCTAAGGCCAAAATGCAAGTTTCCATGACCCAGGAAGAATTGGATCGAGTTTTTTTGAAACTATCATGACCAAAACCCTTAAAATGGGATATAAAAGAGGTCTGGTGAAGAAATTGGTGGAAAACAAATGACCCGAAAAACCCGTCTATACACCGTGGGAAGGTTATAGCCTATCGAGAACCAAGGTTCCATGACCCGAAAAAATTGACTCGAGTTTTTTTGAAACTATCAAGACCCAAACCTCTCAAATGGATAACAAAGAGGTCTGGTGAAGAAATTGGTGGAAAAAACAATGATGGGATAGGATAAACTGATCCTATCCACCGGGATAAGGATCCTAAGGCCAAAAACCCCTAATGGACTGACGGGAAGGAATATCTCGGCCATACTGACTGACGGGCTGGATTATCATGACCGGATGAACCGTCGGGAAGGATCCTAAGGCCAAAAACCACCCTAAATGACGTAAGGTGTGGAATCCCTCGGCCAAAACAACAAAGGACTAGCATTCTCGCGGCCAGAATGACTGACGGGATGGAAACAAACTGACGTGAAGGACTATCTCGGCCATACTTACTAACGGGATGGAAACGAACTGACGGGAAGGACTATCTCGGCCATACTGACTGACGGGATGGATTATCCTGACCGGATGAACCGACGGGAAGGATCCGAAGACCAAAAACCACCCTAATGACGTAAGGTGTGGAATCCCTCGGCCAAAATAAAAAAAGACTAGCATTCTCGCGGACAGAATGACTGATGGGATGGAAACAAAATGACGAGAAGGACTATCTCGGCCATACTGACTGACGTGATGGATTATCCTGACCGGATGAACCGCCGGGAAGGATCCGAAGACCAAAAACCACCCTAATGACGTAAGGTGTTGAATCCCTCGGCCAAAATTAAAAAAGACTAGCATTCTCGCGGACGAGATGACTGATGGGATGGAAACGAACTGACGTGAAGGACTATCTCGGCCATACTGACTAACGGGATGGAAACGAACTGACGGGAAGGACTATATCGGCCATCTTGACTGACGGGATGGATTATCCTGACCGGATGAACCGAAGGGAAGGATCCGAAGACCAAAAACCACCCTAATGACGTAAGGTGTGGAATCCCTCGACCAAAAAAACATAGGACTAGCATACTCGCGGACAGAATGACTGACGGGATGGAAACACAATGACGGGAAGGACTATCTCAGCCATACTGACTGACGTGATGGATTATCCTGACCAGATGCACCGACGGGAAGGATCCTAAGACCAAAAACCACCCTAATGACGTAAGGTGTTGAATCCCTCGGCCAAAATAAAAAAAGACTAGCATTCTCGCGGACAGAATGACTGATGGGATGGAAACGAAATGACGGGAAGGAGTATCTCGGCCATACTGACTGACGTGATGGATTATCCTGACCAGATGCACCGCCGAGAAGGATTCTAAGGCCAAAATGCAAGTTTCCATGACCCAGGAAGAATTGGATCGAGTTTTTTTGAAACTATCATGACCAAAACCCTTAAAATGGGATATAAAAGAGGTCTGGTGAAGAAATTGGTGGAAAACAAATGACCCGAAAAACCCGTCTATGCACCGTGGGAAGGTTATAGCCTATCGAGAACCAAGGTTCCATGACCCGAAAAAATTTACTCGAGTTTTTTTGAAACTATCAAGACCCAAACCTCTCAAATGGATAACAAAGAAGTCAAGTGAAGAAATTGGTGGAAAAAACAATGACGGGATAGGATAAACTGATTCTATCCACCGTGGGAAGGATCCTAAGGCCAAAACCTCCTAATGGACTGACGGGAAAGAATATCCTGGCCATACTGACTGACGTGATGGATTATCCTGACCAGATGCACCGCCGAGAAGGATTCTAAGTCCAAAATGCAAGTTTCCATGACCCAGGAAGAATTGGATCGAGTTTTTTTGAAACTATCATGACCAAAACCCTTAAAATGGGATATAAAAGAGGTCTGGTGAAGAAATTGGTGGAAAACAAATGACCCGAAAAACCCGTCTATACACCGTGGGAAGGTTATAGCCTATCGAGAACCAAGGTTCCATGACCCGAAAAAATTGACTCGAGTTTTTTTGAAACTATCAAGACCTAAACCTCTCAAATGGATAACAAAGAGGTCTGGTGAAGAAATTGGTGGAAAAAACAATGACGGGATAGGATAAACTGATTCTATCCCCCGGGGGAAGGATCCTAAGGCCAAAACCTCCTAATGGACTGACGGGAAGGAATATCCCGGCCATACTGATTGACGGGATGGATTATCATGACCGGATGAACCGCCGGGAAGGATCCTAATGAAGGAATTTCTAGCAGTTCTAATCAGGATTAGCAACCCTAGTCTGAATTCCGAGCCTAGGATCTAGGGTTAATATAATTGAATCTATGGGATCTCAGATTACCTGGTGAATATGCAGCGGAAGTCTTGCAAGTAGTCGAGATCACGAAGCACCTCAAAGCTGTGCCTCTACCGGTATCCACACGCACACGAACTGGACTGCAGGGATGCTAGTGCCCTACAGAGATCTAATCTCCAGAGAGGTTTCTATCTATGTTCTGGTGGCTGTGTATTAGGTTAAGTTCGATTTTAGGTTGACCATATATCTTATATATGTCGACTTAAACCGCCACGGGATTAACCAGCGATTAAACCAAGTCAATCTGTTAATCCGCGATTTGTGTCGTCCGACACACTTATGGGTGTCGATCGACACGGCCCCAGAATTTCAATACCGAATGCATATCATATATGCATTCGATAGATCATTACACTAATGATCAACCTCGTCTACAATGTCCAGTTTGCTTAGGTGTGTGACCCTGTAGGATCATATAACACTAGCAATGAGTTCTAAACTCATTGATCATAAGTGGCTTCTAGCAAAGCATTATGACTACCTAGTATTATATGATTGTCTCATCTCGACAATACGACTTTCACTTAGGAGTAAGCACAATAGATTTCAGGACATTCCCAACAATCTCCCACTTGTACTGGAATCATCTATTCCTTTAATCCCTTTGTAGCTATATCTCAATCTAGCATAAGGCAAGAACTGTGTCATCCTTATTAAGCCAGATCACGTTTATCGAATCCCGATTTGTACTGCTGAAAAACAAACGACTGACAATCACCTCGTTTGAGCGCGGCCATGCATTTCCAGTATCAAATCTTCGATAGGCCCAGAGATATTTAACTCCTGTTATATAGGAGGTACAAATCCCATCTTGTTCCATCCATGTCCCTTTCATATTTCATGATATGCCTGATCAGTGTCGTTATAATCACCAGTTACGGCTGACGTTTGACAAAGTCAAGACGGACCAATCCATATGTAGGAAATCATGATGAACTCAGGTCTAAGGATTATACTCTTTAGTCGTTATGAGAAACTCTTATGACACTCATATAACAACTTGTAGAGTTCTCATTAACGGGTCATGTCCGATCATGTGTTCTCTAACACATATCTATGTGACTGACTTTAATACTCTTATTAAATGACTCCATGAAACATAGTCATCAGTCACCTCACATACTAGTCTCACGTGGTTGTTAATGTCCCACGTTAACAACCTCGACCAGGGACCAATATAATTTATGTCATTTTTGCTCATAGGGTTTCATGATCAAGTCACGTACTTGATGACCTATAAGATGTCATAAATTACTTTTGGGACTATTATTTAATAACACAATTAAATAATGCTGAAACAAATTTCATTAAAATAACATAACTATTATGTTTTTGTGAACATCATGACATAACTAAAACAAATACAACTCCCACTGAAATCAAGATCACATCTTAAGAAATCTAATGCCTATAGCAGTGGTATGAAACTCGTGCTTAGGTCTTGGGAGAGGCTTGGTCAGTGGATCAGCAACATTCTCATCCGTCGGGACTCTGCTGATCTTCACATCTCCTCTATTCACAATATCACGGATGAGGTGATATCTCCTTTCTATGTGTTTGGATTTCTGGTGTGATCTAGGTTCCTTTGCTTGCGCAATGGCTCCATTGTTGTCACAATACAAAGCCACTGGCTCAGAAATGCTAGGAATCACACCAAGTTCAGTGATGAACTTCTTGATCCAAACAGCCTCCTTTGCCGCTTCAGAAGCAGCGAGGTACTCAGCTTCAGTCGTGGAGTCTGCTACAGTGTCCTGCTTGGAACTCTTCCAGCTGACTGCACCGCCATTCAGGCAAAAGATGTAACCAGATTGCGATCGGAAATCATCTTTGTCTGTCTGAAAACTTGCGTCTGTGTAACCACTTACTACCAGCTCATCACTTCCTCCGTACACCAAGAATTTATCCTTAGTATTTCTCAAATACTTCAGGATATTCTTGACTGCTGTCCAGTGACTTTCACCTGGATCCGATTGGTATCTACTCGTCATGCTTAGAGCACAAGCAACATCTGGACGAGTACAGAGCATGGCATACATGATGGATCCCAACGCCGAGGCATAGGGAATCCTACTCATGCGTTCTCGCTCAGCAGGTGTCTCAGGACACTGCTTCTTGCTGAGACTTATGCCATACGACATTGGTATGAAGCCCTTCTTGGAATCTTGCATTCTGAACCTGTGTAAGACTTTATCGATATAAGTGTCTTGACACAGTCCAATTAACTTGTTTAATCTATCTCTATAGATTCTTATTCCAAGAATATACGCGGCTTCTCCCATGTCTTTCATTGAAAAACAACTTCCGAGCCAAGTCTTAACAGACTGTAACAACGGAACGTCATTTCCGAGAAGAAGAATGTCATCTACATACAACACGAGAAATGCAACTGCGCTCCCACTAGTCTTCTTGTAAACACATGGTTCCTCTTCGTTCCTGATGAAGTCAAACTTTTTGACTGCTTCATCAAAACGAAGATTCCAACTCCGAGATGCTTGCTTCAGTCCATAAATGGATCGATGAAGCTTGCATACCTTCCTAGCTGCATTTGGATCGATGAAACCTTCGGGCTGTGTCATGTACACATCCTCTTCCAGAATTCCGTTAAGGAAAGCTGTTTTCACGTCCATCTGCCAGATCTCATAGTCATAATGAGCGGCTGTTGCTAGGAGAATCCGAATGGATTTAAGCATGGCGACCAGGGAATAAGTTTCTTCATAGTCAATACCATGAATTTGTTTGAAACCTTTTGCCACCAGCCTTGCTTTATATATCTGAATATTTCCATCCACATCAATTTTCTTCTTGAAAATCCATTTACACTTAATGGGTCTTGCACCATCGGGTAAATCAACCAAAGTCCATACTTGGTTCTGTGACATGGATCCCATTTCGGATTCAGCGGCTTTTAGCCACTTTTCGGAGTCAGGGCTCATCATTGCTTCTTCGAAATTTGCTGGCTCGTCACTGTCAATGATCAACAAATCATGACAATTGGTTACGAGAAATCCATATCTCTCGGGTTCGTGACGGATCCTTTCGGATCGGCGAATTTCTGGCTCCACAGGCGCGGTCTCTACAACTCTTTGTAGATCAATCTGTTGCTCTTCCTCTACGGGTTGAACATTTTCCTGCGGTTCTCGAACTTCTTCGAGTTGTACTTTACTCCCACTGTTTCTCGTGGAAAGAAATTCTCTCTCAAGAAAAACACAGTTCCGAGCAATAAACACTTTGTTCTCGGATTGGTTGTAAAAGTAGTATGCCTTGGTTTCCTTAGGATAACCAACGAAGTAGCATTTATCAGATTTGGGTTCGAGCTTATCTGTAATTAATCTCTTAACATAAGCTTCGCAGCCCCAAATCTTCAGGAAAGACACATTCGGAACATTTCCTGTCCACATCTCATGTGGTGTCTTTGCAACTGATTTTGACGGAACCCTATTAAGTGTAAACGCATACGTTTCTAGAGCGTATCCCCAAAAGGATAATGGAAGAGTTGAGAGACTCATCATTGATCGAACCATATCTAATAAAGTCCGATTTCTCCTCTCAGACACGCCATTCCATTGTGGTGTTCCAGGAGGAGTGAGTTGTGAAACAATTCCACAATCTCTCAAATGATCACTGAATTCTTGGCTTAAGTATTCTCCTCCACGATCTGATCGAAGAGCCTTAATTCTTTTGCCAAGTTGATTATGTACTTCATTTTGGAACTCTTTGAACTTTTCAAAAGATTCCGACTTATGTCTCATTAAATAGACATAGCCATACCTGCTGAAATCATCAGTGAAGGTAATGAAGTATCGAAAATTTCCTCTAGCACTTGTGCTCATTGGGCCGCATACATCTGTATGTATAAAGCCCAATAGGTCACTGGCCCTTTCATTTTGTTTGTTGAAAGGCGCCTTTGCCATTTTGCCTAGTAAACAAGATTCACATTTCTCACATGATTCATAATCAAATGAGCCCAAAAAGCCTATCACTATGGAGCTTTTGAATCCGTTTCTCGTTTATGTGGCCCAAACGACAATGCCAAAGAAAAGTCTGATTCGTGTAATTTGATTTGAATCTCTTGGTGTTAATGTTATAGATTGGTGTGCTTTGGTTTAAAACATAAAGCCCATTCTCTAATGGGCTGCTACCATAAAATATATCATTGTAATCAAAAGAACAACATTTATTCTTAATTGAAAACTGATATCCTTCAACATCCAAAACAGGAATAGAAATAATGTTTCTGCTTATCGCAGGTACATAGTAGCAATTATTAAGTTTTAAAACCAAACCAGAAGGTAAAGACAAGTTATATGTTCCTACGGCTAATGCAGCAACTCTTGCTCCATTCCCCACGCGCAGGTCCACTTGTCCCTTTTCCAACGTCCTACCGTTGCTTAGGGCCTGCATATTTGTACAAATATGAGCACCACAGCCGGTATCCAATACCCAAGAAGTAGAACCAGAAGTAGTAACATTTACTTCTATAACATAAATACCTGAAGATGAAGTCTCGAAAGTCTTCTTCTTCTTCTTCTTCTCTTCCAAGAATTTGTTGCAATTTCTCTTCCAATGCCCAAGCTCTTTACAGTAATGGCACTTATCAGTCTCAGATGGGCCCGGCTTGGGCTTCGGGGCTGGCGCAGGCGCGTCCTGGTTCTCAACCTGGACTGCCTTGCCCTTTCTCTTACCCTTGCCAAGTTTCTTAAACTTCTTACCCCCTTGTACCATGAGTACATTAGGAGTGCCCTTCTTGATATTAGGCTCAGCTGTCTTGAGCATGCCATGCAGCTCAGTCAACGTCTTCGTCAAGTTGTTCATGTTATAGTTCATAACAAACTGATCATAGCTTGACGGCAGTGACTGCAAAATGATGTCAGTAGCCAACTCTTGGCTAATGGGACAATCCAGCCTCCCCAGGTTATCAATATAACCCATCATCTTAATGACATGAGGACTGACCGGACTGTCCTTTGGTAGCTTGCATTCAATGAGAGATTTAACCGTCTGGTATCTCTCAGTTCGTGCTTGCTCCTGAAACATACTTTTTCAGGCTAGTGATCATCTCCACGGGCGACTCCACGCTCTCGTATTGCTTCTGCAAATCCGAGTTCATGGTAGCCAACATGAGAAAATTCACATCGACCACATCATTGGAATGCTTATTTCAAGCACTCCATTCTGCATGTGTAGCATTGGATCTCGGTTTTTCAGGGAGAACAGTTTCCAGGACATAGTCCCTTTTCTCCTGCTTGAGAATAATTCTAAAGTTCCGATACCATTCGAGAAAATTCGATCCATTTAACTTGTCCTTCTCAAAGACGGATCGTAGGGAGAAAGAGTTGTTATGAGTGTTAGTCATAGCTGAGAACATAGAAAAGAAAATGTTTAGTTATGATGTTCAAGAAATGAGAAGTCTTAACTTTTAAGATAACTCGCATTATATTCAAACATTGTTTCCTCAAATGAATATAATGATCCAAGACCCATACTTCACTGAACTTGAGTGAGCCACTGGCTATCACCCAAATTTAGCTATCTAGGTAAGCAACAACTTTGCTAGTTATATCCAATATAAATCTTGGTTGTGGATTGGCATCTTATGTCCAATCCACCTGATGTCTCTGAGCCCAAAGCGATTTTGATGGCCCAGTCAAGTAAACCAATCTGTTAAGTCATGTAATTGTTGACGCCTTGCACTGCAAGCCCATCAACACGATTACTTCCTGCCTTACTCATGTAATTGTTGATACCTTGCACTGCAAGCCTATCGTACAATGAAACGAGTCTTGACAGCTGACAAGATTGGAAAGACATCAAGTATCACTTGATATTTGGTTGAGGAACGGAACCTTTAAAACGTTAAGTTTTATTATGTTTTAATTCTTATAATTAATTGATTTATCTTGCTTTGGTTCTGTGATTTCAGGTTCCATAACCTAATCACCGAATCTGATGTCGACCGACACTACTATAGTGTCGATCGATACAGAATAACCAAAAGCAATCCGAGATAACCGATCAATCCAATTGATCCGGTTTTGAATACCAGTCAGTGTCGATCGATGCTACATTAGTATCGGTCGATACCAATCTGATCAAACCAATCGCAATTAAACCAATCATAGTTTTTCAACCATTGCTAACCAAGCTCGATAACCGGTTCAATCCAATTGAACCGATTCATCAATCTCGCGAGGTGTGTGTCGACCGACACAACTCTTGTGTTGATCGACACTTGGCGAAAAGTTTTATTCGGGTTATCCTTCTGTGTCGACCGATACCCGCTTGGTGTCGATCGACACAGGGCGATGAACCCTAATCGTTTTGCAAGTTAAAACCCTAAAACTAGATTTTAATCAAAACGAATTTCAGCATGCTTGTATCAACTATATAGAGATCCAGATTCATCTAATCTAATCAACATGCTACAGATTCAATGGAACCCTAAAGCTCTGATACCACTGAAGGAATTTCTAGCAGTTATAATCAGGATTAGCAACCCTAGTCTGAATTCCGAGCCTAGGATCTAGGGTTCATATAATTGAATCTATGGGATCTCAGATTACCTGGTGAATATGCAGCGAAAGTCTTGCAAGTAGTCGAGATCACGAACACCTCAAAGCTGTGCCTCTACCGGTATCCACACGCACACGAACTGGACTGCAGGGATGCTAGTGCCTTACAGAGATCTAATCTCCAGAGAGGTTTCTATCTATGTTCTGGTGGCTGTGTATTAGGTTAAGTTCGAGTTTAGGTCGACCATATATCTTATATATGTAGACTTAAACCGCCACGGGATTAACCAGCGATTAAACCAGGTCAATCTGTTAATCCGCGAGTTGTGTCGACCGACACACTTATGGGTGTCGATCGACACGGCCCCAGAATTTCAATACCGAATGCATATCATATATGCATTCGATAGATCATTACACTAATGATCAACCTCGTCTACAATGTCCAGTTTGCTTAGGTGTGTGACCCTGTAGGATCATATAACACTAGCAATGAGTTCTAAACTCATTGATCATAAGTGGCTTCTAGCAAAGCATTATGACTACCTAGTATTATATGATTGTCTCATCTCGACAATACGACTTTCACTTAGGAATAAGTACAATAGATTTCAGGACATTCCCAACACGTAAGGCCAAAAAACAACCCTAAATGACGTAAGGTGTGGAATCCCTCGACCAAAAAAATAAAGGACTAGCATTCTCGCGGCCAGAATGACTGACGGGATGGAAACGAACTGACGGGAAGGACTATCTCGGCCATACTGACTGACGGGATGGATTATCCTGACCGGATGCACCGACGGGAAGGATCCTAAGACCAAAAACCACCCAAATGGACGTAAGGTGTGGAATCCCTGGGCCAAAATAAAAAAAGACTAGCATTCTCGCGGACAGAATTACGGACGGGATGGAAACGAACTGACGGGAAGGACTATCTCGGCCATACTGACTGACGGGATGGAAACAAAATGACGGGAAGGACTATCTCGGCCATACTGACTGACGGGATGGATTATCCTGACCGGATGCACCGACGGGAAGGATCCGAAGACCAAAAACCACCCTAATGACGTAAGGTGTGGAATCCCTCGGCCAAAATAAAAAAAGACTAGCATTCTCGCGGACATAATGACTGACGGGATGGACACAAAATGATGGGAAGGACTATCTCGGCCATACTGACTGACGTGATGGATTATCCTGACCAGATGCACCGCCGAGAAGGATTCTAAGGCCAAAATGCAAGTTTCCATGACCCAGGAAGAATTGGATCGAGTTTTTTTGAAACTATCATGACCAAAACCCTTAAAATGGGATATAAAAGAGGTCTGGTGAAGAAATTGGTGGAAAACAAATGACCCGAAAAACCCCTCTATACACCGTGGGAAGGTTATAGCCTACCGAGAACCAAGGTTCCATGACCCGAAAAATAATTGAGTCGAGTTTTTTTGAAACTATCAAGACCCAAACCTCTCAAATAGATAACAAAGAGGTCTGGTGAAGAAATTGGTGGAAAAAACAATGACGGGATAGGATAAACTGATTCTATCCACCGGGGGAAGGATCCTAAGGCCAAAACCTCCTAATGGACTGACGGGAAGGAATATCTCGGCCATACTGATTGACGGGATGGATTATCATGACCGGATGAACCGCCGAGAAGGATCATAAGGCCAAAAAACCACCCTAAATGACGTAAGGTGTGGAATCCCTCGACCAAAAAAACAAAGGACTAACATTCTCGCGGACAGAATGACTGATGGGATGGAAACGAAATGACGGGAAGGACTATCTCGGCCATACTGACTGACGTGATGGATTATCCTGACCAGTTGCACCGCTGACGGGAAGGAATATCTCGGCCATACTGACTGACGGGCTGGATTATCATGACCGGATGAACCGCCGGGAAGGATCCTAAGGCCAAAAACCACCCTAAATGACGTAAGGTGTGGAATCCCACGGCCAAAACAACAAAGGACTAGCATTCTCGCGGCCAGAATGACTGACGGGATGGAAACGAACTGACGTGAATGACTATCTCGGCCATACTGACTAACGGGATGGAAACGAACTGACGGGAAGGACTATCTCGGCCACCTATCCCGTCATTGCTTTTTCCACCAATTTCTGCACCAGACCTCTTTGTTATCCATTTGATAGGTTTGGGTCTGATAGTTTCAAAAAAACTCGAGTCAATTTTTTTCTGGTCATGGAAACTTGCATTTTGGCCTTAGAATCCTTCTCGGCGGTGCATCTGGTCAGGATAGTCCATCACGTCAGTCAGTATGGCCGAGATAGTCCTTCCCGTCATTTCGTTTCCATCCCGTCAGTCATTCTGTCCGCGAGAATGCTAGTCTTTTTTGTTTTGCCCGAGGGATTCCACACCTTACGTCATTTTGGGTTGTTTTTGGACTTAGGATCCTTCCCGGCGGTGCATCCGGTCAGGATAATCCATCCCGTCAGTCATTATGGCCGAGACAGTTTTTCCCGTCAGTTCGTTTCCATCCAGTCAGTGGTTCTGGCTGCGAGAACGCTAGTCCTTGGTAGTTTTGCCCCAGGGATCCCACACCTTACGTCCATCTAGGTGGTTTTTGGTCTTAGGATCCTTCCCGTCGGTGCATCCGGTCAGGATAATCCATCCCGTCAGTCAGTATGGCCGAGATAGTCCTTCCCGTCATTTTGTTTCCATCCCATCAGTCATTCTGTCCGCGAGAATCCTAGTCTTTTTTTATTTTGGCCGAGGGATTCCACACCTTACGTCATTAGGGTGGTTTTTGGTCTTAGAATCCTTCCCGTCGGTGCATCCGGTCAGGATAATCCATCCCCTCAGTCAGTATGGCCGAGACAGTTTTTCCCGTCAGTTCGTTTCCATCCAGTCACTGGTTCTGGCTGCGAGAACGCTAGTCCTTGGTAGTTTTTCCCCAGGGATTCCACACCTTACGTCCATTTGGGTGGTTTTTGGTCTTAGGATCCTTCTCGTCGGTGCATCCGGTCAGGATAATCCATCCCGTCAGTCAGTATGGCCGAGATAGTCCTTCCTGTCAGTTCATTAGGGGGGTTTTGGCCTTAGGATCCTTCCCCCGGTGGATAGGATCAGTTTATCCTATCCCGTCATTGCTTTTTCCACCAATTTCTGCACCAGACCTCTTTGTTATCCATTTGATAGGTTTGGGTCTGATAGTTTCAAAAAAACTCGAGTCAATTTTTTTCGGGTCATGGAACCTTGGTTCTCGGTAGGCTATAACCTTCCCACGGTGCATAGACGGGTTTTTCGGGTCATTTGTTTTCCACCAATTTCTTCACCATACCTCTTTTATATCCCATTTTAAGGGTTTTGGTCATGATAGTTTCAAAAAAACTCTATCCAATTCTTCCTGGGTCATGGAAACTTGCATTTTGGCCTTAGAATCCTTCCCGTCATTTCGTTTCCATCCCGTCAGTCATTCTGTCCGCAAGAATGCTAGTCCTTTGTTGTTTTTGCCGAGGGATTCCACACCTTACGTCATTTAGGGTGGTTTTTGGCCTTGGGATCCTTCCCGGCGGTTCATCCGTTCAGGATAATCCATCCCCTCAGTCAGTATGGCCGAGATAGTCCTTCCCGTCAGTTCGTTTCCATCCCGTTAGTCAGTATGGCCGAGATAGTCCTTCACGTCAGTTCGTTTTCATCCCGTCAGTCATTCTGGCCGCGAGAATGCTAGTCCTTTGTTGTTTTGGCCGAGGGATTCCACACCTTACGTCATTTTGGGTGGTTTTTGGACTTAGGATCCTTCCCGGCGGTGCATCCGGTCAGGATAATCCATCCCGTCAGTCATTATGGCCGAGATAGTCCTTCCCGTCAGTTTGTTTCCATCCCGTTAGTCAGTATGGCCGAGATAGTCCTTCACGTCAGTTCGTTTCCATCCCGTCAGTCATTCTGGCCGCGAGAATGCTAGTCCTTTGTTGTTTTGGCCGAGGGATTCCACACCTTACGTCATTTAGGGTGGTTTTTGGCCTTAGGATCCTTCCCGGCGGTTCATCCGGTCATGATAATCCAGCCCGTCAGTCAGTATGGCCGAGATATTCCTTCCCGTCATTCCATTAGGGGTTTTTGGCCTTAGGATCCTTCTCCCAATGGATAGGATCAGTTTATCCTATCCCGTCATTGTTTTTTCCACCAATTTCTTCACCAGACCTCTTTGTTATCCATTTGAGAGGTTTGGGTCTTGGTAGTTTCAAAAAAACTCGAGTCAATTTTTTCGGGTCATGGAACCTTGGTTCTCGATAGGCTATAACCTTCCCACGGTGTATAGACGGGTTTTTCGGGTCATTTGTTTTCCACCAATTTCTTCACCAGACCTCTTTTATATCCCATTTTAAGGGTTTTGGTCATGATAGTTTCAAAAAAACTCGATCCAATTCTTCCTGGGCTTCCCACGGTGCATAGACGGGGTTTTTGGGTCATTTGTTTTCCTCCAATTTCTTCACCAGACCTCTTTTATATCCCATTTTAAGGGTTTTGGTCATGATAGTTTCAAAAAAACTCGATCCAATTCTTCCTGGGTCATGGAAACTTGCATTTTGGCCTTAGTATCCTTCCCGGCGGTGCATATGGTCAGGATAATCCATCACATCAGTCAGTATGGCCGAGATAGTCCTTCCCGTCATTGCGTTTCCATCCTGTCAGTCATTCTGTCCGCGAGTATGCTAGTCCTTTGTTTGTTTGGTCGAGGAATTCCACACCTTACGTCATTTAGGGTGGTTTTTTGGCCTTAGGATCCTTCCTGGCGGTTCATCCGGTCATGATAATCCATCCCGTCAGTCAGTATGGCCGAGATAGTCCTTCCCGTCATTGCGTTTCCATCCCGTCAGTCATTCTGTCCGTGAGTATGCTAGTCCTTTGTTGTT
Source organism: Orychophragmus violaceus (assembly GCA_030180135.1). Classification (NCBI taxonomy): domain Eukaryota; kingdom Viridiplantae; phylum Streptophyta; class Magnoliopsida; order Brassicales; family Brassicaceae; genus Orychophragmus; species Orychophragmus violaceus. The sequence continues at coordinate 95,402,020 of CM058235.1, read as the reverse complement.
TTGGCCGAGGGATTCCACACCTTACGTCATTTAGGGTGGTTTTTTGGCCTTAGGATCCTTCCCGGCGGTTCATCCAGTCATGATAATCCAGCCCGTCAGTCAGTATGGCCGAGATATTCCTTCCCGTCAGTCCATTAGGGGGTTTTTGGCCTTAGGATCCTTCTCCTGGTGGATAGGATCAGTTTATCATATCCCGTCATTGTTTTTTCCACCAATTTCTTCACCAGACCTCTTTGTTATCCATTTGAGAGGTTTGGGTCTTGATAGTTTCAAAAAAACTCGAGTCAATTTTTTCGGGTCATGGAACCTTGGTTCTCGGTAGGCTATAACCTTCCCACAGTGTATAGACGGGTTTTTCGGGTCATTTGTTTTCCACCAATTTCTTCACCAGACCTCTTTTATATCCCATTTTAAGGGTTTTGGTCATGATAGTTTCAAAAACACTCGATCCAATTCTTCTTGTGTCATGGAAACTTGCATTTTGGCCTTAGAATCCTTCTCGGCGGTAAATCTGGTCAGGATACTCCATCACGTCAGTCAGTATGGCCGAGATAGTCCTTCCCGTCATTTCGTTTCCATCCCATCAGTCATTCTATCCGCGAGAATGCTAGTCTTTTTTTATTTTGGCCGAGGGATTCCACACCTTACGTCTTTAGGGTGGTTTTTACTCTTCGGATCCTTCCCGTCGGTTCATCCGGTCAGGATAATCCATCCCGTCAGTCAGTATGGCCGAGATAGTCCTTCCCGTCAGTTCGTTTCCATCCCGTTAGTCAGTATGGCCGAGATAGTCCTTCACGTCAGTTCGTTTCCATCCCGTCAGTCATTCTGGCCACGAGAATGCTAGTCCTTTGTTGTTTTGGCCGAGGGATTCCACACCTTACGTCATTTAGGGTGGGTTTTGGCCTTAGGATCCTTCCCGGCGGTTCATCCGGTCATGATAATCCATCTCGTCAGTCAGTATGGCCGAGATAGTTTTTCCCGTCAGTTCGTTTCCATCCAGTCAGTGGTTCTGGCTGCGAGAACGCTAGTCCTTGGTAGTTTTACCCCAGGGATTCCACACCTTACGTCCATTTGGGTGGTTTTTGGTCTTAGGATCCTTCCCGTCGGTGCATCCGGTCAGGATAATCCATCCCGTCAGTCAGTATGGCCGAGATAGTCCTCCCCGTCAGTTCGTTTCCATCCCGTTAGTCAGTATGGCCGAGATAGTCCTTCCCGTCAGTTCGTTTCCATCCCGTTAGTCATTCTGGCCGCGAGAATGCTAGTCCTTTGTTGTTTTGGCCGAGGGATTCCACACCTTACGTCATTAGGGTGGGTTTTGGTCTTAGGATCCTTCCCGTCGGTGCATCCGGTCAGGATAATCCATCACGTCAGTCAGTATGGCCGAGATAGTCCTTCCCGTCATTGCGTTTCCATCTCGTCAGTCATTCTGTCCGCGAGTATGCTAGTCCTTTGTTTTTTTAGTCGAGGGATTCCACACCTTACATCATTTAGGGTGGTTTTGGCCTTAGGATCCTTCCTGGCGGTTCATCCGGTCAGGATAATCCATCAAGTCAGTCATTATGGCCGAGATAGTCCTTCCCGTCATTTCGTTTCCATCCCATCAGTCATTCTGTCCGCAAGAATGCTAGTCAGGATAATCCATCACGTCAGTCAGTATGGCCGAGATAGTCCTTCCCGTCATTTCGTTTCCATCCCATCAGTCATTCTGTCCGCGAGAATGCTAGTCTTTTTTTATTTTGGCCGAGGGATTCCACACCTTACGTCATTAGGGTGGTTTTTGATCTTCGGATCCTTCCCGTTGGTTCATCCGGTCAGGATAATCCATCCCGTCAGTCAGTATGGCCGAGATAGTCCTTCCCGTCAGTTCGTTTCCATCCCGTTAGTCATTCTGTCCGCGAGTATGCTAGTCTTTTTTTATTTTGGCCGAGGGATTCCACACCTTACGTCATTAGGGTGGTTTTTGGTCTTCGGATCCTTCCCGTCGGTTCATCCGGTCAGGATAATCCATCCCGTCAGTCAGTATGGCCGAGATAGTCCTTCCCGTCATTTTGTTTCCATCCCATCAGTCAGTATGGCCGAGATAGTTCTTCCCGTCACTTCGTTTCCATCCCATCAGTCATTCTGCCCGCGAGAAAGCTAGTCCTTTGTTTTTTTGGTCGAGGGATTCCACACCTTACGTCAATTAGGGTGGTTTTTTGGCCTTAGGATCCTTCCCGGCGGTTCATCCGGTCATGATAATCCATCACGTCAGTCAGTATGGCCGAGATAGTCCTTCCCGTCATTGCGTTTCCATCCCGTCAGTCATTATGTCTGCGAGTATGCTAGTCCTTTGTTTTTTTGGTCGAGAGATTCCACACCTTACGTCATTTAGGGTGGTTTTTTGGCCTTAGGATCCTTCCCGGCGGTTCATCCGGTCATGATAATCCATCCCGTCAATCAGTATGGCCGAGATAGTCCTTCCCGTCATTTCGTTTCCATCCCATCAGTCATTCTGTCCGCGAGAATGCTAGTCTTTTTTTATTTTGGCCGAGGGATTCCACACCTTACGTCATTAGGGTGGTTTTTGGTCTTCGGATCCTTCCCGGCGGTGCATCTGGTCAGGATAATCCATCACGTCAGTCAGTATGGCCGAGATAGTCCTTCACGTCATTTCGTTTCCATCCTGTCAGTCATTCTGGCCGCGAGAATGCTTGTCCTTTGTTGTTTTGGCCGAGGGATTCCACACCTTACGTCATTTAGGGTGGTTTTTTGGCCTTAGGATCCTTCCCCCGGTGGATAGAATCAGTTTATCCTATCCCGTCATTGTTTTTTCCACCAATTTCTTCACTAGACTTCTTTGTTATCCATTTGAGAGGTTTGGGTCTTGATAGTTTCAAAAAAACTCGACTCAATTATTTTTTGGGTCATGGAACCTTGGTTCTCGGTAGGCTATAACCTTCCCACGGTGTATAGACGGGTTTTTCGGGTCATTTGTTTTCCACCAATTTCTTCACCAGACCTCTTTTATATCCCATTTTAAGGGTTTTGGTCATGATAGTTTCAAAAAAACTCGATCCAATTCTTCCTGGGTCATGGAAACTTGCATTTTGGCCTTAGGATCCTTCCCGGCGGTGCATCTGGTCAGGATAATCCATCACGTTAGTCAGTATGGCCGAGATAGTCCTTCCCGTCATTTCGTTTCCATCCCATCAGTCATTCTGTCGGCGAGAATGCTAGTCCTTTGTTTTTTTGGCCGAGGGATTCCACACCTTACGTCATTTAGGGTGGTTTTTTGGCCTTAGGATCCTTCGTGGCGGTTCATCCTGTCATGATAATCCATCCCGTCAGTCAGTATGGCTGAGATGTTCCTTCCCGTCAGTCCATTAGGGGTTTTTGGCCTTAGGATCCTTCCCCTGGTGGATAGAATCAGTTTATCATATCCCGTCATTGTTTTCTCCACCAATTTCTTCACCAGACCTCTTTGTTATCCATTTGAGAGGTTTGGGTCATGATAGTTTCAAAAAAACTCGAGTCAATTTTTTCGGGTCATGGAACCTTGGTTCTCGGTAGGCTATAACCTTCCCACGATGCATAGACGGGTTTTTCGGGTCATTTGTTTTCCACCAATTTCTTCACCAGACCTCTTTTATATCCCATTTTAAGGGTTTTGGTCATGATAGTTTCAAAAAAACCCGATCCAATTCTTCCTGGGTCATGGAAACTTGCATTTTGGCCTTAGAATCCTTCTCGGCGGTGCAACTGGTCAGGATAATCCATCACGTCAGTCAGTATGGCCGAGATAGTCCTTCCCGTCATTTCGTTTCCATCCCGTCAGTCATTCTGTCCGCGAGAATGCTAGTCTTTTTTTATTTTGGCCGAGGGATTCCACACCTTAAGTCATTTAGGGTGGTTTTTTGGCCTTAGGATCCTTCCCGGCGGTTCATCCGGTCATGATAATGAAGGATTCGTTTAGTGTTAATCCTGATTCAATTCTTCAGATTAAACCCCTAAACTTGCCAGATCTAGGTTCTCTTGCTAGAAACATAAAGGATCTCACCTGTTACCTTGTTTATGCAGCGGAATGGAGGTACGGGTCAGAGATCAGCAGAACCACCAAGAGGTTGTTCCTCCAAAGGCTCACACACGCACACTTCGGGAAGAGAGGCTGCTAGACCAAAAGAGAGGAGGCGCAGAGAGAGAGGAGGGAGGCGCAGAAGCTTGAGAAAAATAAGAGCTAGGGCAAGTTTTATTTAATAAAACCCTTGTCCAGTTCTTATGGGCTTTTGGGCCCAATTCTCAGTTCTGATTAAATCCCTTGGATTTAATCAGGCCCTTTAGTCTCTCTAAGTACAGTAAATGCCTAGCACTTTTACCGTACTTCTGCTAAACCGTTCCTTCGTATTTTCCCGTTAGCTTAGGCGTGTGACCCATATGGGATCATATAATAAAGGCAATAAGTCCAAGACTTATAGATCATGAGCGGACTCTAGCAAGCCATCATGACCCCCAGTATTATATGACTTATGTCTGATCATTGACATACTCTTACTTTCTAGAGACAGTACCGAGATTACTGGACACAATTCCAACAATCTCCCACTTGTACTGGAATCTCTGTATTCATAATCCTTTTGTCTCAATATCTCGATTAGTCATAAGGCAAGATTAGTGTCATCCTTATAAAGCCTAATCTTGTTCATCAGACTCTGATTTGATACTGACAATCCAAACGACTCGGGAAAGTCCGTTTGATCATGGCCATGCATTTTCCAGTATTCAAATCTCCGATTGGCCTAGAGATATTCACTCCATTTATATTGGAGGGACAAATCCCGTCTTGTTCCATCACTGTAAACTACTCATTTCATAATACACCCAATCAAGGTCCTTATAACTATCGCTTAACGACAGCATTAGACAATGATCAAAGCGCATTAGTTCATGTGCAGTCACATGCATGCGAACTCAGGTCTAAGGACTATACTCTATAGTCGTAGTAAGAATCTCTTATGACACAGATATAAATATCCTGAAGAGTTCTTATAATCGGGTCATGTCCGGTCGTATGTACCCAACATACACCTATGTACTGACTTTGATGCCGCGCATCTATGACACACTGAGACTTTGTCATAAGTCACATACCAATCTAGTCTCACACGGTTGTTGGTGTTCCAATTTCAACAACCTTCGACTAGGGACAGGATGATATAAGCCATCTATCAAATATAGGGTCTCATGATCAAGCTAAATGACTTTGATGACTCAAGATCAACTCACTTACTTCGATGACCTATAAAATGGTTCACATCATTTTGGAACAATTATTTCATCACAGTTAAAATAATCTTGAAATAATAATTTCATTAAACATCATAAAATGTTTTACAAGAACATATCAATAACTAAATAAAGCCCTTTATTAACTCCCACTGAAATTAAGACTACATCTTAATTTCACTTATCCTACAGCAACAGTCTGCGACTCGTGCTTAGGCCTAAGGAGTGGCTTCGTTAATAGATTAGCAACGTTCTCATTCGTTGAAACTTGCTGATCTACTTAACATCTCTGTCATTTATCTCACGGAATAGGTTATACCTATCCTCAAGGTGTTTGGACCTCTGATGTGCAGCTAGTCTCATCTATGCTGGGAATCACATCAAGTTCAATGACGAACTCTTCTTTCCAAACAACCTCTTTCGCCGCTTCTCAAGCTGCGAAATGTTCAGCTTAAGTCATGGAGTCAGCAACAGTGCCTTGCACCGCCAGAGAGACACAAGATATAACCGGACTGTGACCGGAAATCATCTTTGTCCGTTGGAAGCATGCCTTTCAGACTCTACCGACTCGTAGCACCTCACTTTCTCCGTAAATCAAGAACTTATCCTTAGTATTCCTCAAATACTTTAGGATATTCTTTACGGCAATCCAGTGATTCTTTGCTGGATTTGACTGGTCTTTTACTTGTCTTGCTTAACATTAAAGCAACATCAAAACAAGTACGTGTCATGGCATATATGATAGATCCAATTGCCGACGCATATGGAATCTCATCCATGCATTCAAGCTCAGCAGATATCGTAGGATACTGTTTCCTGCTTAACGTAATGCCATGTGACATTGGCATAAAACCCTTCTTGGATTGCTGAAAACATGTAGGACTTTGTCAATTTAAGAATCCTGACATTGTCCTACTAGCTCTTTTGGATCTCTACCTTTAGATCCAAAATCCAAGAAGGGTTTTAGTGTTAATCCTGATTCAATTCTTCAGATTAAACTCCTAAACATGCCAGATCTAGGTTCTCTTGCTAGAAACATAAAGGATCTCACCTGTTACCTTGTTTATGCAGCGGAATGGAGGTACGGGTCAGAGATCAGCAGAACCACCAAGAGGTTGTTCCTCCAAAGGCTCACACACGCACACTTCGGGAAGAGAGGCTACTACACCAAAAGAGAGGAGGCGCAGAGAGAGAGGAGGGAGGCGCATAAGCTTGAGAAAAATAAGAGCTAGGGCAAGTTTTATTTAATAAAACCCTTGTCCAGTTCTTATGGGCTTTTGGGCCCAATTCTCAGTTCTGATTAAATCCCTTGGATTTAATCAGGCCCTTTAGTCTCTCTAAGTACAGTAAATGCCTAGCACTTTTACCGTACTTCTGTTAAACCGTTCCTTCGTATTTTCCCGTTAGCTTAGGCGTGTGACCCATATGGGATCATATAATAAAGGCAATAAGTCCAAGACTTATAGATCATGAGCGGACTCTAGCAAGCCATCATGACCCCCAGTATTATATGACTTATGTCTGATCATTGACATACTCTTACTTTCTAGAGACAGTACCGAGATTACTGGACACAATTCCAACAGATAATCCAGCCCGTCAGTTAGTATGGCCGAGATATTCCTTCCTGTCAGTCCATTAGGGGTTTTTGGCCTTAGGATCCTTCTCCCGGTGGATAGGATCAATTTATCCTATCCCGTCATTGTTTTTTCCACCAATTTCTTCACCAGACCTCTTTGTTATCCATTTGAGAGGTTTGGGTCTTGATAGTATTTCTTCACCAGACCTCTTTGTTATCCATTTGAGAGGTTTGGGTCTTGATAATTTCAAAAAAACTCGAGTCAATTTTTTCGGGTCATGGAACCTTGGTTCTCGATAGGCTATAACCTTCCCACGGTGTATAGACGGGTTTTTCGGGACATTTGTTTTCCACCAATTTCTTCACCAGACCTCTTTTATATTCCATTTTAAGGGTTTTGGTCATGATAGTTTCAAAAAAACTCGAGTCAATTTTTTCGGGTCATGGAACCTTGGTTCTCGGTAGGCTATAACCTTCCCACGGTGTATAGACTGGTTTTTCGGGTCATTTGTTTTCCACCAATTTCTTCACCATACCTCTTTTATATCCCATTTTAAGGGTTTTGACAAGATAGTTTCAAAAAAACTCGATCCAATTCTTCCTGGGTCATGGAAACTTGCATTTTGGCCTTAGAATCCTTCTCGGCGGTGCATCTGGTCAGGATAATCCATCACGTAAGTCAGTATGGCCGAGATAGTCCTTCCCGTCAGTTCGTTTCTATCCCGTCAGTCATTCTGGCCGCGAGAATGCTAGTCCTTTGTTGTTTTGGCCAAGGGATTCCACACCTTACGTCATTTAGGGTGGGTTTTGGCCTTAGGATCCTTCCCGGCGGTTCATCCGGTCATGATAATCCATCCCGTCAGTCAGTATGGCTGAGATATTCCTTCCCGTCAGTCCATTAGGGGGTTTTTGGCCTTAGGATCCTTCTCCCGGTGGATAGGATCAGTTTATCCTATCCCGTCATTGTTTTTTCCACCAATTTCTTCACCTGACCTCTTTGTTATCCATTTGAGAGGTTTGGGTCTTGATAGTTTCAAAAAAACTCGAGTCAATTTTTTCTGGTCATGGAACCTTGGTTCTCGGTAGGCTATAACCTTCCCACGATCCATAGACGGGTTTTTCGGGTCATTTGTTTTCCACCAATTTCTTCACGAGACCTCTTTTATATCCCATTTTAAGGGTTTTGGTCATGATAGTTTCAAAAAAAACTCGATCCAATTCTTCCTGGATCATGGAAACTTGCATTTTGGCCTTAGGATCCTTCCCGGCGGTTCATCCGGTCATGATAATCCAGCCCGTCAGTCAGTATGGCCGAGATATTCCTTCACGTCAGTCCATTAGGGGTTTTTTGGCCTTAGGATCCTCCTCCTGGTGGATAGGATCAGTTTATCATATCCCGTCATTGTTTTTTCCACCAATTTCTTCACCAGACCTCTTTGTTATCCATTTGAGAGGTTTGGGTCTTGATATTTTCAAAAAAACTCGAGTCAATTTTTTCGGGTCATGGAACCTTGGTTCTCGATAGGCTATAACCTTCCCACGGTGTATAGACGGGTTTTTCGGGTCATTTGTTTTCCACCAGTTTCTTCACCAGAAAACAAATGACCCGAAAAACCCGTCTATACACCGTGGGAAGGTTATAGCCTACCGAGAACCAAGGTTCCATGACCCAAAAAAATTGACTCGAGTTTTTTTGAAACTATCAAGACCCAAACCTCTCAAATGGATAACAAAGAGGTCTGGTGAAGAAATTGGTGGAAAAAACAATGACGGGATAGGATAAACTGATCCTATCCACCGGGAGAAGGATCCTAAGGCCAAAAACCCCTAATGGACTGACGGGGAGGAATATCTCGGCCATACTGACTGACGGGCTTGATTTTCATGACCGGATGAACCGCCGGGAAGGATCCTAAGGCAAAAAAACCACCCTAAATGACGTAAGGTGTGGAATCCCTCGGCCAAAAAAAACAAAGGACTAGCATGCTCCCGGCCAGAATGACTGACGGGATGGAAACGAACTGACGGGAAGGACTATCTCGGCCATACTGACTGACGGGATGGAAACAAAATGACGGGAAGGACTATCTCGGCCATACTGACTGACGGGATGGGTTATCATGACCGGATGAACCGCCGGGAAGGATCCTAAGGCCAAAAACCACCCTAAATGACGTAAGGTGTGGAATCCCTGGGGAAAAACTACAAAGGACTAGCGTTCTCGCAGCCAGAATGACTGACGGGATGGAAACGAACTGACGGGAAGGACTATCTCGGCCATACTGACTGACGTGATGGAAACGAACTGACGGGAAAAACTGTCTCGGCCATAATGACTGACGGGATGGATTATCGTGACCGGATGAACCGCCAGGAAGGATCCTAAGGCCAAAAAACCACCCAAATGGACGTAAGGTGTGGAATCCCTCGACCAAAACAACAAAGGACTATCTCGGCCAGAATGACTGACGGGATGGAAACGAACTGACAGGAAGGACTATCTCGGCCATACTGACTGACGGGATGGAAACGAACTGACGGGAAGGACTATCTCGGCCATACTGACTGACGGGATGGATTATCCTGACTGGATGCACCGACGGGAAGGATCCTAAGACCAAAAACCACCCAAAATAACGTAAGGTGTGGAATCCCTCGGCCAAAACTACCAAGGACTAGCATTCTCGCGGCCAAAATCACTGACGGGATGGAAACGAACTGATGGAAAAGACTATCTCGGCCATAATGACTGACGGGATGGATTATCCTGACCGGATGAACCGCCGGGAAGGATCCTAATGCCAAAAACCACCCTAAATAACGTAAGGTGTGGAATCCCTTGACCAAAACAACAAAGGACTAGCAGTATCGCGGCCAGAATGACTGACGGGATGGAAACAAACTGACGGGAAGGACTATCTCGGCCAGAATGACTGACGGGAAGTCAGCCAAAATAAAAAAAGACTAGCATTCTCGCGGACAGAATGACTGATGGGATGGAAATGAAATGACGGGAAGGACTATCTCGGCCATACTGACTGACGTGATGGATTATCCTGACCAGATGCACCGCCGAGAAGGATTCTAAGGCCAAAATGCAAGTTTCCATGACCCAGGAAGAATTGGATCGAGTTTTTTTGAAACTATCATGACCAAAACCCTTAAAACGGGATATAAAAGAGGTCTGGTGAAGAAATTGGTGGAAAACAAATGACCCGAAAAACCCGTCTATACACTGTGGGAAGGTTATAGCCTACCGAGAACCAAGGTTCCATGACCCGAAAAAATTGACTCGAGTTTTTTTGAAACTATCAAGACCCAAACCTCTCAAATGGATAACAAAGAGGTCTGGTGAAGAAATTGGTGGAAAAAACAATGACGGGATAGGATAAACTGATCCTATCCACCGGGGGAAGGATCCTAAGGCCAAAAACCCCCTAATGGACTGACGGGAAGGAATATCTCGGCCATACTGACTGACGGGATGGATTATCATGACCGGATGAACCGACGGGAAGGATCCGAAGACCAAAAACCACCCTAATGACGTAAGGTGTGGAATCCCTCAGCCAAAACAACAAAGGACTAGCATTCTCGCGGCCAGAATGACTGACGGGATGGAAACGAACTGACGTGAAGGACTATCTCGGCCATACTGACTGACGGGATGGAAACAAAATGACGGGAAGGACTATCTCGGCCATACTGACTGACGGGAGGGATTATCCTAACCGGATGCACCGACGGGAAGGATCCTAAGACCAAAAACCACCCAAATGGACGTAAGGTGTGGAATCCCTGGGGCAAAACTACCAAGGACTAGCGTTCTCGCAGCCAGAACCACTGACTGGATGGAAACGAACTGACGGGAAAAACTATCTCGGCTATACTGACTGACGGGATGGATTATCCTGACCGGATGCACCGACGGGAAGGATTCTAAGACCAAAAACCACCCAAATGGACGTAAGGTGTGGAATCCCTGGGGCAAAATTACCAAGGACTAGCGTTCTCGCAGCCAGAACCACTGACTGGATGGAAACAAACTGACGGGAAAAACAGTCTCGGCCATAATGACTGACGGGCTGGATTATCATGACCGGATGAACCGCCGGGAAGGATCCTAAGGCCAAAACCACCCAAATGGACGTAAGGTGTGGAATCCCTCCGTCAAAATAAAAAAAGACTAGCATTCTCGCGGACAGAATGACTGATGGGATGGAAACGAAATGACGGGAAGGACTATCTCGGCCATACTGACTGACGTGATGGAAACGAACTGACGGGAAGGACTATCTCGGCCATACTGACTGACGGGATGGAAACGAAATGACGGGAAGGACTATCTCGGCCATACTGATTGACGGGATGGATTATCCTGACCAGATGCACCGCCGAGAAGGATTCTAAGGCCAAAACCCACCCTAATGACGTAAGGTGTGGAATCCCTGGGGCAAAACTACCAAGGACTAGCATTCTCGCGGCCAGAATGACTGACGGGATGGAAACGAAATGACGGGAAGGACTATCTCGGCCATACTGATTGACGGGATGGATTATCATGACCGGATGAACCACCGGGAAGGATCCTAAGACCAAAAACCACCCTAATGACGTAAGGTGTGGAATCCCTCGACCAAAAAAACAAAGGACTAGCATACTCGCGGACAGAATGACTGACGGGATGGAAACGCAATGACGGGAAGGACTATCTCGGCCATACTGACTAACGGGATGGAAACGAAATGACGGGAAGGACTATCTCGGTAATATAGACTGACGGGATGGAAACGAACTGACGGGAAGGACTATCTCGGCCCTACTGACTGAAGGGATGGAAACAAAATGACGGGAAGGACTATCTCGGCCATACTGACTGACGGGATGGATTATCCTGACCGGATGCACCGACGGGAAGGATCCGAAGACCAAAAACCACCCTAATGACGTAAGGTGTGGAATCCCTAGGCCAAAATAAAAAATGGGTCATGGAAACTTGCATTTTGGCCTTAGAATCCTTCTCGGCGGTGCATCTGGTCAGGATAATCCATCACGTCAGTCAGTATGGCCGAGATAGTCCTTCTCGCGGACAGAATGACTGACGGGATGGAAACGAACTGATGGGAAGGACTATCTCGGCCATACTGACTGACGGGATGGAAACAAAATGACGGGAAGGACTATCTCGGCCATACTGACTGACGGGATGCATTATCCTGACCGGATGCACCGACAGGAAGGATCCGAAGACCAAAAACCACCCTAATGACGTAAGGTGTGGAATCCCTCAGCCAAAACAACAAAGGACTAGCATGCTCGCGGCCAGAATGACTGACGGGATGGAAACGAACTGACGGGAAGGACTATCTCGGCCAGAATGACTGACGGGATGGAAACAAAATGACGTGAAGGACTATCTCGGCCATACTGACTAACAGGATTCCGTCAGTTCGTTTCCATCCCGTCAGTCATTCTGGCCGCGAGAATGCTAGTCCTTTATTGTTTTGGCCGAGGGATTCCACACCTTAAGTCATTTAGGGTGGTTTTTGGCCTTAGGATCCTTCCCGGCGGTTCATCCGGTCATGATAATCCAGCCCGTCAGTCAGTACGCCGAGATATTCCTTCCCGTCAGTCCATTAGGGGTTTTTGGCCTTAGGTTCCTTCTCCCGGTGGATAGGATCAGTTTATCCTGTCCCGTCATTGTTTTTTCCACCAATTTGTTCACCAGACCTCTTTGTTATCCATTTGAGCGGTTTGGGTCTTGATAGTTTCAAAAAAACTCGAGTCAATTTTTTCGGGTCATGGAACCACTAGAGAGGGCTTTACTGAGTTCTATTTTGGAGTTGGAATACCTACAGGACGAGCCTGCAATGTGCTATACAAGATTGATGGATTCTGTCGAGGTTGCAATGCAGGTAGAAGTGTCTGACGCGGGACTGCAACGATCGACACCATCTAAGCATCGATCGTTGCAAGACGACAGAGACTGGGCAGAGGAAAAGGCTCCGAAAATAGATCTGAAACAACTTCCATCCGGGCTAAGGTACGCTTTTCTTGGACCTAATTCAACATACCCATTGATTGTTAATGCTAGCCTGAACAACGCAGAGCTCACTTTACTGCTAAGCAAGCTGCGCAAGCATCGCAAAGCTCTTGGCTATTCCCTTAATGATATTTCAGGTATCTCACCAGAGCTGTGCATGCACCGGATACATCTTGAGGATGAGTCCAAGACATCAATCGAACATCAGAGGAGACTTAATCCTAATCTGCAGGAAGTAGTCAAAAAGGAGATTATGAAACTCCTTGACGCTGGAATTATATATCCTATCTCTGATAGTGATTGGGTAAGTCCAGTCCATGTAGTACCAAAGAAGGGCGGTGTTACAGTCGTGAAGAATGAGAAGAACGAGCTGATACCTACTAGGACTGTGACAGGACACAGGATGTGCATAGACTACAGAAAGCTTAATGCTGCTACTAGGAAAGATCATTTTCCTTTACCTTTTATTGATCAGATGCTCGAAAGGTTAGCAAATCATCCTTACTACTGCTTTTTAGATGGCTACTCAGGTTTCTTTCAGATTCCCATCCATCCAGAGGATCAGGGAAAGACCACTTTTACTTGTCCATATGGGACTTTTGCTTACCGTAGGATGCCTTTTGGACTCTGCAATGCACCAGCCACTTTTCAGAGATGCATGATGTCCATATTCACAGATATGATTGAGGATTTTATGGAAGTATTCATGGATGATTTCTCAGTATATGGATCATCCTATAATGAATGCTTAGATAATCTGTGTAAGGTTCTGAAAAGATGTGAAGAGAAGCACTTAGTTCTTAACTGGGAGAAGTGCCATTTCATGGTCAGAGATGGCATCGTGCTTGGACATAAAGTGTCCGAAGCAGGAATAGAGGTGGACCGCGCTAAAATCGAGGTGATGACCAACCTGCAGGCACCTGATTCTGTTAAGTCTATTAGAAGCTTTCTTGGACATGCTGGCTTCTATAGACGGTTCATCAAGGATTTTAGTAGGATTGCTAGGCCACTAACTGCTTTGCTGTGCAAAGACACAAAATTTGAGTTCACTGCAGATTGTCAAACTGCATTTGAACAGATCAAGCAGGCACTGGTGAGTGCTCCCATAGTTCAGCCACCGGATTGGGATTTGCCTTTCGAAGTAATGTGTGATGCAAGTGATTATTCTGTAGGAGCTGTTCTTGTACAAAAGAAAGATAGAAAGCTTCATGCTATCTATTATGCCAGTAGGACACTGGATGATGCACAAAGAAACTATGCCACTACAGAGAAGGAGTTGCTGGCAGTTGTCTTTGCATTTGAGAAATTTCGCTCTTATCTTGTTGGCTCTAAGGTAATTGTCCACACTGATCATTCAGCACTGAAGTATCTGATGCAGAAGAAGGATGCTAAGCCAAGATTGTTGAGATGTATCCTGTTGCTTCATGAATTTGATATTGAAGTAAGAGATAAGAAAGGGGTTGAGAATGGAGTTGCTGACCATCTTTCGAGGATGCTAGTTGAGGAGGACGTGCCAATTAATGACTATTTGCCTGAAGAAAACGTCAATATGGTTGGGACAATCTGTGAGACAGATTTGGACAGAGATCTGCAGAACTGTCGGATTAATCGCGTTGCGTCGATCGATGCTACGTCAGCATCGATCGATGCATCTATCGGGACAGCGACGATCGATACATCCGACTGTGACGATCGTTGCAGCACGGATACAGACGCAGAAACTTTCACAATACGTATTGGAAGGCATGAGTTCGATATTAATGCTGTCGCAACAAATGATCGACCATGGTATGCAAACATAGAAAATTATCTAGCTGCAGAGACTGAACCAGATAATCTGAAAGGATATGAAAAGAAGAGGTTTTTCAGAGAACTTAGGAGGTACTATTGGGATGAACCTTACCTCTATAAGCATTGTTCGGATGGCCTTTATAGAAGATGTGTTGCTGAGTCAGAGGTTCCAGATATCCTTTTCCACTGTCACGGATCAGATTATGCAGGACATTTTGCTACATTTAAGACTGTGTCTAAGGTTTTGCAAGCAGGTTTCTGGTGGCCTACAATGTTCGCTGATACTCACTCCTTTATTTCTCATTGTGATGCCTGCCAGAGGAGAGGGAAAATAAGCAGGAAGCATGAGATGCCTCAGAATTTCATTCTTGAGGTTGAGGTTTTTGATTGCTGGGGCATAGACTTTATGGGTCCCTTTCCCTCATCTTATGGGAATAAATTCATATTAGTTGCTGTGGATTATGTTTCTAAGTGGGTAGAAGCAATAGCTAGTCCAACCAATGACTCTTCAGTAGTCATTAAGCTATTTAAATCCATCATATTCCCTAGATTTGGAGTACCTCGGATAGTTATTAGTGATGGAGGATCTCACTTTATTAATAAGGTTTTTGAGAAGCTCCTGAGGAAGCATGGAGTGCACCACCGAGTTGCTACTCCTTATCACCCACAGACTAGTGGACAGGTAGAGGTTTCTAACAGACAAATCAAGGAGATCCTGGAGAAGACAGTTGGGAAGACAAGGAAAGATTGGGCAGCTAAGCTTGATGATGCTTTATGGGCCTACAGGACTGCATTTAAAACACCATTAGGGACTACTCCATTCCATTTGCTGTATGGGAAAGCATGTCATCTGCCAGTAGAACTTGAGCACAAGGCAGCATGGGCTGTAAAACAGATGAACTTTGACCTCAAACCAGCTGCAGAGAGGAGATTGATACAGCTCAATGAGTTGGATGAGATTAGACATTTTGCCTATGAGAACTCAAAGTTGTACAAGGAAAGGACTAAGGCTTATCATGACAAAAAGATTGTCTCCAGACGATTTAAGCCTAACGATCAGGTACTGTTGTACAATTCTCGTTTGCATTTGTTTCCAGGCAAGCTGAAGTCAAGATGGTCTGGACCCTACACGATCAAAGAAGTGCGTCCATATGGAGCTGTCATTTTGATTGGCAAGGAAGGTAATGAGTTTGCTGTTAATGGGCAGAGGGTAAAACACTATTGGGCTAAGGCCGAGATTCCAAGGGGACAGATTTTGCCTCTGGATGCTGCACCCTCTACTTGAAAATTCCCATCCGTCCAGTCAAGCTATTGACCTTAAACAAGCGCTGGGTGGGAGGCAACCCACCATTAGGTACTGGTGTTTTTCTACTTAATTTTTGGTGTTTTTGTTAGGATTTTACGTTTGTTTTTGTTTCTGGTGAGTTTATGTTTGCAGGTCTCGGTTAAATCGCAGTGCAACGATCGACGCACTTCTGTGTCGATCGTCACAACACGAAAGGAATCGCATTGCAGCGATCGTTGCGGTCCTGAGCAACGATCGACTATACACGAAAATCGCCAAGTAACGGTCGATGCACTTAGTGCAACGATCGATGCTCAGCGACAGAGGTAACCTGACAGACACAATTTCACCTTTTCAATTTTTATTTTCTTTTTACCGATCCTTCGCTGGACACTACTGGGGACAGTGTGTCTTAAGTGTGGGGGAGGTGCTACTGACTTTTGTTTTCTGTTTTCTTAAGAGTCAGTCCGTTTTTTCAAAAAATTTTGTTTTATTGAGTCAAAATTGTTTAAGTAAGAAACTATGATTTTCTGAGAAGATTTACAAGACTTGCAGGAACTTAAGTAACCATTGGGATGAAGTTGCAGGATCTATCTCTGACTGTTAGAAAACCCCATCACAGATCAACCTACTGGGAACACCCACATCACTTCAGGTATCAGAGGATCCTTTACTGACTTCAACCTTAATACTGACTTAGATTTCTCACCTAAGGGCTTGGTATACTTTGTGTCGGATTCCCTTGTTAGTTCTGACACAGCCTGTAAACCTGTCCTATTTAGTTCCCTTCTCCCCTTCTGTAAAGAAAAAAAAAATAATAATAATAAACTGAGAATGAGTTAGTAACTCCGAAGTGGTCATGTGAATAGTAGCAAACACTATTATCTCTCATGTGATCCATGGAATGTGTCCAAAGTACACCCCATAACGGGAAGAACACTGATAAAAAAAAATAAAATGATACCCAGTGGGGAAAAATCAGTTGTTAAAGAAGGGAAAGAGAAGAAAGGGACTAGAGAAAGATAGTATGGTGGTCTAGAGCTGATAAGGTAAGAATCCATGTGCCCTTTGATCGATAATCCTTAGGTGAGACCGCACTTAAATACTTGCAGAAGTCAGTAGGGAGAATTTGAATGCTTGAATGTGATTGTGGAGTTTACCTAGGACAGTTGCTAAGTTTGGGGGAAGTACATGTTGGTCTTGATATCCTGTAATTGATTCTTGCAGTGGTTTACTAAGGGGAATCTGAGTATTGTAGCTTCTAGGATGAAATGAGTTTCTGAAGAGTTTTCAATCCTCTTCACCATGTTTTAGTTCTATGTTTTGCTTGAGGGCAAGCAAAGGCTAAGTGTGGGGGAGTTGATATATCATGGTTTTTACCCATTTTAGACCATGATATAGATGTGTTTTTAGTGTCTTTTGTCTTTGTTTAGAGTCTTTTACAGGTTTAATCAAGTTTGGAGCTAATTGGAGATATTTGGAGCATTTTGGGACTTTTGGGACGTTTTGGCCGAGAGCTTAAGTCACTGTCCGATTTATTGATCATGCATCGACCGACACACCTTGTGCATCGGTCGACACACTAGCGAGATGGGCCGTACGCGTCGGTTTAACAAGTTATGAAGATTTGCAAAGAGGCCCAGAATAGTTCCAGTATTTACACAGAAGCCCCAGCCGAGATTTGGCCTATATAATAGAGTTTTTAGTGTTTTAATTAGATACGCTTTACATTACGCTTTGATACTAATAGCTAAGAGATTTCTAGAGCTTTTGGGGCTGATCTATTTCCTGTATTCACTTATTTTGGAGAAGATTTCGAACCCCTTTATCTATTTAATTTCTTATATGCAATCTATTATTTCTTTGATTATGTTTTCATTAATCATGTCTGAGTAGATCCATAGTTGAGTTTAGGGTTTCTCACATAGGATTTCATGACTTGCTAGACTTGTTCAAATTCAGTTAAGGATTCATAACTATATCTGGTCTTCAATTTAATTGTGCTTAAAGCTAGTTCTAACCTGATCAATTAGAATCTAGATCTTAGGTTGCTAAATACGTCACGGAAGTGGGGTTTAGGAATCTGAACTAATTAAATTGGGCAATTAAACTTTGCGCAAACGGAAGTTTGGTTTAGGATAATTGTGAACATATCAAACTTGGGATTAATGCTAGTTTAATCTGTTAGTTCTCGCAAACGAAAGTTTGGTTTGCTGCACTTAGGCTTAGAGAATTATCGCAAAGGAATTTGGTTAATTCTATATCTGTGTTTTGAGTTCTAGAACTGTGCTTAATTAGATCCTTGCTGAATGAACTGTCTGCTTGTCTGATTTCCTGAGAATACCCTAGGCTTGACGCTTTTAGTTTATTGCATCTCAACCGTTAATCTCTGCTACTGTTTACTTTCTTGCTTTGCAATTTATTTACTTCACCATCTGCTTATTTCTAGTATTAATCTCTACGTTTCTGTTTCTATTGAGACCAAGTGTCCCTGTGGATTCGATAACCCTATATACTACTTTGACATTGCTGTTCACTTGCAGTTTAGAATAGGGATAAACTTTGAGCCTATCAAGTTTTTACCTATTCCGCACACAGATATAGAACTAACCAAATTCCTTTGCGATAATTCTCTAAGTTTAAGTGCAGCAAACCAAACTTTCGTTTGCGAGAACTAACAGATTAAACCAGCTTTAATTCCAAGTTTGATATGTTCACAATCTAATTAAACCAAACTTTCGTTTGCGAGAAGTTAAATTGCTTATCTAGGTTCTTTCTAGCTAAATTAACAAACTTCCGCTGCATTAATCAGCCTAACATCATAATCTAAGTGGCCAGTTCAGATTAAGCATTAAGAACAACCTAAACAAAGAACTAGCAGATATGAATCCCTACTGATTAATTAAACTATAACTCCATGAAATCCCTAATGAGAATCCCTAAACTTAACAGGTAATCTACTCAGACATAATCATTGAAACAGAAAACATCTTAAATAGAAAACCAAATATCATAAAACAAAGTAAAGATCTGGGGTTCAAAATCCTCTCTCTTTCGAGAGCAGGATCAGCCCCTAACTCTCTCTGAAATAAAATAAGACTTAATGAAAAGCGTAGCCTAAACAATGGCTTAAAAACCCTTATATAATAGCTAAAACACGTTTTGGGCTTCTGTGTAAATATCTGGGCTTTTCTGCAAAATCAGCATTCTTCATTAAATCGGCGAGTTTGGCCCATTCGCATATGCAACGATCGATGCAGGTGTGCAACGATCGACGCAGTCTCCAAAACTGGACAGTGAACTCTGTCTCTCGGACCAAATCTCCAAAATACACCAAACAGCTCCAAAATCTCCACTTCTGCTCCAAATGTGTCTAAACCTGAAAACATACTAAAAAGAACACAAAAGACACTAAAAACATATCTATATCATGGCATAAAATGGGTAAAAACCATGATATATCAACTCCCCCACACTTAGCTCTTGCTTGCCCTCAAGCAAGTAAAGAACTAAAGCATAAGAAAAGAAGTTTGAAAACACAGAAACTCATTTCGTCCTAGGAACTTTCACAATCACATTCACTTAGTAAGCCACTGAAAACTTTCCTGCAGAACTCAAGACCACAATATACTTCCCCCACACTTAGCAACTGTCCTAAGTAAACTCCACAATCACATTCAAGCATTCAAATTCTCCCTACTGACTTCTGCAAGTATTTAAGTGCGGTCTCACCTAAGGAGTATCGATCAAAGGGCACATGGATTCTTACCTTATCAGCTCTAGACCACCATACTATCTTTCTCTAGTTCCTTTCTTCTCTTTCCCTTCCTTAACAACTGATTTTTCCCCACTGGGTATCATTTTATTTTTTTTATCAGTGTTCTTCCCGTTTTGGGGTGTACTTTGGAAACATTCCATGGATCACATGAGAGAAAATAGTGTTTGCTACCATTCCCATGACCACTTCGGAGTTACTAACTCATCCTCAGTTTATTATCTTTTTTTTTTACTTTATAGAAGGGGAGAAGGGAACTAAATAGGATAGGTTGACAGGCTGTGTCAGAACTAACAGGGAATCCGACACAAAGTATACCAAGCCCTTAGGTGAGAAATCTAAGTCAGTATTAAGATGAAGTCAGTAAAAGGATCCTCTGATACCTGAAGTGATGTGGGTGTTCCCAGTAGGTTGATCTGTGTCTGAGTTTTCTAACAGTCATAGAGGCTCTGCAAGTCTGTCCAATGGTCACTTAGTTCCTGTTCAAGCGAAAATTTTCCTCGAAAAATCATAGTTTCATACAAATTTTGACTCAATAAAACAATGTTTTTGAAAAACTAAGAAAACAAAAGCGTGCGTCAGTAGCTTCCTCCCCCACACTTAAACTACACTGTCCCCAGTGTAATCAAAGCATGAGCTTGGTGGGAGAATAATCAAATTGAAGAACAAACCGAAAAAGTTGCAGTTTACTTACCTGTCGTCGCCCTGTGTCGATCGATGCCACAAGGGTGTCGATCGATGCAAGGCGAATATGCTCGCGGTTATGTAGATAACCGATGTCTGAACCGCAATCAATTCGGCTAACCGTGAATCGTGACTGCATCGACCGATGCACAATGTGTGTCGATCGATGCAATGCGATTATTCCTGTTTCCCTCAGCTCTGAACACACTTAAACAGAAAAATTAAAAATACCAAATCAAAACGAATGGAAACAAAAACAAAAACGAACCTAACAGTGGGTTGCCTCCCACTCAGCGCTTGTTTTTAGTCATTAGCTTGACTATTGGAAGAGATTTGATTCATGGCGGTTTCAACAGAGACTTTGAATGTCTCTGTGAGTATCTCTTCATCCAAGGAGGTGTATAGGCATTATGATCATGAGGCTTCCCAAGTAAAGAGAAATCAGAATCAGGGCCGGAGCGAAGCTTGGGCGGTCTACTGCGTTTTCCTGCATTCAAAACAATGTGATCAGAAGGTTTAAGCTTAGGTGATTTGTTCCTTACCTTTGATGCAGATCTGATGTTTGGGGCTTTCTGCTTATGAGCAGTTGCAGGTACTGAAGATGTTAGAGCAGGTTCAAGAGGAACTGCCATCTTCTTCTTTCCACTATCAGATACTGTAGTTCCACCAATCTGAACTTCTTCTTTCGGATCACCTTCAGTGGAGATCATCTTCTTTGCATGAACTCGCGAAGCTTCAACTGGTGGTATTTCATTCACCTTCTTATCCATCACTTTCATACAGTTAGCCACTTCTAGCTCTTGTCTGGAAGGTTTAGGAACCTTAGGATATGGCACTGGGGGCTTGTAAGCTCGTTCTGGCATTGTTGCAGGTTTCTGGACATGTGTGCGTTCTGTGTCGATCGTTGCATAATGTGTGTCGATCGATGCAAGGCGATTCTGTTTCTCGAAAGAACTCGAAATTGCCGTCAGAATGGCGTGTCGATCGTCACTAAGGGGGTGTCGATCGATGCATGTATCAGGCGGACAATATTCATCTAGAAAATCCGAGATTATGCTCTCTTCTTCACCTAGCAACTCAATCTCATCCCTTAAGGTCACAGCTTTGATGGATCTACACTGTTCAGCTTTCCTAGCTTCATTACGCCTTTCTATTGCTCCAGCTGTTTGTTGAACTTGGACATCTAGCTTCTTCAAATGTGTGCTCAAGTATTCAAACTTCCCATTCAGATTTCCATGTATAGCTTCCAGCTTCCTGTCGAAGTTTGCAGCAATCTTAGCCTGATCCTCTAGCAACTGCTCCATCATGGATTCTATCTTGCTCTCATAAGCTCTGTTTCCTTGAAACCCAGGACCATTTATGTAGTTCCTCTCCTCTTCATATCTTTCCAGTAACTGCTCCATCATACTTATCAGCTTATCATATTGTTTATTTTGAGGAGGAACAGGCTGATATGATGGAGATTCATAATCTCTGGTGAATGAATTGGAACCATAGCCTCCGCAGAACGAGTTATTCTGCTGATTTTCCAACATCTGTTCCATCATTCCCATTATTCTTTCGCACTGTGCCGATCGATGCAGAGTAGCGTCGATCGATGCAAGCTCGAGAATGCAACGATCGACACACAGGACAGTGTCGATCGATGCAAAGCGATTACAGGCGTACCTGAAACGCAAGAACAGAAAAAGAAAAAAAATTAGTAGCAAAAATTAAAAACGAAAATCCTAGTCTAAACCCTAAGTTCAAATCTATCGAGGATTCAAAAGAGTCCCCGGCAACCGCGCCAAAAACTTGGTAGGTTTAGTTTTATCCCTATACTAACTGCAAGTGCACAGTGATGTAGTTGTAGTACTTAGGGTATCGAATCCACAAGGACTCCGGTCAACGATAGATAAGAACAGAAAAGATTAAACTAGGAGAAAGTAAATATGATGAGAAAGCAGTAAATCAGACAGCAGAAAGTAAACAAAGCGAGTTGTGAGCAAGGAAGCGAAGCGTTAAGTCTAGGGAGTTCTCAGGAAATCAGGAACACAAGCAATCAATCAGTCGAAATCCAATCAGAAACTGTTCTAGAACTCAAACACAGATATAGACCTAACCAAATTCCTTTGCAATAATTCTCTAAGTCTAAGTGCAGCAAACCAAACTTTCGTTTGCGAGAACTAACAGATTAAACCAGCTTTAATTCCAAGTTTGATATGTTCACAATCTAATTAAACCAAACTTTCGTTTGCGAGAAGTTAAATTGCTTATCTAGGTTCTTTCTAGCTAAATTAACCAACTTCCGCTGCATTAATCAGCCTAACATCATAATCTAAGTGGCCAGTTCAGATTAAGCATTAAGAACAACCTAAACAAAGAACTAGCAGATATGAATCCCTACTGATTAATTAAACTATAACTCCATGAAATCCCTAATGAGAATCCCTAAACTTAACAGGTAATCTACTCAGACATAATCATTGAAACAGAAAACATCTTAAATAGAAAACCAAATATCATAAAACAAAGTAAAGATCTGGGGTTCAAAATCCTCTCTCTTTCGAGAGCAGGATCAGCCCCTAACTCTCTCTGAAATAAAATAAGACTTAATGAAAAGCGTAGCCTAAACAATGGCTTAAAAACCCTTATATAATAGCTAAAACACGTTTTGGGCTTCTGTGTAAATATCTGGGCTTTTCTGCAAAATCAGCATTCTTCATTAAATCGGCGAGTTTGGCCCATTCGCATATGCAACGATCGATGCAGGTGTGCAACGATCGACGCAGTCTCCAAAACTGGACAGTGAACTCTGTCTCTCGGACCAATTCTCCAAAATACACCAAACAGCTCCAAAATCTCCACTTCTGCTCCAAATGTGTCTAAACCTGAAAACATACTAAAAAGAACACAAAAGACACTAAAAACATATCTATATCATGGCATAAAATGGGTAAAAACCATGATATATCAATGACCGGATGAACCGCCGGGAAGGATCCCAAGGCCAAAAACCACCCTAATGACGTAAGGTGTGGAATCCCTCGGCCAAAATAAAAAAAGACTAGCATTCTCGCGGCCAGAATGACTGACGGGATGGAAACGAACTGACGTGAAGGACTTTCTCGGCCATACTGACTAACGGGATGGAAACAAACTGACGGGAAGGACTATCTCGGCCATACTGACTGACGGGATGGATTATCCTGACCGGATGAACCGCCAGGAAGGATCCTAAGGCCAAAAAACCACCCTAAATGACGTAAGGTGTGGAATCCCTCGACCAAAAAAACAAAGGACTAGCATACTCGCGGACAGAATGACTGACGGGATGGAAACGCAATGACGGGAAGGACTATCTCGGCCATACTGACTAACGGGATGGAAACGAAATGAGGGGAAGGACTATCTCGGTAATACAGACTGACGGGATGGAAACGAACTGACGGGAAGGACTATCTCGGCCATACTGACTGAAGGGATGGAAACAAAATGACGGGAAGGACTATCTCGGCCATACTGACTGACGGGATGGGTTATCCTGACCGGATGCACCGACGGGAAGGATCCGAAGACCAAAAACCACCCTAATGACGTAAGGTGTGGAATCCCTCGGCCAAAATAAAAAATGGGTCATGGAAACTTGCATTTTGGCCTTAGAATCCTTCTCGGCGGTGCATCTGGTCAGGATAATTCATCACGTCAGTCAGTATGGCCGAGATAGTCCTTCTCGCGGACAGAATGACTGACGGGATGGAAACGAACTGACGGGAAGGACTATCTCGGCCATACTGACTGACGGGATGGAAACAAAATGACGGGAAGGACTATCTCGGCCATACTGACTGACGGGATGCATTATCCTAACCGGATGCACCGACGGGAAGGATCCGAAGACCAAAAACCACCCTAATGACGTAAGGTGTGGAATCCCTCAGCCAAAACAACAAAGGACTAGCATGCTCGCGGCCAGAATGACTGACGGGATGGAAACGAACTGACGGGAAGGACTATCTCGGCCAGAATGACTGACGGGATGGAAACGAACTGACGTGAAGGACTATCTCGGCCATACAGACTAACGGGATCCCGTCAGTTCGTTTCCATCCCGTCAGTCATTCTGGCCGCGAGAATGCTAGTCCTTTGTTGTTTTGGCCGAGGGATTCCACACCTTAAGTCATTTAGGGTGGTTTTTGGCCTTAGGATCCTTCCCGGCGGTTCATCCGGTCATGATAATCCAGCCCGTCAGTCAGTACGCCGAGATATTCCTTCCCGTCAGTCCATTAGGGGTTTTTGGCCTTAGGTTCCTTCTCCCGGTGGATAGGATCAGTTTATCCTATCCCGTCATTGTTTTTTCCACCAATTTGTTCACCAGACCTCTTTGTTATCCATTTGAGCGGTGTGGGTCTTGATAGTTTCAAAAAAACTCGAGTCAATTTTTTCGGGTCATGGAACCTTGGTTCTCGGTAGGCTATAACCTTCCCACGGTGTATAGACGGGTTTTTCGGGTCATTTGTTTTCCACCAATTTCTTCACCAGACCTCTTTTATATCCCATTTTAAGGGTTTTGGTCGCGATAGTTTCAAAAAAACTCGATCCAATTCTTCCTGGGTCATGGAAACTTGCATTTTGGCTTCATCCGGTCATGATAATCCATCCCGTCAGTCAGTATGGCTGAGATGTTCCTTCCCGTCAGGCCATTAGGGGGTTTTTGGCCTTAGGATCCTTCTCCTGGTGGATAGAATCAGTTTATCCTATCCCGTCATTGTTTTTTCCACCAATTTCTTCACCAGACCTCTTTGTTATCCATTTGAGAGGTTTAGGTCTTGATAGTTTCAAAAAAACTCGAGTAAATTTTTTCGGGTCATGGAACCTTGGTTCTCGGTAGGCTATAACCTTCCCAAGGTGTATAGACGGGTTTTTCGGGTCATTTGTTTTCCACCAATTTCTTCACCAGACCTCTTTTATATCCCATTTTAAGGGTTTTGGTCGTGATAGTTTCAAAAAAACTCGACTCAATTAATTCTAAGGCCAAAATGCAAGTTTCCATGACCCGGGAATAATTGGATCGAGTTTTTTTGAAACTATCCGCGAGAATGCTAGTCCTTTGTTTTTTTGGCCGAGGGAGCGGCCAGAATGACTGACTGGATGGAAACGAACTGACGTGAAGGACTATCTCGGCCATACTGACTAACGGGATGGAAACGAACTGAAGTGAGGGAGAGGTCAAATTTTTCGGGTCATGGAACCTTGGTTCTCGGTAGGCTATAACCTTCCCACGGTGTATAGACGGGATTTTCGGGTCATTTGTTTTCCACCAATTTCTTCACCAGACCTCTTTTATATCCCATTTTAAGGGTTTTGGTCATGATAGTTTCAAAAAAACTCGATTTAATTCTTCCTGGGTCATGGAAACTTGCATTTTGGCCTTAGAATCCTTCTCGGCGGTGCATCTGGTCAGGATAATCCATCACGTCAGTCAGTATGGCCAAGATATTCCTTCCCGTCAGTACATTAGGGCGTTTTGGCCTTAGGATCCTTCCCCTGGTGGATAGGATCAGTTTATCCTATCCCGTCATTGTTTTTTCTACCAATTTCTTCACCAGACCTCTTTGTTATCCATTTGAGAGGTTTGGGTCTTGATAGTTTCAAAAAAACTCGAGTCAATTTTTTCGGGTCATGGAACCTTGGTTCTCGATAGGCTATAACCTTCCCACGGTGTATAGACGGGTTTTTCGGGTCATTTGTTTTCCACCAATTTCTTCACCAGACCTCTTTTATATCCCATTTTAAGGGTTTTGGTCATGATAGTTTCAAAAAAAACTCGATCCAATTCTTCCTGGGTCATGGAAACTTGCATTTTGGCCTTAGAATCCTTCTCGGCGGTGCATCTGGTCAGGATAATCCATCACGTCAGTCATTATGGCCGAGATAGTCCTTCACGTCAGTTCGTTTCCATCCCGTCAGTCATTCTGGCCGCGAGAATGCTAGTCCTTTGTTGTTTTGTCCGAGGGATTCCACACCTTACGTCATTTAGGGTGGTTTTGGCCTTAGGATCCTTCCCGGCGGTTGGATAACAAAGAGGTCTGGTGAAGAAATTGTTGGAAAAAATAATGACGGGATAGGATAAACTGATCTTATCCACCGGGGGAAGGATCTTAAGGCCAAAACCCCCTAATGGACTGACGGGAACGAAATATCTCGGCCATACTGACTGACGTGATGGATTATCATGACCGGATGAACCGCCGGGAAGGATCCTAAGGCCAAAAACCACCCTAAATGACGTAAGGTGTGGAATCCCTCGGCCAAAACAACAAAGGACTAGCATTCTCACGGCTAGAATGACTGACGGGATGGAAACGAACTGACGTGAAGGACTATCTCGGCCATACTGACTAACGGGATGGAAACGAACTTACGGGAAGGACTATCTCGGCCATACTGACTGACGGGATGGATTATCCTGACCGGATGAACCGATGGGAAGGATCCGAAGACCAAAAACCACCCTAATGACGTAAGGTGTGGAATCCCTCGCCCAAAATAAAAAAAAAGACTAGCATTCTCGCGGACAGAATGACTGATGGGATGGAAACGAAATGACGGGAAGGACTATCTCGGCCATACTGACTGACGTGATGGATTATCCTGACCAGATGCACCGCCGAGAAGGATTCTAAGGCCAAAATGCAAGTTTCCATGACCCAGGAAGAATTGGATCGAGTTTTTTTGAAACTATCATGACCAAAACCCTTAAAATGGGATATAAAAGAGGTCTGGTGAAGAAATTGGTGGAAAACAAATGACCCAAAAACCCCGTCTATACACCGTGGGAAGGTTATAGTGTTGGAATTGTGTCCAGTAATCTCGGTACTGTCTCTAGAAAGTAAGAGTATGTCAATGATCAGACATAAGTCATATAATACTGGGGGTCATGATGGCTTGCTAGAGTCCGCTCATGATCTATAAGTCTTGGACTTATTGCCTTTATTATATGATCCCATATGGGTCACACGCCTAAGCTAACAGGAAAATGTGTAGGAACGGCTTAGCAGAAGTACGGTAAAAGTGCCAGGCATTTGTCGTACTTAGAGAGAGATTAATGGGTCTGATTAAATCCAAGGGATTTAATCAGATTGATATTTGGGCCCAAAAGCCCAAAAGGGAAAGAGAAGGGTTTTATAAACTAAAACCCAAATCTCTTTCTCTCCTAACTCTAGCCCCCCAGCCGCGATCTCTCTCTCTTCCTGCGCCTCCTCTCCCTTGGTCTAGCAGCCTCTCTTCCTGCTTGGTGTGCGTGTGTGAACCTCTGGAGGAGTTATCACTTGGTGGCTCTCTGATACCACTGAAGGGATGTCTTGGTTGTTAATCCAGATTCAATTCTCAGATTCAACAGTTCCTAAACATGCGGATCTAGGTTCTCTTGAATAGAAACTTTGTTGATCTCACCTTATACCTGTTTATGCAGCGGAAAGAGAGAACAGGTCAAGGAATATTCTATTGCAGATGCATAAGGAATATTCTTCATGCGCTCAAGCTCAGCAGCCGTCGTAGGGCTCTGCTTCTTGCTTAGCATTGTGCCATGTACCAGAGCCGCATACGTTCTTGGAATCAGGATCTACCGGGATAGATCTAGAAGGCTGATAGGCTTGGGTCAAGATTCATACATTGACAAAGTCCTACAAAGATTCAGCATGAAAGATTCCAAGAAGGGCTTCACGCCTATGGTACATGGCACAACGCTAAGCAAGAAGCAGAGCCCTACGACGGCTGCTGAGCTTGAGCGCATGAAGAATATTCCTTATGCATCTGCAATAGGATCTGTCATGTATGCCATGATTTGTACTCGTCCTGATGTTGCTTATGCATTGAGCATGACGAGTAGATACCAGTCAAATCCAGGTGAAAACCATTGGATTGCCGTCAAGAATATCCTGAAGTATCTAAGACATACTAAGGATAAGTTCTTGGTATACGGTGGAAGTGATGTGCTTAAAGTCAGTGGATTCACGGACGCAAGTTTCCAGACAGACCAAGATGATTTCCGGTCACAGTCCGGTTATATCTTTTGTCTGAATGGCGGTGCAATCAGTTGGAGAAGCTCCAAGCAAGACACCGTTGCTGATTCCACTATAGAAGCTGAATATATCGCCGCTTCAGAAGCTGCGAAGGAAGCTGTTTGGATAAGAAAGTTCATTATTGAACTAGGTGTGATACCAGATGTGGCTGAGCCTCTAGCACTGTTTTGTGATAACAATGGTGCTATAGCTCAGGCAAAGGAACCGAGATTACACCAGAAATCCAAGCATGTTCTAAGAAGATTTCACTTGATACGTGACATCATTAATAGAAAGGAAGTCAAGATCAGCCGAGTTCAGACAGATGATAATGTCGCTGATCCGTTGACAAAGCCACTCCCAAGGCCTAAGCTCGAGTTTCTGACTGAAGCTGTAGGCATTAGAGACATTGAAATGTAATCTAAATTTGAGTGGGAGTTTGAGGGCTTTTATTTAGTTATTTGATATGTTCTTGTAAAACATTCTTATGTTTAATGAAATTATTATTTCAAGATTATTTTAACTGTGATGAAATAATCGTTCCAAAGTGATATAAACCATTTTATAGGTCATCGAAGTAAGTGACTTGATCTTGAGTCATCAAAGTCATTTAGCTTGATCATGAGACCCTATATTTGATAGATGGCTTATATCATTCAGTCCCTAGTCGAAGGTTGTTGAAATTGGAACACCAACAACCGTGTGAGACTAGATTGGTATGTGACTTATGACAAAGTCTCAGTGTGTCATAGATGCGCGGCATCAAAGTCAGTACATAGGTGTATGTTGGGAACATACGACCGGACAAGACCCGATTATAAGAACTCTTCAGGATATTTATATCTGTGTCATAAGAGATTCTTACTACGACTATAGAGTATAGTCCTTAGACCTGAGTTCGCATGCATGTGACTGCACATGGACTGATGCACTTTGATCATTGTCTAACGCTATCGTTCTGCGATAGTTATAAGGACCTTGTTTGGGTACATTATGAAATGAGTAGTTTACAGTGATGGAACAAGACGAAATTTGTCCCTCCAATATAAATGGAGTGAATATCTCTAGGCCAATCGGAGATTTGAATACTGGAAAATGCATGGCCATGCTCAAACGGACTGTCCCGAGTCGTTTGGATTGTCAGTATCGAATCAGAGTCCGATGAACAAGATTAGGCTTTATAAGGATGACACTAATCTTGCCTTATGACTAATCGAGATATTGAGACAAAAGGATTATGAATACAGAGATTCCAGTACAAGTGGGAGATTGTTGGAATTGTGTCCAGTAATCTCGGTACTGTCTCTAGAAAGTAAGAGTATGTCAATGATCAGACATAAGTCATATAATACTGGGGGTCATGATGGCTTGCTAGAGTCCGCTCATGATCTATAAGTCTTGGACTTATTGCCTTTATTATATGATCCCATATGGGTCACACGCCTAAGCTAACAGGAAAATGTGTAGGAACGGCTTAGCAGAAGTACGGTAAAAGTGCCAGGCATTTGTCGTACTTAGAGAGAGATTAATGGGTCTGATTAAATCCAAGGGATTTAATCAGATTGGTATTTGGGCCCAAAAGGGAAAGAGAAGGGTTTTATAAACTAAAACCCAAATCTCTTTCTCTCCTAACTCTAGCCCCCCAGCCGCGATCTCTCTCTCTTCCTGCGCCTCCTCTCCCTTGGTCTAGCAGCCTCTCTTCCTGCTTGGTGTGCGTGTGTGAACCTCTGGAGGAGTTATCACTTGGTGGCTCTCTGATCTCTGACCTGTTCTCTCTTTCCGCTGCATAAACAGGTATAAGGTGAGATCAACAAAGTTTCTATTCAAGAGAACCTAGATCCGCATGTTTAGGAACTGTTGAATCTGAGAATTGAATCTGGATTAACAACCAAAACATCCCTTCATACAGCCTATCGAGAACCAAGGTTCCATGACCCGAAAAAATTGACTCGAGTTTTTTTGAAACTATCAAGACCCAAACCTCTCAAATGGATAACAAAGAGGTCTGGTGAAGAAATTGGTGGAAAAAACAATGACGGGATAGGATAAACTGATTCTATCCACCGGGGGAAGGATCCTAAGGCCAAAACCTCCTAATGGACTGACGGGAAGGAATATCTCGGCCATACTGATTGACGGGATGGATTATCATGACCGGATGAACCGCCGGGAAGGATCCTAAGTCCAAAAAACCACCCTAAATGACGTAAGGTGTGGAATCCCTCGACCAAAAAAACAAAGGACTAGCATTCTCGCGGCCAGAATGACTGACGGGATGGAAACGAACTGACGTGAAGGACTATCTCGGCCATACTGACTAACGGGATGGAAAAGAACTTACGGGAAGGACTATCTCGGCCATACTGACTGACGGGATGGATTATCCTGACCGGATGAACCGACGGGGAGGATCCGAAGACCAAAAACCACCCTAATGACGTAAGGTGTGGAATCCCTCGCCCAAAATAAAAAAAGACTAGCATTCTCGCGGACAGAATGACTGATGGGATGGAAACGAAATGACGGGAAAGACTATCTCGGCCATACTGACTGACGTGATGGATTATCCTGACCAGATGCACCGCCTAGAAGGATTCTAAGGCCAAAATGCAAGTTTCCATGACCCAGGAAGAATTGGATCGAGTTTTTTTGAAACTATCATGACCAAAACCCTTAAAATGGGATATAAAAGAGGTCTGGTGAAGAAATTGGTGGAAAACAAATGACCCAAAAACCCCGTCTATACACCGTGGGAAGGCTATAGCCTATCGAGAACCAAGGTTCCATGACCCGAAAAAATTGACTCGAGTTTTTTTGAAACTATCAAGACCCAAACCTCTCAAATGGATAACAAAGAGGTCTGGTGAAGAAACTGGTGGAAAAAACAATGACGGGATAGGATAAACTGATTCTATCCACCGGGGGAAGGATCCTAAGGCCAAAACCTCCTAATGGACTGACGGGAAGGAATATCTCGGCCATACTGATTGACGGGATGGATTATCATGACCGGATGAACCGCCGGGAAGGATCCTAAGGCCAAAAAACCACCCTAAATGATGTAAGGTGTGGAATCCCTCGACCAAAAAAACAAAGGACTAGCATTCTCGCGGCCAGAATGACTGACGGGATGGAAACGAACTGACAGGAAGACCGAGATAATCCATCACGCTAGTCAGTATGGCCGAGATAGTCCTTCACGTCAGTTCGTTTCCATCCCGTCAGTCATTCTGGCCGCGAGAATGCTAGTCCTTTGTTGTTTCGGCCGAGGGATTCCACACCTTACGTCATTTAGGGTGGTTTTGGCCTTAGGATCCTTCCCGGCGGTTGGATAACAAAGAGGTCTGGTGAAGAAATTGTTGGAAAAAACAATGACGGGATAGGATAAACTGATCTTATCCACCGGGGGAAGGATCCTAAGGCCAAAACCCCCTAATGGACTGACGGGAACGAAATATCTCGGCCATACTGACTGATGGGATGGATTATCATGACCGGATGAACCGCCGGGAAGGATCCCAAGGCCAAAAACCACCCTAATGACGTAAGGTGTGGAATCCCTCGGCCAAAATAAAAAAAGACTAGCATTCTCGCGGCCAGAATGACTGACGGGATGGAAACGAACTGACGTGAAGGACTTTCTCGGCCATACTGACTAACGGGATGGAAACGAACTGACGCGAAGGACTATCTCGGCCATACTGACTGACGGGATGGATTATCCTGACTGGATGCACCGCCGAGAAGGATTCTAAGGCCAAAATGCAAGTTTCCATGACCCAGGAAGAATTGGATCGAGTTTTTTTGAAACTATCATGAACAAAACCCTTGAAATGGGATATAAAAGAGGTCTAGTGAAGAAATTGGTGGAAAACAAATGACCCGAAAAACCCGTCTATACACCGTGGGAAGGTTATAGCCTACCGAGAACCAAGGTTCCATGACCCGAAAAAATTGACTTGAGTTTTTTTGAAACTATCAAGACCCAAACCTCTCAAATGGATAACAAAGAGGTCTGGTGAAGAAATTGGTGGAAAAAACAATGAAGGGATAGGATAAACTGATCCTATCCACCGGGAGAAGGATCCTAAGGCCAAAACCCCTAATGGACTGACGGGAAGGAATATCTCGGCCATACTGACTGACGGGCTGGATTATCATGACCGGATGAACCGCCGGGAAGGATCCTAAGGATATAAACCACCCTAAATGACGTAAGGTGTGGAATCCCTCGGCCAAAACAACAAAGGACTAGCATTCTCGCGGCCAGAATGACTGACGGGATGGAAACGAACTGACGTGAAGGACTATCTCGGCCATACTGACTAACGGGATGGAAACGAACTGACGGGAAGGACTATCTCGGCCATACTGATTGACGGGATGGATTATCCTGACCGGATGAACCGACGGGAAGGATCCGAAGACCAAAAACCACCCTAATGACGTAAGGTGTGGAATCCTTCGGCCAAAATAAAAAAAGACTAGCATTCTCGCGGACAAAGAGGTCTGGTGAAGAAATTGGTGGAAAAAGCAATGACGGGATAGGATAAACTGATCCTATCCACCGGGGGAAGGATCCTAAGGCCAAAACCCCCTAATGGACTGACGGGAAGGAATATCTCGGCCATACTGACTGATGGGATGGATTATCATGACCGGATGAACCGCCGGGAAGGATCCCAAGGCCAAAAACCACCCTAAATGACGTAAGGTGTGGAATCCCTCGGCCAAAACAACAAAGGACTAGCATTCTCGCGGCCAGAATGACTGACGGGATGGAAACGAACTGACGTGAAGGACTATCTCGGCCATACTGACTAACGGGATGGAAACGAACTGACGGGAAGGACTATCTCGGCCATACTGACTGACGGGATGGATTATCCTGACCGGATGAACCGCCGGGAAGGATCCTAAGGCCAAATAACCACCCTAAATGACGTAAGGTGTGGAATCCCTCAGCCAAAACAACAAAGGACTAGCATGCTCGCGGCCAGAATGACTGACGGGATGGAAACGAACTGACGGGAAGACCTTCCCATGGTGTATAGACGGGTTTTTCGGGTCATTTGTTTTCCACCAATTTCTTCACCAGTCCTCTTTTATATCCCATTTTAAGGGTTTTGGTCATGATATTTTCAAAAAAACTCGATCCAATTCTTCCTGGGTCATGGAAACTTGCATTTTGGCCTTAGAATCCTTCTCGGCGGTGCATCTGGTCAGGATAATCTATCACGTCAGTCAGTATGGCCGAGATAGTCCTTCACGTCAGTTCGTTTCCATCCCGTCAGTCATTCTGGCTGCGAGAATGCTAGTCCTTTGTTGTTTTGGCCGAGGGATTCCACACCTTACGTCATTTAGGGTGGTTTTGGCCTTAGGATCCTTCCCGGCGGTTGGATAACAAAGAGGTCTGGTGAAGAAATTGTTGGAAAAAACAATGACGGGATAGGATAAACTGATCCTATCCACCGGGGGAAGGATCCTAAGGCCAAAACACCCTAATGGACTGACGGGAACGAAATATCTCGGCCATACTGACTGATGGGATGGATTATCATGACCGGATGAACCGCCGGGAAGGATCCCAAGGCCAAAAACCACCCTAATGACGTAAGGTGTGGAATCCCTCGGCCAAAATAAAAAAAAGACTAGCATTCTCGCGGCCAGAATGACTGACGGGATGGAAACGAACTGACGTGAAGGACTATCTCGGCCATACTGACTAACGGGATGGAAACGAACTGATGGGAAGGACTATCTCGGCCATACTGACTGACGGGATGGATTATCCTGACCGGATGCACCGACGGGAAGGATCCTAAGACCAAAACCCACCCTAATGACGTAAGGTGTGGAATCCCTCGGCCAAAATAAAAAAAGACTAGCATTCTCGCGGACAGAATGACTGATGGGATGGAAACGAAATGACGGGAAGGACTATCTCGGCCATACTGACTGACGTGATGGATTATCCTGACCAGTTGCACCGCCGAGAAGGATTCTAAGGCCAAAATGCAAGTTTCCATGACCCAGGAAGAATTGGATCGAGTTTTTTTGAAACTATCATGACCAAAACCCTTAAAATGGGATATAAAAGAGGTCTGGTGAAGAAATTGGTGGAAAACATATGACCCGAAAAACCCGTCTATACACCGTGGGAAGGTTATAGCCTACCGAGAACCAAGGTTCCATGACCCGAAAAAATTGACTCGAGTTTTTTTGAAACTATCAAGACCTAAACCTCTCAAATGGATAACAAAGAGGTCTGGTGAAGAAATTGGTTGAAAAAACAATGACGGGATAAGATAAACTGATCCTATCCACCGGGAGAAGGATCCTAAGGCCAAAAACCCCTAATGGACTGACGGGAAGGAATATCTCGGCCATACTGACTGGCGGGCTGGATTATCATGACCGGATGAACCGCCGGGAAGGATCCTAAGGCCAAAAAACCACCCTAAATGACGTAAGGTGTGGAATCCCTCAGCCAAAACAACAAAGGACTAGCATGCTCGCGGCCAGAACGACTGACGGGATGGAAACGAACTGACGGGAAGACCTTCCCATGGTGTATAGACGGGTTTTTCGGGTCATTTGTTTTCCACCAATTTCTTCACCAGACCTCTTTTATATCCCATTTTAAGGGTTTTGGTCATGATAGTTTCAAAAAAACTCGATCCAATTCTTCCTAGGTCATGGAAACTTGCATTTTGGCCTTAGAATCCTTCTCGGCGGTGCATCTGGTCAGGATAATCTATCACGTCAGTCAGTATGGCCGAGATAGTCCTTCACGTCAGTTCGTTTCCATCCCGTCAGTCATTCTGGCTGCGAAAATGCTAGTCCTTTGTTGTTTTGGCCGAGGGATTCCACACCCTACGTCATTTAGGGTGGTTTTGGCCTTAGGATCCTTCCCGGCGGTTGGATAACAAAGAGGTCTGGTGAAGAAATTGTTGGAAAAAACAATGACGGGATAGGATAAACTGATCCTATCCACCGGGGGAAGGATCCTAAGGCCAAAACCCCCTAATGGACTGACGGGAACCAAATATCTCGGCCATACTGACTGATGGGATGGATTATCATGACCGGATGAACCGCCGGGAAGGATCCCAAGGCCAAAAACCACCCTAATGACGTAAGGTGTGGAATCCCTCGGCCAAAATAAAAAAAGACTAGCATTCTCGCGGCCAGAATGACTGACGGGATGGAAACGAACTGACGTGAAGGACTATCTCGGCCATACTGACTAACGGGATGGAAACGAACTGATGGGAAGGACTATCTCGGCCATACTGACTGACGGGATGGATTATCCTGACCGGATGCACCGACGGGAAGGATCCTAAGACCAAAACCCACCCTAATGACGTAAGGTGTGGAATCCCTCGGCCAAAATAAAAAAAGACTAGCATTCTCGCGAACAGAATGACTGATGGGATGGAAACGAAATGACGGGAAGGACTATCTCGGCCATACTGACTGACGTGATGGATTATCCTGACCAGTTGCACCGCCGAGAAGGATTCTAAGGCCAAAATGCAAGTTTCCATGACCCAGGAAGAATTGGATCGAGTTTTATTGAAACTATCATGACCAAAACCCTTAAAATGGGATATAAAAGAGGTCTGGTGAAGAAATTGGTGGAAAACAAATGACCCGAAAAACCCGTCTATACACCGTGGGAAGGTTATAGCCTACCGAGAACCAAGGTTCCATGACCCGAAAAAATTGACTCGAGTTTTTTTGAAACTATCAGGACCTAAACCTCTCAAATGGATAACAAAGAGGTCTGGTGAAGAAATTGGTGGAAAAAACAATGACGGGATAAGATAAACTGATCTTATCCACCGGGAGAAGGATCCTAAGGCCAAAAACCCCTAATGGACTGACGGGAAGGAATATCTCGGCCATACTGACTGACGGGCTGGATTATCATGAACGGATGAACCGCCAGGAAGGATCCTAAGGCCAAAAACCACCCTAAATGACGTAAGGTGTGGAATCCCTCGGCCAAAACAACAAAGGACTAGCATTCTCGCGGCCAGAATGACTGACGGGATGGAAACGAACTGACGTGAAGGACTATCTCGGCCATACTGACTAACGGGATGGAAACGAACTGACGGGAAGGACTATCTCGGCCATACTGATTGATGGGATGGATTATCCTGACCGGATGAACCGACGGGAAGGATCCGAAGACCAAAAACCACCCTAATGACGTAAGGTGTGGAATCCCTCGGCCAAAATAAAAAAAGACTAGCATTCTCGCGGACAAAGAGGTCTGGTGAAGAAATTGGTGGAAAAAGCAATGACGGGATAGGATAAACTGATCCTATCCACCGGGGGAAGGATCCTAAGGAAAAAACCCCCTAATAGACTGACGGGAAGGAATATCTCGGCCATACTGACTGATGGGATGGATTATCATGACCGGATGAACCGCCGGGAAGGATCCCAAGGCCAAAAACCACCCTAAATGACGTAAGGTGTGGAATCCCTCGGCCAAAACAACAAAGGACTAGCATTCTCGCGGCCAGAATGACTGACGGGATGGAAACAAACTGACCTGAAGGACTATCTCGGCCATACTGACTAACGGGATGGAAACGAACTGACGGGAAGGACTATCTCGGCCATACTGACTGACGGGATGGATTATCCTGACCGGATGAACCGCCGGGAAGGATCCTAAGGCCAAAAAACCACCCTAAATGACGTAAGGTGTGGAATCCCTCAGCCAAAACAACAAAGGACTAGCATGCTCGCGGCCAGAATGACTGACGGGATGGAAAAGAACTGACGGGAAGAACTTCCCATGGTGTATAGACGGGTTTTTTGGGTCATTTGTTTTCCACCAATTTCTTCACCAGACCTCTTTTATATCCCATTTTAAGGGTTTTGGTCATGATAGTTTCAAAAAAACTCGATACAATTCTTCCTGGGTCATGGAAACTTGCATTTTGGCCTTAGAATCCTTCACGGCGGTGCATCTGGTCAGGATAATCTATCACGTCAGTCAGTATGGCCGAGATAGTCCTTCACGTCAGTTCGTTTCCATCCCGTCAGTCATTCTGGCTGCGAGAATTCTAGTCCTTTGTTGTTTTGGCCGAGGGATTCCACACCTTACGTCATTTAGGGTGGTTTTGGCCTTAGGATCCTTCCCGGCGGTTGGATAACAAAGAGGTCTGGTGAAGAAATTGTTGGAAAAAACAATGACGGGATAGGATAAACTGATCCTATCCACCGGGGGAAGGATCCTAAGGCCAAAACCCCCTAATGGACTGACGGGAACGAAATATCTAGGCCATACTGACTGATGGGATGGATTATCATGACCGGACGAACCGCCGGGAAGGATCCCAAGGCCAAAAACCACCCTAATGACGTAAGGTGTGGAATCCCTCGGCCAAAATAAAAAAAGACTAGCATTCTCGCGGCAAGAATGACTGACGGGATGGAAACGAACTGACGTGAAGGACTATCTCGGCCATACTGACTAACGGGATGGAAACGAACTGACGGGAGGGACTATCTCGGCCATACTGACTGACGGGATGGATTATCCTGACCGAATGCACCGACGGGAAGGATCCTAAGACCAAAACCCACCCTAATGACGTAAGGTGTGTAATCCCTCGGCCAAAATAAAAAAAGACTAGCATTCTCGCGGACAGAATGACTGATGGGATGGAAACGAAATGACGGGAAGGCCTATCTCGGCCATACTGACTGACGTGATGGATTATCCTGACCAGTTGCACCGCCGAGAAGGATTCTAAGGCCAAAATGCAAGTTTCCATGACCCAGGAAGAATTGGATCGAGTTTTTTTTGAAACTATCATGACCAAAACCCTTAAAATGGGATATAAAAGAGGTCTGGTGAAGAAATTGGTGGAAAACAAATGACCCGAAAAACCCGTCTATACACCGTGGGAAGGTTATAGCCTACCGAGAACCAAGGTTCCATGACCCGAAAAAATTGACTCGAGTTTTTTTGAAACTGTCAAGACCTAAACCTCTTAAATGGATAACAAAGAGGTCTAGTGAAGAAATTGGTGGAAAAAACAATGACGAGATAGGATAAACTGATCCTATCCACCGGGAGAAGGATCCTAAGGCCAAAACCCCTAATGGACTGACGGGAAGGAATATCTCGGCCATACTGACTGACGGGCTGGATTATCATGACCGGATGAACCGCCGGGAAGGATCCTAAGGCCAAAAACCACCCTAAATGACGTAAGGTGTGGAATCCCTCGGCCAAAACAACAAAGGACTAGCATTCTCGCGGCCAGAATGACTGACGGGATGGAAACGAACTGACGTGAAGGACTATCTCGGCCATACTGACTAACGGGATGGAAACGAACTGACGGGAAGGACTATCTCGGCCATACTGATTGACGGGATGGATTATCCTGACCGGATGAACCGACGGGAAGGATCCGAAGACCAAAAACCACCCTAATGACGTAAGGTGTGGAATCCCTCGGCCAAAATGAAAAAAGACTAGCATTCTCGCGGACAAAGAGGTCTGGTGCAGAAATTGGTGGAAAAAGCAATGACGGGATAGGATAAACTGATCCTATCCACCGGGGGAAGGATCCTAAGGCCAAAACCCCCTAATGGACTGACGGGAAGGAATATCTCGGCCATACTGACTGATGGGATGTATTATCATGACCTGATGAACCGCCGGGAAGGATCCCAAGGCCAAAAACCACCCTAAATGACGTAAGGTGTGGAATCCCTCGGCCAAAACAACAAAGGACTAGCATTCTCGCGGCCAGAATGACTGACGGGATGGAAACGAACTGACGTGAAGGACTATCTCGGCCATACTGTCTAACGGGATGGAAACGAACTGACGGGAAGGACTATCTCGGCCATACTGATTGACGGGATGGATTATCCTGACCGGATGAACCGACGGGAAGGATCCGAAGACCAAAAACCACCCTAATGACGTAAGGTGTGGAATCCCTCAGCCAAAATAAAAAAAGACTAGCATTCTCGCGGACAAAGAGGTCTGGTGCAGAAATTGGTGGAAAAAGCAATGACGGGATAGGATAAACTGATCCTATCCACCGGGGGAAGGATCCTAAGGCCAAAACCCCCTAATGGACTGACGGGAAGGAATATCTCGGCCATACTGACTGATGGGATGTATTATCATGACCGGATGAACCGCCAGGAAGGATCCCAAGGCCAAAAACCACCCTAAATGACGTAAGGTGTGGAATCCCTCGGGCAAAACAACAAAGGACTAGCATTCTCGCGGCCAGAATGACTGACGGGATGGAAACGAACTGACGGGAAGGACTATCTCGGCCATACTGATTGATGGGATGGATTATCCTGACCGGATGAACCGACGGGAAGGATCCGAAGACCAAAAACCACCCTAATGACGTAAGGTGTGGAATCCCTCGGCCAAAATAAAAAAAGACTAGCATTCTCGCGGACAAAGAGGTCTGGTGAAGAAATTGGTGGAAAAAGCAATGACGGGATAGGATAAACTGATCCTATCCACCGGGGGAAGGATCCTAAGGAAAAAACCCCCTAATAGACTGACGGGAAGGAATATCTCGGCCATACTGACTGATGGGATGGATTATCATGACCGGATGAACCGCCGGGAAGGATCCCAAGGCCAAAAACCACCCTAAATGACGTAAGGTGTGGAATCCCTCGGCCAAAACAACAAAGGACTAGCATTCTCGCGGCCAGAATGACTGACGGGATGGAAACAAACTGACCTGAAGGACTATCTCGGCCATACTGACTAACGGGATGGAAACGAACTGACGGGAAGGACTATCTCGGCCATACTGACTGACGGGATGGATTATCCTGACCGGATGAACCGCCGGGAAGGATCCTAAGGCCAAAAAACCACCCTAAATGACGTAAGGTGTGGAATCCCTCAGCCAAAACAACAAAGGACTAGCATGCTCGCGGCCAGAATGACTGACGGGATCGAAAAGAACTGACGGGAAGAACTTCCCATGGTGTATAGACGGGTTTTTTGGGTCATTTGTTTTCCACCAATTTCTTCACCAGACCTCTTTTATATCCCATTTTAAGGGTTTTGGTCATGATAGTTTCAAAAAAACTCGATACAATTCTTCCTGGGTCATGGAAACTTGCATTTTGGCCTTAGAATCCTTCACGGCGGTGCATCTGGTCAGGATAATCTATCACGTCAGTCAGTATGGCCGAGATAGTCCTTCACGTCAGTTCGTTTCCATCCCGTCAGTCATTCTGGCTGCGAGAATGCTAGTCCTTTGTTGTTTTGGCCGAGGGATTCCACACCTTACGTCATTTAGGGTGGTTTTGGCCTTAGGATCCTTCCCGGCGGTTGGATAACAAAGAGGTCTGGTGAAGAAATTGTTGGAAAAAACAATGACGGGATAGGATAAACTGATCCTATCCACCGGGGGAAGGATCCTAAGGCCAAAACCCCCTAATGGACTGACGGGAACGAAATATCTAGGCCATACTGACTGATGGGATGGATTATCATGACCGGACGAACCGCCGGGAAGGATCCCAAGGCCAAAAACCACCCTAATGACGTAAGGTGTGGAATCCCTCGGCCAAAATAAAAAAAGACTAGCATTCTCGCGGCCAGAATGACTGACGGGATGGAAACGAACTGACGTGAAGGACTATCTCGGCCATACTGACTAACGGGATGGAAACGAACTGACGGGAAGGACTATCTCGGCCATACTGACTGACGGGATGGATTATCCTGACCGAATGCACCGACAGGAAGGATCCTAAGACCAAAACCCACCCTAATGACGTAAGGTGTGGAACCCCTCGGCCAAAATAAAAAAAGACTAGCATTCTCGCGGACAGAATGACTGATGGGATGGAAACGAAATGACGGGAAGGCCTATCTCGGCCATACTGACTGACGTGATGGATTATCCTGACCAGTTGCACCGCCGAGAAGGATTCTAAGGCCAAAATGCAAGTTTCCATGACCCAGGAAGAATTGGATCGAGTTTTTTTTGAAACTATCATGACCAAAACCCTTAAAATGGGATATAAAAGAGGTCTGGTGAAGAAATTGGTGGAAAACAAATGACCCGAAAAACCCGTCTATACACCGTGGGAAGGTTATAGCCTACCGAGAACCAAGGTTCCATGACCCGAAAAAATTGACTCGAGTTTTTTTGAAACTGTCAAGACCTAAACCTCTTAAATGGATAACAAAGAGGTCTGGTGAAGAAATTGGTGGAAAAAACAATGACGGGATAGGATAAACTGATCCTATCCACCGGGAGAAGGATCCTAAGGCCAAAACCCCTAATGGACTGACGGGAAGGAATATCTCGGCCATACTGACTGACGGGCTGGATTATCATGACCGGATGAACCGCCGGGAAGGATCCTAAGGCCAAAAACCACCCTAAATGACGTAAGGTGTGGAATCCCTCGGCCAAAACAACAAAGGACTAGCATTCTCGCGGCCAGAATGACTGACGGGATGGAAACGAACTGACGTGAAGGACTATCTCGGCCATACTGACTAACGGGATGGAAACGAACTGACGGGAAGGACTATCTCGGCCATACTGATTGACGGGATGGATTATCCTGACCGGATGAACCGACGGGAAGGATCCGAAGACCAAAAACCACCCTAATGACGTAAGGTGTGGAATCCCTCGGCCAAAATGAAAAAAGACTAGCATTCTCGCGGACAAAGAGGTCTGGTGCAGAAATTGGTGGAAAAAGCAATGACGGGATAGGATAAACTGATCCTATCCACCGGGGGAAGGATCCTAAGGCCAAAACCCCCTAATGGACTGACGGGAAGGAATATCTCGGCCATACTGACTGATGGGATGTATTATCATGACCTGATGAACCGCCGGGAAGGATCCCAAGGCCAAAAACCACCCTAAATGACGTAAGGTGTGGAATCCCTCGGCCAAAACAACAAAGGACTAGCATTCTCGCGGCCAGAATGACTGACGGGATGGAAACGAACTGACGTGAAGGACTATCTCGGCCATACTGTCTAACGGGATGGAAACGAACTGACGGGAAGGACTATCTCGGCCATACTGATTGACGGGATGGATTATCCTGACCGGATGAACCGACGGGAAGGATCCGAAGACCAAAAACCACCCTAATGACGTAAGGTGTGGAATCCCTCGGCCAAAATAAAAAAAAGACTAGCATTCTCGCGGACAAGGAGGTCTGGTGCAGAAATTGGTGGAAAAAGCAATGACGGGATAGGATAAACTGATCCTATCCACCGGGGGAAGGATCCTAAGGCCAAAACCCCCTAATGGACTGACGGGAAGGAATATCTCGGCCATACTGACTGATGGGATGTATTATCATGACCGGATGAACCGCCAGGAAGGATCCCAAGGCCAAAAACCACCCTAAATGACGTAAGGTGTGGAATCCCTCGGGCAAAACAACAAAGGACTAGCATTCTCGCGGCCAGAATGACTGACGGGATGGAAACGAACTGACGTGAAGGACTATCTCGGCCATACTGACTAACGGGATGGAAACGAACTGACGGGAAGGACTATCTCGGCCATACTGACTGACGGGATGGATTATCCTGACCGGATGAACCGCCGGGAAGGATCCTAAGGCCAAAAAACCACCCTAAATGACGTAAGGTGTGGAATCCCTCAGCCAAAACAACAAAGGACTAGCATGCTCGCGGCCAGAATGACTGACGGGATGGAAACGAACTGACGGGAAGACCTTCCCATGGTGTATAGACGGGTTTTTCGGGTCATTTGTTTTCCACCAATTTCTTCACCAGACCTCTTTTATATCCCATTTTAAGGGTTTTGGTCATGATAGTTTCAAAAAAACTCGATCCAATTCTTCCTGGGTCATGGAAACTTGCATTTTGGCCTTAGAATCCTTCTCGGCGGTGCATCTGGTCAGGATAATCTATCACGTCAGTCAGTATGGCCGAGATAGTCCTTCACGTCAGTTCGTTTCCATCCCGTCAGTCATTCTGGCTGCGAGAATGCTAGTCCTTTGTTGTTTTGGCCGGGGGATTCCACACCTTACGTCATTTAGGGTGGTTTTGGCCTTAGGATCCTTCCCGGCGGTTCATCCGGTCATGATAATCCAGCCCGTCAGTCAGTATGGCCGAGATAGTCCTTCACGTCAGTTCGTGTGTTGATGCAAGAAGGGAAAGTGATTGCATATGCTTCAAGGCAATTAAGGAAACATGAAGGGAACTATCCCACTCATGACCTTGAGATGGCTGCTGTAGTCTTTGCACTTAAGATCTTGAGATCTTATCTCTACGGAGCGAAAGTGAAACTATTTACAGACCATAAGAGCCTGAAGTATGTGTTCACCCAACCTGAGCTCAACCTGCGCCAAAGGAGGTGGATGGAACTAGTGGCCGATTACGATCTGGACATTACTTACCATCCAGGGAAGGCCAACCTCGTGGCCGACGCCTTAAGTAGGAAAAGGACCGAGGTGGCTAGTGAACGGGATGCAGAGACCTTGGTCGGAATGGTCCGCTCCTTGCGTCTCAATGCATTGACCATGGGAGAGGAACCAATTGGCTTAGGGGCAGCAGACCAAGCAGATATTCTGACTAAGGTCCGGCTTGCTCAGAAGGAAGATGAGGAGTTGGTGAAAGCCGCAGAGAACAACCATACGGAATACCAAATCTCCAACAATGGGACGATTGTGGTAAATGGCCGAGTCTGTGTGCCAAACGTATGGGAACTGAAGGAAGTCATCTTACGAGAGGCTCATCAGTCTAAGTTCTCGACTCATCTTTGCCAAACCAAGATGTACCATGACCTCAAACGGTACTATTATTGGGTTGCGAT
The DNA here is from genome assembly GCA_030180135.1 of Orychophragmus violaceus. Taxonomy (NCBI): domain Eukaryota; kingdom Viridiplantae; phylum Streptophyta; class Magnoliopsida; order Brassicales; family Brassicaceae; genus Orychophragmus; species Orychophragmus violaceus. The sequence continues at coordinate 95,357,702 of CM058235.1, read as the reverse complement.
GAAGCGTGATGTAGCTGATTGGGTGGCCAAGTGCCCGACCTGTCAGCTAATCAAGGCTGAATGCCAAGTCCCGAGTGGTCTGCTACAAAGTCTTCCCATTCCGGAATGGAAATGGGATAACATAGCTATGGACTTCGTGACCGGTTTGCCTACGACCCAGAACAGGCGAGATGCCATTTGGGTTGTGGTAGATAGGCTCACGAAATCCGCCCACTTCTTGGCCATCAAGAAGACGGACGGAGTGGGGAAGTTGGCTGAGTTATACATTGATGAGATCGTGAGACTTCATGGGATCCCATTAAGTATAGTTTCAGACCGGGACGTCTGGTTTACTTCTTATTTCTGGCAAGCCTTCCAGAAGGCCCTGGGAACGAGAGTGAACATGAGTACGGCTTACCATCCCCAGACGGACGGTCAATCCGAAAGGACCATACAAACCCTAGAAGATATGCTAAGGGTGTGTGTTCTTGAATGGGGCGACTCATGGGAGAAGTTTCTACCCTTGACCGAGTTTGCGTATAACAACAGTTATCACACAAGCATCGGAATGTCGCCTTATGAGGATTTGTATGGACGGCCTTGTCGAACTCCACTATGCTGGACTGAAGTTGGAGAGTCAAGTATAGTTGGACCAGACATAATAGAGGAAACCACGGAACGAATCCGATTCCTCAAGGCCAAGATGAAAGAGGCTCAGGACCGTCAAAAGAGCTATGCAGACCGGAGAAGGAAGGATATTGAGTTCGAAGTAGGCGACCAAGTCTACTTGAAGATGATCACTTTCAAGGGTCGGGCCAGGGTTTCCAAGCGTGGTAAGCTTGATCCCAGATATTTGGGACCGTTCCGAATCATTGAACGGGTTGGAGCGGTCGCCTATAAGTTAGACTTGCCAAGTGAGATGGACGCGTTTCACAATGTGTTCCACGTCTCACAATTGCGCAAATGTCTAGGGGATCAAGACAAGGTTGAACCTGAGATTCCAAGAACTTAGGCCAAACTTGACCATCGAAATCCGACCATTCCGAATCCTAGATAGGATGGAAAAAGCAACCCGAAAGAAAGTGGTGCAAATGGTCAAAGTGGAATGGATCCATAATAAGATCAAGGAGATTACTTGGGAAACCGAGAATAAGATGAAGGCCGACTATCCAGAGTGGTACAAAAACCTTTACGCGGATTCGGGGACGAATCCATTTCAAGGGGGGGGAGACTTGTAGTATCCCCCAACCGGCCTAAGGAAGATGGGATGGCCATGGGACCAGAAAACATGAACGGGAAGTCTGGAGAGACTAAACCAAGTGTCCCATAGGCGTTTTAGAGCTGAGACTCAGCTGGAAGGAGCTCAACTAAGTGTGGGAATGAGGAAGTCAGCTCAGCTGAGCTGAACAGTCCAGCTGGCCAGCTAGGTCAGCTGGCAACCAGCTCAACTCAGCTGGCCGGAGTGTTAAGCTCTTGGGCCAGCTAGGTCAGCTAGTGTCACTAGCTGACTAGCGGTTACCAAGCGAATGGGCACCACCAAGTGTTGCACCCATTCGGTCCACAACTCACACCTCTCTCCCCTTGGTAGTTGGCGCATGGAAGAGCCTATAAATAGGCCTTCCCTTGTTCATTTTTGCGCACGCCTACAAGGCACAAAAACACTCAGAATTCTCCAAAGGCAGAAGGCCATAAAGCGAGAGTTTAGAGAGAGATAGAAGCCAGATTTCAAGGAGAAAGGTCGGCGGTTTAAGGAGTTTTGGTGGTGGTTTAAAGCGCAAGAAGAGGAGCAAGGATGGCTGGAGAGGCATCAGCTACTCATGGCAAAACCGCAACCACATCTAAGGTTAGAGTCCGGACCATTTCTTCTCGGCCTTGGCCAAAGTCCTAGCGGTCATGGCCGGTTGTTCTATGGCCGGAAAACTCTTTCTTCTTTCTTGTTCTGAACACGCCCATTTGCTTGTTACACGACCGGCCATAAGGCCTTGGTCGTGGTGATACGGCTTGACGGTTAGTCGCGGTTCCAAGCGCTCATATGGCCCAAGGGATCGTAACGCTTTGAACGGTTTAACGGCTCGTCGAGAGGACGGTAAGCCGAGAACCGAGAAGCCAAGGAAACGATCGGCCTAAGAAGCGTGAAACGGTTCAAGGGAAAAAGGACTGTGGAACACTCGGCATAACCGCTCGTCCATTCGCCGGTGTATGATGCGCGCGATCGCAGATGGTCCACGGACTGTCACAAACGATCGCTGGCCGCGGTAAACCGTGCGGACCAAAGGAACGGTCATAACCGTCCGCGGTAACGATCGCGTCCGTTCGCACGACGGGTCGCATCCGTTCGTGGATATGCGCCTGTACCGCAAGACCGACCGCGCGTAAGTACCGCGGATTGTTCCATGTCGTCGACACGCATAGCCGCACGGTTGTACGTCAAGCCGGATAGAACGCATGCGCTGATCAGTCCGCGCGACCGTAAGGTCTAGCGCGCGATCGATCGGTACATCCGTCCCGGTACGCGCACGACCGTGAGACTATCCGCGCGCGCATGCTTGAACGACCGTGGACAACGCGCAAGTGGCCGTAAGTCCACGCATCCGACCATGGACCGTACGCCGAGAATGCGCGATCACACGCTTACGTCCGTGAGCCGAGTGTGCATGCGGTTCGCGGTTTGTGTAACGGGAATTAGAGCGGCCCATGTTTAGAACTTAGGATTAATATGAAATTGCGATATAATGTATAGTTCATGGGATCATATAGTATATTGCTAGGATGCATAAAAATGATTATAAACGAATTCGGAAATCTTATGAACTTGGTTGTTTTCAGGTGATCACGATGATGATCGGACCTAGGCGCGGGCAAGACTTGAAGCGAGTGGTGTTAGTTGGGGTAGACATTGTTCTAGGACCGAATACTTATTAGCATAATGCGTTTGAACTACATTGTATTTGGTACCTTTGATTATTAATAAAATGTCTACTTTTGCCTTAGTCTATATATATAAATTGAATTGAATGAATGAAAGTGATGGAAATCGTTTAAGTATATAAATAATGGGCTTGAGGTTCATAATCGAACCTCAAGTTAAATTGGTTAAGTAGTGGCAATCCGTTCCGTCCCTATGGCCGGGATAGGCCTTGTCAGAGATAGTCCTTCCCGTCATTTCGTTTCCATCCCATCAGTCATTCTGTCTGCGAGAATGCTAGTCTTTTTTATTTTGGCCGAGGGATTCCACACCTTACGTCATTAGGGTGGGTTTTGGTCTTAGGATCCTTCCCGTCGGTGCATCCGGTCAGGATAATCCATCACGTCAGTCAGTATGGCCGAGATAGTCCTTCCCGTCATTGCGTTTCCATCCCGTCAGTCATTCTGTCCGCGAGTATGCTAGTCCTTTGTTTTTTTGGTCGAGGGATTCCACACCTTACGTCATTTAGGGGTGGTTTTTTGGCCTTAGGATCCTTCCCCCGGTGGATAGGATTAGTTTATCCTATCCCGTCATTGTTTTTTCCACCAATTTCTTCACTAGACTTCTTTGTTATCCATTTGAGAGGTTTGGGTCTTGATAGTTTCAAAAAAACTCGAGTAAATTTTTTCGGGTCATGGAACCTTAGTTCTCGGTAGGCTATAACCTTCCCACGGTGCATAGACGGGTTTTTCGGGTCATTTGTTTTCCACCAATTTCTTCACCAGACCTCTTTTATATCCTATTTTAAGGGTTTTGGTCATGATAGTTTCAAAAAAACTCGATCCAATTCTTCCTGGGTCATGGAAACTTGCATTTTGGCCTTAGAATCCTTCCCGGCGGTGCATCTGGTCAGGATAATCCATCACGTCAGTCAGTATGGCCGAGATAGTCCTTCCCGTCATTTCGTGTCCATCCCGTCAGTCATTCTGTCCGCGAGAAAGCTAGTCCTTTGTTTTTTTGGCCCTGGGATTCCACACCTTACGTCATTTAGGGTGGTTTTTTGGCCTTAGGATCCTTCCCGGCGGTTCATCCGGTCATGATAATCCATCCCGTCAGTCAGTATGGCTGAGATATTCCTGCCCGTCAGTCCATTAGGGGGTTTTGGCCTTAGGATCCTTCCCCTGGTGGATAGGATCAGTTTATCCTATCCCGTCATTGTTTTCTCCACCAATTTCTTCACCAGACCTCTTTGTTATCCATTTGAGAGGTTTGGGTCTTGATAGTTTCAAAAAAACTCGAGTCAATTTTTTCGGGTCATGGAACCTTGGTTCTCGGTAGGCTATAACCTTCCCACAGTGTATAGACGGGTTTTTCGGGTCATTTGTTTTCCACCAATTTCTTCAACAGACCTCTTTTATATCCCATTTTAAAGGTTTTGGTCATGATAGTTTCAAAAAAACTCGATCCAATTCTTCCCGGGTCATGGAAACTTGCATTTTGGCCTTAGAATCCTTCCCGGCGGTGCATATGGTCAGGATAATCCATCACGTCAGTCAGTATGGCCGAGATAGTCCTTCCCGTCAGTTCGTTTCCATCCCGTTAGTCAGTATGGCCGAGATAGTCCTTCACGTCAGTTCGTTTCCATCCCATCAGTGATTCTGTCCGCGAGAATGCTAGTCTTTTTTTATTTTGGCCGAGGGATTCCACACCTTATGTCATTAGGGTGGTTTTTGGTCTTCGGATCCTTCCCGTCGGTTAATCAGGTCAGGATAATCCATCCCGTCAGTCAGTATGGCCGAGATAGTCCTTCCCGTCAGTTCGTTTCCATCCCGTTAGTCAGTATGGTCGAGATAGTCCTTCACGTCAGTTCGTTTCCATCCCGTCGGCCGAGGGATTCCACACCTTACGTCATTTAGGGTGGTTTTTGGCCTTAGGATCCTTCCCGGCGGTTCATCCGGTCATGATAATCCAGCCCGTCAGTCAGTATGGCCGAGATATTCCTTCCCGTCAGTCCATTAGGGGGTTTTGGCCTTAGGATCCTTCCCCCGGTGGATAGGATCAATTTATCCTATCCCGTCATTGTTTTTTCCACCAATTTCTTCACTAGACTTCTTTGTTATCCATTTGAGAGGTTTGGGTCTTGATAGTTTAAAAAAAAAACTCGAGTAAATTTTTTCGGGTCATGGAACCTTAGTTCTCGGTAGGCTATAACCTTCCCACGGTGCATATACGGGTTTTTCGGGTCATTTGTTTTCCACCAATTTCTTCACCAGACCTCTTTTATATCCCATTTTAAGGGTTTTGGTCGTGATAGTTTAAAAAAAACTCGATCCAGTTCTTCCCGGGTCATGGAAACTTGCATTTTGGCCTTAGAAGCCTTCCCGGCGGTGCATCTGGTCAAGATAGTCCATCACGTCAGTTAGTATGGCCGAGATAGTCCTTCCCGTCATTTCGTTTCCATCCCATCAGTCATTCTGTCCGCGAGAATACTAGTCTTTTTTGTTTTGGCCGAGGGATTCCACACCTTACGTCATTTTGGGTGGTTTTTGGACTTAGGATCCTTCCCGGCGGTGCATCCGGTCAGGATAATCCATCCCGTCAGTCATTATGGCCGAGACAGTTTTTCCCGTCAGCTCGTTTCCATCCAGTTAGTGGTTCTGGCTGCGAGAACGCTAGTCCTAGGTAGTTTTGCCCCAGGGATTCCACACCTTACGTCCATTTGGGTGGTTTTTGGTCTTAGGATCCTTCCCGTCAGTGCATCCGGTCAGGATAATCCATCCCGTCAGTCAGTATGGCCGAGATATTCCTTCCCGTCATTTTGTTTCCATCCCGTCAGTCAGTATGGCCGAGATAGTCCTTCACGTCAGTTCGTTTCCATCCCTTCAGTCATTCTGGCCGTGAGGGATTCCACACCTTACGTCATTTAGGGTGGTTTTTGGCCTAAGGATCCTTCCCGGCGGTTCATCCGGTCATGATAATCCATCCCATCAGTCAGTATGGCCGAGATATTCCTTCCCGTCAGTCCATTAGGGGGTTTTGGCCTTAGGATCCTTCCCCCGGTGGATAGGATCAGTTTATCCTATCCCGTCATTGTTTTTTCCACCAATTTCTGCACCAGACCTCTCTGTTATCCATTTGAGAGGTTTGGGTCTTGATAGTTTCAAAAAAACTCGAGTCAATTTTTTTCGGGTCATGGAACCTTGGTTCTCGGTAGGCTATAACCTTCCCACGGTGTATAGACGGGTTTTTCGGGTCATTTGTTTTCCACCAATTTCTTCACCAGACCTCTTTTATATCCCATTTTAAGGGTTTTGGTCATGATAGTTTCAAAAAAACTCGATCCAAATCTTCCTGGGTCATGGAAACTTGCATTTTGGCCTTAGAATCCTTCTCGGCGGTGCATCTGGTTAGGATAATCCATCACGTCAGTCAGTATGGCCGAGATAGTCCTTCCCGTCATTTCATTTCCATCCCATCAGTCATTCTGTCCGCGAGAATGCTAGTCTTTTTTTATTTTGGCCCAGGGATTCCACACCTTACGTCATTAGGGTGGTTTTGATAATCCGGTCATGATAATCCAGTCATCCGGTCATGATAATCCAGCCCGTCAGTCAGTATGGCCGAGATAGTCCTTCACGTCAGTTCGTTTCCATCCCGTCAGTCATTTTGTCCACGAGAATGCTAGTCCTTTGTTTTTTTGGCCGAGGGATTCCACACCTTACGTCATTTAGGGTGGTTTTTTGGCCTTAGGATCCTTCCATGCGGTTCATCCGGTCATGATAATCCATCCCGTCAGTCAGTATGGCTGAGATGTTCCTTCCCGTCAGTCCATTATGGGGTTTTGGCCTTAGGATCCTTCCCCTGGTGGATAGGATCAGTTTATCCTATCCCGTCATTGTTTTCTCCACCAATTTCTTCACCAGACCTCTTTGTTATCCATTTGAGAGGTTTGGGTCTTTATAGTTTCAAAAAAACTCGACTCGGCCATACTGACTAACGGGATGGAAACGAACTGACGGGAAGGACTATCTCGGCCATACTGACTGAGGGGATGGATTATCTTGACCGGATGAACCGACGGGAAGGATCCGAAGACCAAAAACCACCCTAATGACGTAAGGTGTGGAATCCCTCGGCCAAAATAAAAAAAGACTAGCATTCTCGCGGACAGAAAGACTGATGGGATGGAAACGAAATGACGGGAAGGACTATCTCGGCCATACTGACTGACGTGATGGATTATCCTGACTAGATGCACCGCCGAGAAGGATCCTAAGTCCAAAAACCACACTAAATGACGTAAGGTGTGGAATCCCTCGGCCAAAAAAACAAAGGACTAGCATTCTCGCGGACAGAATGACTGACGGGATGGACACGAAATGACGGGAAGGACTATCTCGGCCATACTGACTAACTGGATGGTAACGAACTGACGGGAAGGACTGTCTCGGCCATAATGACTGACGGGATGGATTATCCTGACCGGATGCATCGCCGGGAAGGATCCTAAGTCCAAAAACCACCCAAAATGACGTAAGGTGTGGAATCCCTCGGCCAAAACAAAAAAGACTAGTATTCTCGCGGACAGAATGACTGACGGGATGGAAACGAAATGATGGGAAGGACTATCTCGGCCATACTGACTGACGTGATGGATTATCCTGACCAGTTGCATCGCCGAGAAGGATTCTAAGGCCAAAATGAAAGTTTCCATGACCCAGGAAGAATTGGATCGAGTTTTTTTGAAACTATCATGACCAAAACCCTTAAAATGGGATATAAAAGAGGTCTGGTGGAAAACAAATGACCCGAAAAACCCGTCTATACACCATGACCCGAAAAAATTGACTCGAGTTTTTTTGAAACTATCAAGACCCAAACCTCTCAAATGGATAACAAAGAGGTCTGGTGAAGAAATTGGTGGAAAAAACAATGACGGGATAGGATAAACTGATCCTATCCACCGGGAGAAGGATCCTAAGGCCAAAAACCCCTAATGGACTGACGGGAAGGAATATCTCGGCCATACTGACTGACGGGCTGGATTATCATGACCGGATGAACCGCCGGGAAGGATCCTAAGGCCAAAAACCACCCTAAATGACGTAAGGTGTGGAATCCCGCGGCCAAAACAACAAAGGACTAGCATTCTCGGGGCCAGAATGACTGACGGGATGGAAACGAACTGACGTGAAGGACTATCTCGGCCATACTGACTAACGGGATGGAAACCAACTGACGGGAAGGACTATCTCGGCCATACTGACTGACGGGATGGATTATCCTGACCGGATGAACCGACGGGAAGGATCCGAAGACCAAAAACCACCCTAATGACGTAAGGTGTGGAATCCCTAGGGCAAAACTACCAAGGACTAGCGTTCTCGCAGCCAGAACCACTGACTGGATGGAAACGAACTGACGGGAAAAACTGTCTCGGCCATAATGACTGACGGGATGGATTATCCTGACCGGATGCACCGCCGGGAAGGATCCTAAGTCCAAAAACCACCCAAAATGACGTAAGGTGTGGAATCCCTCGGGCAAAACAAAAAAGACTAGCATTCTCGCAGATAGAATGACTGACAGGATGGAAACGAAATGACGGGAAGGACTATCTCGGCCATACTGACTGACGTGATGAATTATCCTGGCCAGCTGCACCACCGGGAAGGATTCTAAGGCAAAAACCCCCTAATGGACTGACGGGATGGAATATCTCGGCCATACTGACTGATGGAATGGATTATCCTGACCGGATGCACCGACGGGAAGGATCCTAAGACCAAAAACCACCCTAATGACGTAAGGTGTGGAATCCCTGGGGCAAAACTACCAAGGAGTAGCGTTCTCGCAGCCAGAACCACTGACTGGATGGAAACGAACTGACGGGAAAAACTATCTCGGCCATACTGACTGACGGGATGGATTATCCTGACCGGATGCACCGACGGGAAGGATCCTAAGTCCAAAAACCACCCAAAATAACGTAAGGTGTGGAATCCCTGTTGGAATTGTGTCCAGTAATCTCGGTACTGTCTCTAGAAAGTAAGAGTATGTCAATGATCAGACATAAGTCATATAATACTGGGGGTCATGATGGCTTGCTAGAGTCCGCTCATGATCTATAAGTCTTGGACTTATTGCCTTTATTATATGATCCCATATGGGTCACACGCCTAAGCTAACGGGAAAATACGAAGGAACGGTTTAGCAGAAGTACGGTAAAAGTGCTAGGCATTTACTGTACGTAGAGAGACTAAAGGGCCTGATTAAATCCAAGGGATTTAATCAGAACTGAGAATTGGGCCCAAAAGCCCATGAGAACTAGAAGGGATTTTAATGACTAAAATCAGACCTAGCTCTCTAATTTTTCAGAGCTTCTGCGCCTCCCATATCTCTCTCTGCGCCTCCTCTCTAAGCTGGTCTAGCAGCCAAATTTCCCGGTGTGCGTGTGTGAGCCTTTGGAGGATCCATCTCTTGGTGGTTCTGCTGATCTCTGACCCTTTACCTCCCATTCCGCTGCAAAACAAGGTAACAGGTGAGATCTATTATGTTTCTATTCAAGAGAACCTAGATCTGCATGTTTAGTAGGATGAATCAATCTGAGAATTGAATCAGGAGACACTAAACGATCCAACAGTGGTATCAGAGCTATTGGTTATGTGGTTTTTCTTGTTTAGAATCATGTTTAGGATTGTTTAAGAAGTGTTTTTGAATCAACCTACTGATAATGAAAAACACTTAAGAAACAAAGAATTAAAACCTAAACAAATTGAAATCGCATGATCCGATCTACATGAATCGGTATGCGTCGGATCGTCGGATCATCGGATGACGCACGGACCGATCTAGGATCGTGTAGCGTGGTCATTCCGAGCGTATTGACCCGAGCGATCGCGTCTCGAGCGCGAGAGATGAAGCGAACGATCGAGTGGATCGATCGCATGGATGGACCGAGCGGATCGCTGCGATCATCCCGCTGTCGTCCCGCAATCGTCCCCATCGTCCCGTCCGATCGCGAGAGATGGCCCGGCTGTCTCGTCCCGATCACACGGCCCGAACGTCCCGATCACAACCAGGCACGTCCTGATCGTGAGGCACGGCCGTCCCGATCGCGTGTGTTGCTCGAGGCCATCCCAACACGTGACCTAATTGGTCGGTTCGGTTTGGCTCGAGCTTGGTTTGGTTTGTTTTGTGGTGGTTCGGTTTAAAATTTTAATTAAAATTAATCGTCACGGTTTAATAAACAGACTTAATAAATTTATTAAGTTCTGGTTAAACCGGGATAAGAAATCCAAAGTCGAAAAATTGGATTTTGTGCCTAAACCAGTGATTTTCTAATTTGATTTGGTTGGACCAAATAAATTGAGAAAATCCGGTTTAGTAAATAACCGGTTGACAATTGTGGTCATCGTAGTAATTAATTTTGGTTAAGACCAATTTTAATGAACCAGACCGGTTATGTCAGTTAATTGGGCAATTGGGTTATGTCTCGGACATAGACCAATTCTTGGGCCTCGGGCCAAGAAGTTAAAACAATTGGGCCAATTATTTGAGTCTTTTCATCAGATTAATTTAAAATTTATTTTTATAAAAATTATAAAATCGATTTTAAATTAATAAGTTTCCAAAATTTTTGAAATTAGAAAGTTTCTTAAAATAGAAGTTTCTAGATTTGCATGTTTTGGATTTTAGGAAATTTCTATAATTAAAAGTTTCTAATTTTAGAAAGTTTCCAAAATTAGTAGGTTTCCCAAAAAGGAAAGTTTCCCAAAATAGTAATCTTCTATTTTGGGATAATATTTTAATAAACCTACAAACCTCAAATAATATCAAGCGTTGGATGTCTTGTCCAGTCTATGTCAGCTGTCGAAGCCCATTCAATTGTATTCATGGCCTTACAGTGTGAGGGTGAAGGATCGTTTAGTGTTTCCTGATTCAATTCCCAATTGATTCATCCTACTAAACATGCAGATCTAGGTTCTCTTATTTAGAAACATATAAGATCTCACCTGTTACCTTGTTTTGCAGCGGAAGAAGAGAAGGTACGGGTCAGAGATCAGCAGAACCACCGAGAGATGGATCCTCCAAAGGTTCACACACGCTTCACAGGAAATGGCTGCTAGACCGAGCAGGAGAGGAGGCGCAGAGAGAGAGGAGGCTCGCGGCTGTGTTAGGGTTAGAGGAGAAAGAGATTTGGCTTTTAGTTTATAAAACCCTTCTCTTTCCCTTTTGGGCTTTTGGGCCCAATTCTCAGTTCTGATTAAATCCCTTGGATTTAATCAGACCCATTAATCTCTCTCTAAGTTCGGTAAATGCCTAGCACTTTTACCGTACTTCTGCTAAACCGTTCCTACACATTTTCCTGTTAGCTTAGGCGTGTGACCCATATGGGATCATATAATAAAGGCAATAAGTCCAAGACTTATAGATCATGAGCGGACTCTAGCAAGCCATCATGACCCCCAGCATTATATGACTTATGTCTGATCATTGACATACTCTTACTTTCTAGAGACAGTACAGAGATTACTGGACATAATTCCAACAATCTCCCACTTGAACTGGAATCTCTGTATTCATAATCCTTTTGTCTCAATATCTCGATTAGTCATAAGGCAAGATTAGTGTCATCCTTATAAAGCCTAATCTTGTTCATCGGACTCTGATCTGATACTGACAATCCAAACGACTCGGGACAGTCCGTTTGAGCATGGCCATGCATTTTCCAGTATTCAAATCTCTGATTGGCCTAGAGATATTCACTCCATTTATATTGGAGGGACAAATCCCGTCTTGTTCCATCACTGTAAACTACTCATTTCGTAATACACCCAAACAAGGTCCTTATAGCTATCGCATAACGACAGCGTTAGACAATGATCAAAGCGCATCAGTTCATGTGTAGTCACATGCATGCGAACTCAGGTCTAAGGACTATACTCTATAGTCGTAGTAAGAATCTCTTATGACACAGATATAAATATCCTGAAGAGTTCTTATAAGCGGGTCTAGTCCGGTCGTATGTACCCCACATACACCTATGTACTGACTTTGATGCCGCGCATCTATGACACATTGAGACTTTGTCATAAGTCACATACCAATCTAGTCTCACACGGTTGTTGGTGTTCCAATCTCAACAACCTTCGACTAGGGACAGGATGATATAATCCATCTATCAAATATAGGGTCTCATGATCAAGCTAAATGACTTTGATGACTCAAGATCAAGTCACTTACTTCGATGACCTATAAAATGGTTCATATCATTTTGGACCGATTATTTCATCACAGTTAAAATAATCTTGAAATAATAATTTCATTAAACATCTTAAATGTTTTACAAGAACATATCCAATAACTAAATAAAGCCCTTTAATAACTCCCACTGAAATTAAGACTGCATCTTAATTTCACTTATCCTACAGCAACAGTCCGCGACTCGTGCTTAGGCCTAAGGAGTGGCTTCGTTAATAGATTAGCAACGTTCTCATTCATTGAAACTTGCTGATCTACTTAACATCTCTGTCATTTATCTCACGGAATAGGTTATACCTATCCTCAAGGTGTTTGGACCTCCGATGTGCAGCTAGTCTCATCTATGCTGGGAATCACATCAAGTTCAGTGACGAACTCTTCTTTCCAAACAACCTCTTTCGCCGCTTTCCAAGCTGCGAAATGTTCAGCTTAAGTCATGGAGTCAGCAACAGTGCCTTGCACCGCCAGACAGACACAAGATATAACCGGACTGTGACCGGAAATCATCTTTGTCCGTTGGAAACTTGCCTTTCAGACTCTATCGACTTGTAGCACCTTACTTTCTCCGTAAATTAAGAATTTATCCTGTGTATTCCTTGAATACTTTAGGATATTCTTTACGGCAATCCAGTGATTCTTTGCTGGATTTGACTGATCTTTACTTGTCTTGCTTAATATTAAAATAACATCAAACAAGTACGTTTCATGGCATACATGATAGATCCAATTGCCGACGCATATGGAATCTTATCCATGCATTTAAGCTCAACAGTTATCGTAGGACACTGTGTCTTGCTTAACGTAATGCCATGTGACATTGGCATAAACCCTTCTTGGAATGCTGAAAACGTGTAGGACTTTGTCGGGATAAGAATCCTGACTTTGTCCTACCAGCTCTTTCGGATCTCTATCTTTAGATCCAAAATCCAAGAACTACGTGGTTTTACCCATGTCGATCATAAAACCAACTCCCAAGCCAGTCCTTTACCGACTGCAGCATTGGGACGTTATATCCGAGAATCAGTATGTCATCGACATACACTATGAGAAATGCAATATCGCTCCCACTTATCTATCAGCAAACGCACAGTTCCACTTCGTTCCTGTTCAAGTCAAAATCTTGACTACTTCAACAGAACGAAGATTCCAACTCCGATATGTTTGCTTCCATCCAGGAATGGATCGATGAAGCTAACTTACATAAAATGTAATTTTTCGGAGTCCGGGCTCACTTTCGCTTCTTTGAATTTCGCAGATTCGTCGCTTTCAATGATCATCAGATCATGCGAACTTTCAATGATCATCAGGTTCAACTAATGACGAGAAATCACTCTCGGATTAGTAACTGATTCATTCATATCTGCGAACTTCAGGCTCTACAGGCGTAGATTCTACAGAAATCTGTAAATCCATCCGTTGCTCTCCCTCAACAGGTTGAGCAGCCTCCTGTATTTCTCGAATTTCTTCGAGTTATACTTTTACTCCCACTGTTCTTCTTGGAAAATAACTTCCCTTCTTAGAAAACAGAATGGACGTAAAAGTAACAAGCCTTGGTTTCCCTAGGAAAACTAGCGAAGTAGCACAACTACAAATACTCAGTAAAGACGAATTTGGATCGATTCCAATCCACATTTACGTGGTGTCTTTCAACTGATATTGGTGGAACTATTTCAGCGTAAACTTAGATATTTCTAGAGCGTTATTCTTAAAGAATATCATGGAAGATTCGTGTGACTTATCTTTAATCATTTCCATTAAGATCTGATTCTTTCCCACAGAAACACCTTCAGGTTTTCAGGAGAAATGAGCTGTGAAACGATTTCACACTCATTCAGATGATCACACAATCAATGACTTAAGTATTCTCACTCGTGATCTGATCCAGAGTCTTAATACTTCTGTCATTCAGATCCTATACTTCATTCTGGAACTCTTTCGACCATGTCAAAGAATTCCGACTTGTGTTTCATCAAATGAACACAGTCACACTCACTGAAGTAATCAGTAGAGACAATGAAGTACAGGAAATTTTCTCTGGCATTACTGCTCATTGGGCCACATACATGAGTATGTTCCAGGTCCAATAAGCCTTTGGGCCTTTCTCTAGCTCGGCTAAGATAGGCCCTTTACCTTTTGGTCCAGTGAACAGAATTCAAGTCTCATAAGATATCTTATCAAATGAGCCCAATAGTCCATAACTATGGGATTTCTGAATCCGACTTACTCTATGTGACCAAGACTTTTATGCCAAGAAAAATCAGGTTTAATTCATCAGATTTAAACCAATTCGGTATTTATGTTACATTTAGGCACTCTTTGGTTTAAGATATAAAACCTATTCCATGAATAGGGTGCTACAATTAATATTTCATTAAGATCAAAAGAACAAAACTTGTCTTTTATCAAAATGAATAACATTCAAATTCTTACAAGAAAATGAAAGACAACTCTGCTTAAAGCAGGTACATTGTAGCAATTACTTAATACAAAACCAAGCCTCAAAGGGATCTATAAGTGAAAACCCTACGGCTGAGGCAGCATCCCAAGCTCCTTCCAGACATGTAGTTTCACTTGCCCTTCCTTCAAAGTTCTACTGTTGCCCAGGCTCTGCATATTATCACAAATATCAGTGCCACAACCAGTATCCAATACCTATAAGGTAGAACTTGAAGTAATAACATGAATACCTGAGGAAGTAGTCTCATACATCAACTTCAACTCCTCATCATCTTCCATGAATTTAATGCAATTTCTCTTCCAATGCCCAGTCTCTTTACAGTAGCAGCACTTACCAACGTAAGAGGTATCTGACTCGGGCTCAGAAGACACACGCTTGCCATGATTCAAAATCTGGACAACTTTGTCTTCACCCTTGTCAGCATTAGGTTTAGTAAACCTACCCTTCTCTTTCATGAGATTGTACAGGGTACTCTTCACGTTTGGCTCAACTGTCTTGAGCATATCATGCAGTTCAGTCAGCGTCTTCGTTAAGCCTTTCTTTATATAGTTCCTTCTGAACTTATCATAGCTTGACGGAAGTGACTGCAGAATGATCTCAGTTGCCAATTCTTGGCTAACTGGATAATCCAGTTTCCTCAGGTTATCAATGTAACCCATCATTTTACTGATATGAGGACTCACTGGATGATCATTTGGTAGCTTGCAGCTAGTGAGAGACTTAACCAACCGGTATCTCTCCACTCTTATCTGCTCCTGAAATTTCAATTTCAGGCTGCTGATCATCTCTATTGGCGACTCCATGTTCTCATATTGCTTCCGCAAGTCTGAGTCCATGGTAGCCAATATCAGACCACGCACATCTACCGCATCATTATAATGCTTATTCCAAGCATCATATACTGCATGAGAAGCATTGGACCCGATCCTCACGGGGAGAGCTCTCTCAAGGACATAGTCCTTTCTCTCCTGTCTGAGGACAAGCCTCAGGTTCCGCGACCAAGTCAAGAAATTTGATCCGTTCAGCTTGTCCATCTCAAGGACAAACCGGATCGAGAAAGTGTTTTGATTGTTTGTGCTAGTCATAACTGAAAATTAAGATAAAAGGATTTTAGTTAATATGTTCAATATGATTAATCTTGTATTATACTTAATATGATTAATCACACATTATATTCAATAACATAAGTTACCCTCAATAGAATATAATGATTCCAAGATCCACATATAACTAAGATCAAAGTGGGCCACTGGCCATCACCCAACCTTAGCTTATATCGGTAAGCCCTATGTCGGCTAATTATACCCGTGATATAACTCTTGGTTGTGAATCTGGGCCCGAGGCCCAATCCACTCCGATGTCTCAAGGCCCGGGACTCCCGATGGCCTAGTCAAGAAAACCAGACTATACAGTCATGTAATCATTAATGTCTGGGACTCCCAATGACATTTATGAATCACAAACCGTCTTATCCACGCAAAAGTAGACACCCTCACACTGTAAGGCCATGAATACAATTGAATGGGCTTCGACAGCTGACATAGACTGGACAAGACATCCAACGCTTGATATTGTTTGAGGTTTGTAGGTTTATTAAAATTCATCCCAAAATAGAAGATTACTATTTTGGGAAACTTTCCTTTTTGGGAAACCTACTAATTTTGAAAACTTTCTAAAATTGGAAACTTCCTAAACTTGGAAACTTTCTAAAATTGGAAATTTCCTAAAAATCCAAAACATGCAAATCTAGAAACTTCTAATTTAAGAAACTTTCTAATTTCAAAATTTCGGAAACTTATTAATTTAAAACGATTTTATAATTATGTAAAAATAAGTTTTAAATTATTCTGATGAAAAACTCAAATAATTGGCCCAATTGTTTTAACTTCTTGGCCCGAGGCCCAAGAATTGGTTCATGTCCAAGACATAACCCAATTGCCCAATTAAATGACATAACCGGTCTGGTTCATTAAAATTGGTCTAACCAAATTTTAATTACTACGATGACCACAATTGTCAACCGGTTATTTACTAAACCGGATTTTCTCAATTTATTTGGTCCAACCAAATCAAATTAGAAAATCCTGGTTTAGGCACAAAATCCAATTTTCGACTTTGGATTTCTTATCCCGGTTTAACCAGAACTTAATAAAATTATTAAATCTGTTTATTAAACCGTGACGATTAATTTTAATCAAGTTTTAAACCGAACCTTAAACCGAACCGAACCGTGACCTAGCCGTGAGCTTCACGCGATCACGACAGCCGCAAGCCATCATGCTTCCGCGGCTCGATCATTATCGACCAGCCGCACACGATCCACGATCCGACGGACGGCCGAGCCTCACGCGATCGGGACGCAAGCAGCTGGACAGGGACGGGACGATCGGGACGATCGGTTGGGCGCGACGGGACGATTGGACGGGACGATCGCGGCGATCGTTTGATCGATCCGCTCGATCCATCCACGCACGATCAACACTCGCGTACGAGTATGACCGATCGGGACGGGACGGGACACGATCGATCCATGCGATCGTTTGATCCATGCGATACGATCGGTCCATCCTTGTGATCGTGCGCCTCATCGCTTGTGATCGTCTCGACCACGCGACTCGATCCATCGATCGGTCCGTGCGTCTAGCGATCCGGACTTGCGGTTCAAACCACAATCCGACGCAACCAAATCATATAGTTTGGTTTGCGATTTTCATTAGTTTGTTTAGGTTTCAATTCTTGTTTCTTAAGTGTTTTGCTCTTATCAGTAGATTGATTCAAAAACACCTCTTTAAACAATCCTAAACTTGAATCTAAACAAGAAAAACCACAGAACCAATAGCTCTGATACCACTGAAGGATCGTTTAGTGTTTCCTGATTCAATTCCCAATTGATTCATCCTACTAAACATGCAGATCTAGGTTCTCTTATTTAGAAACATATAAGATCTCACCTGTTACCTTGTTTTGCAGCGGAAGAAGAGAAGGTACGGGTCAGAGATCAGCAGAACCACCGAGAGATGGATCCTCCAAAGGTTCACACACGCTTCACAGGAAATGGCTGCTAGACCGAGCAGGAGAGGAGGCGCAGAGAGAGAGGAGGCTCGCGGCTGTGTTAGGGTTAGAGGAGAAAGAGATTTGGCTTTTAGTTTATAAAACCCTTCTCTTTCCCTTTTGGGCTTTTGGGCCCAATTCTCAGTTCTGATTAAATCCCTTGGATTTAATCAGACCCATTAATCTCTCTCTAAGTTCGGTAAATGCCTAGCACTTTTACCGTACTTCTGCTAAACCGTTCCTACACATTTTCCTGTTAGCTTAGGCGTGTGACCCATATGGGATCATATAATAAAGGCAATAAGTCCAAGACTTATAGATCATGAGCGGACTCTAGCAAGCCATCATGACCCCCAGCATTATATGACTTATGTCTGATCATTGACATACTCTTACTTTCTAGAGACAGTACAGAGATTACTGGACATAATTCCAACAGAGGGTGTCTATTTTTGCGTGGATAAGACGGTTTGTGATTCATAAATGTCATTGGGAGTCCCAGACATTAATGATTACATGACTGTATAGTCTGGTTTTCTTGACTAGGCCATCGGGAGTCCCGGGCCTTGAGACATCAGAGTGGATTGGGCCTCGGGCCCAGATTCACAACCAAGAGTTATATCACGGATATAATTAGCCGACTTAGGGCTTACCGATATAAGCTAAGGTTGGGTGATGGCCAGTGGCCCACTTTGATCTTAGTTATATTTGGATCTTGGAATCATTATATTCTATTGAGGGTAACTTATGTTATTGAATATAATGCGTGATTAATCATATTAAGTATAATACAAGATTAATCATATTGAACATATTAACTAATAACCTTTTTATCTTATATTTCAGCTATGACTACTACAAGCACTCAAAACACATTCTCAATCCGGTCTGTTCTCGAGAAGCAGAAGCTGACTGGAACGAACTTCCTGACGTGGTCAAGGAACTTGAGGCTGGTCCTCAAGCAGGAGAAGAAGGATTATGTCCTTCGTGATCCTCTCCCCGAGAGGCCTCCTAACAATGCCGCCAGGACTCTGCATAATGCTTGGGAAAAGCATTCGTCAGATGAAAATGATGTCTATTGCCTGATGTTGGCGACAATGACTGCTGAGCTGCAAATGCAGTTCGAGAGTGTGTTGTCACCCATCGAGATAATGGCAAGCCTGAAATCGCTTTTTCAGGAGCAAGCAAGGACTGAGAGGTTTCAGACAGTTAAGAACCTCTTAGACTGTAAGTTGGCTGCAAATGCGGCAGTGAGTCCTCATGTCTTGAAGATGATGGGTTATCTCGATCATCTTCAGAAACTCGACTGCCCTATCAGCCAGGAACTTGCCTGCGACATCGTTCTGCAGTCTTTACCTGCAAGCTATGATCAGTTCATTCTGAACTTTAATATGCATGGCTTGAGTAAGACATTGCCTGAGCTTCACGGAATGCTCAAGACTGCAGAGCCCAACTTGAGGAAAACCGCCAAGGACCCCAATGTGCTTATGGTGCAAAAGGGCAAGGGCTTTAAGAAATCCTCTGCTAAGGATAAGGGAAAGGCTAAGGCTGTCCAAGTCTCGGACAAGGACACGCCAAAGCCCAAGCCCAAATCCAAGGCTGGGCCTACTGACATCTGCAGGTTCTGTAAAGAACCAGGGCATTGGAGGAGAGAATGTAAGAAATTCCAAGAAGGTCTAAAGGAATTGAAGAAGAAGACTCTCGAGACTTCTTCATCAGGTATTTTTGTTATAGAAGTTAATACAACTACTTCTGATAATACCTCATGGGTTATGGATACTGGTTGTGGGGCTCATATTTGTACTAATATGCAGGCACTCAGCAACAGTAGAAGCCTGAAGCAAGGACAAGTGGAGCTACGAGTTGGGAATGGAGCGAAAGTTCCTGCACTAGCTGTAGGCACATACTTGTTGTCTTTACCTTCGGGATTGATTTTAGAACTCAATAATTGTTATTTTGTACCTGCGATAAGCAGAAATATTATTTCAATTTCTTTGTTGGATTTGGAAGGTTATGATTTTTCAGTTAAGAATAAATTATGTTCCTTCAATCGCAACAATTTGTTCTATGGTTGTGCCCCTCTTACGAATGGGCTTTACATACTTGATCAATCCGCGCCAATTTATAACATTGATACCAAACGGTTCAAACCTAATGAGGAGAACCGAACGTTTCTATGGCATTGTCGTTTAGGGCACATCAGCGAGAAACGCATCAAGAGGCTCCATTCGAATGGACTTCTTGGCTCATTTGACTTTGAGTCATGTGAGAAATGCGAATCCTGCATGATGGGCAAAATGACACGGGCCCCCTTTAATAAACCTAACGAGAGGGTCAGTGACTTATTGGGCCTGATACACACTGATGTGTGTGGCCCAATGTCCACAAATGCAAGAGGAAACTATCAGTACTTCATTACCTTCACTGATGATTTCAGTAGGTATGGATATGTTTATTTAATGAAACATAAGTCTGAATCTTTTGAGAAGTTCAGAGAATTCCAAAATGAAGTACAGAACCAACTTGGCAAAAGCATTAAGGCTCTTCGGTCCGACCGAGGAGGAGAATACTTAAGCCAAGAATTCAGTGATCATCTAAGAGAGTGTGGGATCGTGTCCCAACTCACTCCTCCTGGAACACCTCAATGGAATGGTGTGTCTGAGAGGAGAAATCGGACCTTATTGGATATGGTTCGGTCTATGATGAGTCACACAGACCTTCCAATATCCCTTTGGGGATATGCTCTGCTAACAGCAGTGTTCACTCTAAATAGAGCGCCATCGAAAGCAGTAGCAAAGACACCATATGAATTATGGACTGGAGTGGCTCCAGTGCTGTCTTATCTAAGAATTTGGGGTTGTGAAGCCTATGTCAAGAGATTAATCTCAGACAAGCTTACACCAAAGTCTGATAAATGCTACTTCATTGGTTATCCGAAGGAAACCAAGGCTTATTACTTCTATCTACGTTCCGAGAACAAGATCTTTGTTCCCCGGGATCTTTGTTGCTGATAGAGCAACAGTGGGATTGTAACTTTCTTGAGAGGGAGTTTCTCTCTAAGAAAGACAGTGGGAGTAAGGTACTGCTTGAAGAAATTCAAGATGAACAGGATACTGCTCAACCTAATGAGGAAGAGCAGCAGGAGGACCTACAAGAAATTGTAGAGCCTGAACCTGTAGTACCTGAAGTTCGAAGATCCGGGAGGATCCGTCACGAACCCGAGAGATATCAAGGATTCCTCGTGACTAACTGTCATGATCTTATGATCATTGATGGTGATGAACCATCGAACTTCAATCAAGCCATGATGGGCCCAGATTCCTCTAAGTGGCGTAAAGCCACTGATTCCGAAATGGACTCCATGTCGGTCAACCAAGTGTTTTCGTTGGTTGACTTACCCGCTGGTGTAAAAGCCATCGAGTGCAAATGGATCTTCAAGAAGAAGTTGACGTGGATGGAAATGTCCAGATTTATAAAGCCAGGTTGGTGGCAAAAGGTTTCAGACAAGTTCACGGTGTGGATTACGATGAAACCTATTCCCCAGTGGCAATGATGAAATCTATTCGGATTCTACTAGCAACTGCAGCTTTTCATGATTATGAAATTTGGCAGATGGACGTGAAAACCGCCTTCCTGAATGGTATTCTGGAAGAGGATGTGTATATGACGCAACCTGACGGTTACATAGATCCAAAGAATGCTGGGAAAGTATGCAAACTTCATAAATCCATTTATGGATTGAAGCAAGCATCGAGGAGATGGAATCTTTGTTTTGATGAAGCGATCAAGCAATTTGACTTCATCAGAAACGAAGAAGAACAATGCGTGTATAAGAAAACTAGTGGGAGCAAGATAGTATTTCTTATTCTGTATGTCGATGACATACTGCTTCTCGGAAACGACGTTCCAATGCTGAAGTCAGTAAAGGACTGGCTTGGAAGTTGTTTTTCCATGAAAGACATGGGTGAAGCCGCATACGTTCTTGGAATCAGGATCTACCGGGATAGATCTAGAAGGCTGATAGGCTTGTGTCAAGATTCATACATTGACAAAGTCCTACAAAGATTCAGCATGAAAGATTCCAAGAAGGGCTTCACGCCAATGGTACATGGCACAACGCTAAGCAAGAAGCAGAGCCCTACGACGGCTGCTGAGCTTGAGCGCATGAAGAATATTCCTTATGCATCTGCAATAGGATCTGTCATGTATGCCATGATCTGTACTCGTCCTGATGTTGCTTATGCATTAAGCATGACGAGTAGATACCAGTCAAATCCAGGTGAAAACCATTGGATTGCCGTCAAGAACATCTTGAAGTATCTAAGACATACTAAGGACAAGTTCTTGGTATACGGTGGAAGTGATGTGCTTAAAGTCAGTGGATTCACGGACGCAAGTTTCCAGACAGACCAAGATGATTTCCGGTCACAGTCCAGTTATATCTTTTGTCTGAATGGCGGTGCAATCAGTTGGAGAAGCTCCAAGCAAGACACCGTTGCTGATTCCACTACAGAAGCTGAATATATCGCCGCTTCAGAAGCTTCGAAGGAAGCTGTTTGGATACGAAAGTTCATTATTGAACTAGGTGTGATACCAAATGCGGCTGAGCCTCTGGCACTGTTTTGTGATAACAATGGTGCTATTGCTCAGGCAAAGGAACCAAGATCACACCAGAAATCCAAGCATGTTCTAAGAAGATTTCACTTGATACGTGACATCATTAATAGACATCAAGATCAGCCGAGTTCAGACGGATGATAACGTCGCTGATCCATTGACAAAGCCACTCCCAAGGCCTAAGCTCGAGTTCCTGACTGAAGCTGTAGGCATTAGAGACATTGAAATGTAATCTAAATTTGAGTGGGAGTTTGAGGGCTTTATTTAGTTATTGATATGTTCTTGTAAAACATTTTATGTTTAATGAAATTATTATTTCAAGATTATTTTAACTGTGATGAAATAATCGTTCCAAAGTGATATGAACCATTTTATAGGTCATCGAAGTAAGTGACTTGATCTTGAGTTATCAAAGTCATTTAGCTTGATCATGAGACCCTATATTTGATAGATGGCTTATATCATCATGTCCCTAGTCGAAGGTTGTTGAAATTGGAACACCAACAACCGTGTGAGACTGGATTGGTATGTGACTTATGACAAAGTCTCAGTGTGTCATAGATGCACGGCATCAAAGTCAGTACATAGGTGTATGTAGGGTACATACGACCGGACAAGACCCGATAATAAGAACTCTTCAGGATATTTATATCTGTGTCATAAGAGATTCTTACTACGACTATAGAGTATAGTCCTTAGACCTGAGTTCGCATGCATGTGACTGCACATGAACTAATGCGCTTTGATCATTGTCTAATGCTGTCGTTAAGCGATAGTTATAAGGACCTTGTTTGGGTGTATTATGAAATGAGTAGTTTATAGTGATGGAACAAGACGGGATTTGTCCCTCCAATATAAATGGAGTGAATATCTCTAGGCCAATCGGAGATTTGAATACTGGAAAATGCATGGCCATGCTCAAACGGACTTTCCCGAGTCGTTTGGATTGTCAGTATCAAATCAGAGTCCGATGAACAAGATTAGGCTTTATAAGGATGACACTAATCTTGCCTTATGACTAATCGAGATATTGAGACAAAATGATTATGAATACAGAGATTCCAGTACAAGTGGGAGATTGTTGGAATTGTGTCCAGTAATCTCGGTACTGTCTCTAGAAAGTAAGAGTATGTCAATGATCAGACATAAGTCATATAATACTGGGGGTCATGATGGCTTGCTAGAGTCCGCTCATGATCTATAAGTCTTGGACTTATTGCCTTTATTATATGATCCCATATGGGTCACACGCCTAAGCTAACGGGAAAATACGAAGGAACGGTTTAGCAGAAGTACGGTAAAAGTGCTAGGCATTTACTGTACGTAGAGAGACTAAAGGGCCTGATTAAATCCAAGGGATTTAATCAGAACTGAGAATTGGGCCCAAAAGCCCATGAGAACTAGAAGGGATTTTAATGACTAAAATCAGACCTAGCTCTCTAATTTTTCAGAGCTTCTGCGCCTCCCATCTCTCTCTCTGGGCCTCCTCTCTAAGCTGGTCTAGCAGCCAAATTTCCCGGTGTGCGTGTGTGAGCCTTTGGAGGATCCATCTCTTGGTGGTTCTGCTGATCTCTGACCCTTTACCTCCCATTCCGCTGCAAAACAAGGTAACAGGTGAGATCTATTATGTTTCTATTCAAGAGAACCTAGATCTGCATGTTTAGTAGGATGAATCAATCTGAGAATTGAATCAGGAGACACTAAACGATCCAACAATCCCTGGGGCAAAACTACCAAGGACTAGCGTTCTCGCGGCCAGAATGACTGACGGGATGGAAACGAACTGACGGGAAGGACTATCTCGGCCATACTGACTGATGGGATGGAAACGAAATGACGGGAAGGACTATCTCGGCCATACTAACTGACGTGATGGATTATCCTGACCGGATGCACTGACGGGAAGCATCCTAAGACCAAAAAGCACCCAAATGGACGTAAGGTGTGGAATCTCGGCCATACTGACTGAGAGGATGGATTATCATGACCGGATGAACCGCTGGGAAGGATCCTTAGGCCAAAAACCACCCTAAATGACGTAAGGTGTGGAATCCCTTGGCCAAAACAACAAAGGACTAGCATTCTCGCGGCCAGAATGACTGACGGGATGGAAACGAACTGACGTGAAGGACTATCTCGGCCATACTGACTAACGGGATGGAAACGAACTGATGGGAAGGACTATATGGCCGAGATATTCCTTCCCGTCAGTCCATTAGGGGTTTTTGGCCTTAGGATCCTTCTCCCGGTGGATAGGATCAGTTTATCCTATCCCGTCATTTTTTTTCCCACCAATTTCTTCACCAGACCTCTTTGTTATCCATTTGAGAGGTTTGGGTCTTGATAGTTTCAAAAAAACTCGAGTCAATTTTTTCGGGTCATGGAACCTTGGTTCTCGGTAGGCTATAACCTTCCCACGGTGTATAGACGGGTTTTTCGGGTCATTTGTTTTCCACCAATTTCTTCACCAGACCTCTTTTATATCCCATTTTAAGGGTTTTGGTCATGATAGTTTCAAAAAAACTCGATCCAATTCTTCCCGGGTCATTGAAACTTGCATTTTGGCCTTAGAATCCTTCCCGTCGGTGCATCTGGTCAGGATAATCCATCACGTCAGTCAGTATGGCCGAGATAGTCCTTCCCATCATTTTGTTTCCATCCCATCAGTCATTCTGCCCGCGAGAATGCTAGTCTTTTTTTATTTTGGCCGAGGGATTCCACACCTTATGTCATTAGGGTGGTTTTTGGTCTTCGGATCCTTCCTGGCGGTTCATCCGGTCATGATAATCAATCCCGTCAATCAGTATGGCCGAGATATTCCTTCCCGTCAGTCCATTAGGAGGTTTTGGCCTTAGGATCCTTCCCCCGGTGGATAGAATCAGTTTATCCTATCTCGTCATTGTTTTTTCCACCAATTTCTTCACCAGACCTCTTTTATACCTCTTTTATATCCCATTTTAAGGGTTTTGGTCGTGATAGTTTCAAAAAAACTCGATCCAATTCTTCCCGGGTCATGGAAACTTGCATTTTGGCCTTAGAATCCTTCTCGGCGGTGCAACTGGTCAGGATAATCCATCACGTCAGTCAGTATGGCCAAGATAGTCCTTCCCGTCATTTCGTTTCCATCCCATCAGTCATTCTGCCCGCGAGAATGCTAGTCTTTTTTTTATTTTGGCCGAGGGATTCCACACCTTACGTCATTAGGGTGGGTTTTGGTCTTAGGATCCTTCCCGTCGGTGCATCCGGTCAGGATAATCCATCACGTCAGTCAGTATGGCTGAGATAGTCCTTCCCGTCATTGCGTTTCCATCCCGTCAGTCATTCTGTCCGCGAGAATGCTAGTCTTTTTTATTTTGGCCGAGGGATTCCACACCTTACGTCATTAGGGTGGTTTTTGGTCTTCGGATCCTTCCCGTCGGTTCATCCGGTCAGGATAATCCATCCCGTCAGTCAGTATGGCCGAGATAGTCCTTCCCGTCAGTTCGTTTCCATCCCGTTAGTCAGTATGGCCGAGATAGTCCTTCACGTCAGTTCGTTTCCATCCCGTCAGTCATTCTGGCCGCGAGAATGATAGTCCTTTGTTGTTTTGGCCGAGGGATTCCACACCTTACGTCATTTAGGGTGGTTTTTGGCCTAAGGATCCTTCCCGGCGGTTCATCCGGTCATGATAATCCAGCCCGTCAGTCAGTATGGCCGAGATATTCCTTCCCGTCAGTCCATTAGGGGTTTTTTGGCCTTAGGATCCTTCTCGTGGTGGATAGGATCAGTTTATCACATCCCGTCATTGTTTTCTCCACCTATTTCTTCACCAGACCTCTTTGTTATCCATTTGAGAGGTTTGGGTCTTGATATTTTCAAAAAAACTCGAGTCAATTTTTTCGGGTCATGGAACCTTGGTTCTCGATAGGCTATAACCTTCCCACAGTGTATAGACGGGTTTTTCGGGTCATTTGTTTTCCACCAATTTCTTCACCAGACCTCTTTTATATCCCATTTTAAGGGTTTTGGTCATGATAGTTTCAAAAAAACTCGATACAATTCTTCCCGGGTCATGGAAACTTGCATTTTGGCGTTAGAATCCTTCCCGGCGGTGCATATGGACAGGATAATCCATCACGTCAGTCAGTATGGCCGAGATAGTCCTCCCCGTCATTGCGTTTCCATCCGGTCAGTCATTCTGTCTGCGAGTATGCTAGTCCTTTGTTTTTTTGGTCGAGGGATTCCTGATAGGTCAAGAATTAATCCCTATACTAAACTGCAAGTGTACAGCAATGTCAAAGTAGTATATAGGGTTATCGAATCCACAGGGACACTTGGTCTCAAGAGAATCAAACCGTAGGGAATGAATACTAGAAATAAGCAATGTGATTGTATTGAAAATAGTGCAAGAAAGTAAATCAGTAGCAGAGATTATTGGTTGTGAAAGCAAGTAATTAAAAGCGTCAAACCTAGGGTATTCTCAGGAAATCAGACTAGCAGACAGTTCATTCAGCAAGGATCTAATTAAGCACAGTTCTATAACTCAAAACACAGATATAGAATTAACCAAATTCCTTTGCGATAATTCTCTAAGTCTAAGTGCAGCAAACCAAACTTCCGTTTGCGAGAACTAACAGATTAAACTAGCAATAAGTCCAAGTTTGATATGTTCACAATTATCCTAAACCAAACTTCCGTTTGCGCAAAGTTTAATTGCCCAATTTAATTAGATCAGATTCCTAAACCCCACTTCCGTGACGTATTTAGCAACCTAAGATCTAGATTCTAATTGATCAGGTTAGAACTAGCTTTAAGCACAATTAAATTGAAGAACAGATATAGTTTGAATCCTTAACTGAAATTGAACAAGTCTAGCAAGTCATGAAATCCTATGTGAGAAACCCTAAGTCTAACTAGGAATCTACTCAGACATAGATAATGAAAACATGATCATATGATAAGTAAATTGCATAAAAGAATAAGAGTAAAAGGGGTTCGAAATCTTCTCCAAATACAGATGATGAATTAGGTTCAGATCAGCCCCAAAAGCTCTAAAAATCCTCTGCTCTTAATTATGAAAGTGTTTGGTAAAAAATATAAAGCGTATCCAATAAAAACACTAAAAACTCCAATATATAGGCATAATCTCGGCCAAGGGCTTCTTTGTAAATATCAGGAACTTCTGGATCAAAGTGCAATATCTTGATTCTTCTAAACCGCCGAGCTTTTGGCCCATCTCGCTGGTGCAACGATCGTTGCTAGAGTGCAACGATCGACACCTTTCTCTGTTTCGGACAGTGAACTCTATCTCTCGGCCAATCACTCCAAAAATCTCCAAAATGCTCCATAATCTCCAATTTAGCTCCCAACCTGATTATACCTGTAAAAGACTCTAAACAAAGACAAAAGACACTAAAACACATCTATATCATGGCCTAAAACTAGTAAAAACCATGATATATCAACTCCCCCACACTTAGCCTTTGCTTGCCCTCAAGCAAAACATAGAACTAAAACATGGTGAAGAGGTTTGAAAACTCTTCAGAAACTCATTTCATCTTAGAAGCTACAATACTCAGATTCCCCTTAGTAAACCACTGAAAGAATCAATCACAGGATATCAAGACCAACATGTACTTCCCCCACACTTAGCAACTGTCCTAGGTAAACTCCACAATCACATTCAAGCATTCAAATTCTCCCTACTGACTTCTGCAAGTATTTAAGTGCGGTCTCACCTAAGGAGTATCGATCTAAAGGCACATGGATTCTTACCTAATCAGCTCTAGACCACCATACTATCTTTCTCTAGTCCCTTTCTTCTCTTTCCCTTCTTTAACAACTGATTTTTCCCCACTGGGTATCATTTTATTTTTTTTATCAGTGTTCTTCCCGTTATGGGGTGTACTTTGGACACATTCCATGGATCACATGAGAGATAATAGTGTTTGCTATTATTCTCATGACCACTTCGGAGTTACTAACTCATCCTCAGTTTATTATTTTTTTTTTTTTTTTACTTTATAGAAGGGGAGAAGGGAACTAAATAGGACAGGTTTACAGGCTGTGTCAGAACTAACAGGGAATCCGACATAAAGTATACCAAGCCCTTAGGTGAGAAAATCTAAGTCAGTATTAGGGGTGAAGTCAGTAAAAGATCCTCTGATACCTGAAGTGATGTGGGTGTTCCCAGTAGGTTGATCTGTGATGGGGTTTTCTAATAGTCAGAGATAGATCCTGCAACTTCATCCCAATGGTTACTTAAGTTCCTGCAAGTTTTGTAAATCTCCTCCGAAAATCATAGTTTCTTACTTAAACAATTTTGACTCAATAAAACAAAAATTTTTGAAAAACGGACTGACTCTTAAGAAAACAGAAAGATAAACGTCAGTAGCACCTCCCCCACACTTAAGACACACTGTCCCCAGTAGTGTCCAGCGAAGGATCGGTAAAAAGAAAATAAAATAAATTGAAAAGGTGAAATTATGTCTGTCGGGTTACCTCTGTCGCACAGCATCGATCGGTGCATTAGATGCATCGACCGCTACTTGGCGATTTTCGTGTATGGTCGATCGTTGCTCAGGACCGCAACGATCGCTGCAATGCGATTCCTTTCGTGTTGTGACGATCGATGCATAAATGCATCGATCGCTGCACTGCGATTTAATCCGAGACCTGCAAACATGACTGCACCAGAAACAAAAACAAACGTAAAATCCTAACAAAAACACCAAAAATTAAAAAGAAAAACACCAGTACCTAATGGTGGGTTGCCTCCCACCCAGCGCTTGTTTAAGGTCAATAGCTTGACCGGACGCGCAAGATCTTTCAGGCTCCGGAAGATCCTGACAGAGACTTTTTCTGTCTCTGTTCAAGTCTCCTCATCCATGGTGGTGAGTAAGCATTCGGATCATGGGATCTCCCAAGGAAGAAACCAACAGAATCAAGGCGGGAGCGAAGCTTAGGTGGGGTAGGATGTTGTCCTGCATTCAAAGTAATGTGGTTAGTATGTTTAAGCTTAGATGATTTGTGCCTAACCTTTGGTGGAAATAAGATGTCTGGAGCTTTCTGCTTATGAGCAGTTGCAGGTGCTAAAGATGTCAGAGCAGGTTCAAGAGGAACCGCCATCTTCTTCTCTCCAATCTCAGCTTCTAATTCTGTATCAATGCTGAAACTCTGTTCATCAATGGTGGGTTTCTTCAATTTATCCATCTTAAACTGCAAAGGCTCATCTCCCAGGTGGAGATCAATCAATCCATGGCGTACATCAATCACAGCCCCAGCAGTGGCTAAAAAGGATCTACCAAGCAGTAGAGGATCATCAGGCTCTATCTCATACTTCAATACCATAAAGTCCGTTGGAATAAAGTAATCTCCAACTCTAAGAGGGATGTTCTCAAGAATTCCTTCTGGATGTCTTCTTGATCGATCAGCTAGGACTAAAGAGATCCTAGTAGGCTGGAAGTTCAGTAGTCCCAATCTCACAGCCACAGAGTATGGCATGAGATTTATACTTGAGCCGAGATCACATAATGCCCTCTGAAATCTGTCTCTATAGATAGAGCAGTCTATCATAAAACCTCCTGGATCCTTTAGCTTCTCAGGAACCCTACCATTAACAACAGCATCACATACTTCTGAGATCATCAAGCATCCTTCTTCTTCAGTCATGTTGCTAGAGAGGATGTCTGTAACACATGTCTTCATCATGGGATTGGTCTTAGTGGGATCAATCAATGGAGTGTCAGTTAGCTTTTCTCTCATTATCTCCATGCATTTTTCCAACTTGATCTCTTGCTTGGACTTCCTAGGGAAAGGAATCTTCGGTTTGTAGGCTCTTTCTGTATCAGCTTTCGGTTTCTCTGGGAAATTTGGCTGCTCACGCCCATGGTGTCGATCGTTGCTGAAATGGTGACGATCGACATTGACTCTCGCAGGATGTGTCGATCGATGCACATTTGTGTCGATCGATGCAAGGCGAACATTCTGAATTTTTCTCGGATTTTCCAGTTCCAGAACTTCAGTCTCTCGATTCTGCTCAACTTCTTCTTCTGCTGAAGCTGCCTTAACATGCTCTGTCTGTATACTGGTTTCCACTTGCGTCATCCTAGCATCCAGATTGTCAACTCTGCTTGTCAAAGATTCCAATTTTCCACTCAGATCCTGATACATGAAGTCCATCTTTCCATTCAGATCTTGCGTCATCTTGTTCTGTCCAAGTAGTAACTGCTCAAGCATAGACTCAATCTTTGTCTGCTCTTTAGTGGGAGGAACTTGGTGAGGTGAATAGCCATTCGATCTCGGAGCTTGTCTCTGTTGACTTCTAGATGTGTGTTCATGAAAACCAGCTTCATTAATATAATTCACTTCTACAAATTCTCCAGCTACTACCATGTTGTGGATATAATCCACCTTGTCCCTTAAATCAGCTATCTGCAAGCTATCATCTCCGCAACTAGATCTCTGCCTTTCCTTGTCAGCATTCTTGACACTACTGCTAGTCATCAAGTTCTTAATAAGCTCTTTAGCTTCTTCTGGTGTCTTGGTATAGAAGTTCCCATCACTTCCTGCGTCCATAGCTCTCTGATACCAAAAATCCAAACCCCTGAAAAAGGCACTCAGAAGCTGTACCTCAGAGAATCCATGGTGTGGACAATCTCTCTGGTACATCTTGAATCTCATCCAAGCAGCTTTAAAAGGCTCTGTAGGCTGCTGTTTGAATGTCAGGATATCATGTCTAAGCTGCTCAGATAACGCATCGTCATAAAAATGTCTAAGGAACTCCTTCTTGACTGCTTCCCAAGTGGTCAAAGATCCTGGTTCTAGCTGTCTCAGCCAGTAAGCTGCATCTCCTTTAAGAGAGAATGGGAAGAGCTTACAGAAAATATAATCAGAAGAAACTCCTTCAGCCGTGATACTGCTAGCCAATTCCTCAAATGTGTCTATGTGATCCATAGGATGCTCGCTTGAAAGACCATGGAACTGATACTGTCCAATCAATGCGTAGTACTCAGGTTTCAGCTTAAACTCAGCTCTGGTGAACGGAGGTGGTCGAATCGCAGACCGATTGGCATAGAATATATCTGGTCTGTTATAATCAGCTAATGTCCTTTCACGGACAACCATCTGGCCCAGTAGCTCGGCTTCATCAGGGATCACTCGTCCCTCAGCATCAATCCTATGCCCAGCAGCATTGTAAGGATTGTTCTCTGGATCCCTCAGGGTTCCATCAGCATCTGGTATCAAGATCAAGCGTTCTCGTACCATTCTCTCTCTCTTTTCTCTTCTGATTGTCCTTTCTAGACGTCCAAGTTCCTCTAGATTGAGATTAACCAAGCTCGAGTTCGGATTACTTCTAGTGTTCTGCGTTGGCATAAACTGTCTGTAATCGTCCAGCAACGATCGATGCTATCAGTGCAACGATCGATTCAATCTCAAATCGCTCAGCAACGATCGATGCAAGGGTGCAACGATCGATGCAAGGCGAAATTCGTACCTGCGACAGAGAGAAACAGAGAAAAAGTTAGCAAAATAAAAAAAACGAAAAACAAAAACGAAAAACGAAAAATTTCTAGTAAAACCCTAAGTTCGGTCCTATCGAAGACTCTAAGAGTCCCCGGCAACGGCGCCAAAAACTTGATAGGTCAAGTTTTTATCCCTATACTAAACTGCAAGTGTACAGCAATGTCAAAGTAGTATATAGGGTTATCGAATCCACAGGGACACTTGGTCTCAAGAGAATCAAACCGTAGGGAATGAATACTAGAAATAAGCAATGTGATTGTATTGAAAATAGTGCAAGAAAGTAAATCAGTAGCAGAGATTATTGGTTGTGAAAGCAAGTAATTAAAAGCGTCAAACCTAGGGTATTCTCAGGAAATCAGACTAGCAGACAGTTCATTCAGCAAGGATCTAATTAAGCACAGTTCTAGAACTCAAAACACAGATATAGAATTAACCAAATTCCTTTGCGATAATTCTCTAAGTCTAAGTGCAGCAAACCAAACTTCCGTTTGCGAGAACTAACAGATTAAACTAGCAATAAGTCCAAGTTTGATATGTTCACAATTATCCTAAACCAAACTTCCGTTTGCGCAAAGTTTAATTGCCCAATTTAATTAGATCAGATTCCTAAACCCCACTTCCGTGACGTATTTAGCAACCTAAGATCTAGATTCTAATTGATCAGGTTAGAACTAGCTTTAAGCACAATTAAATTGAAGAACAGATATAGTTTGAATCCTTAACTGAAATTGAACAAGTCTAGCAAGTCATGAAATCCTATGTGAGAAACCCTAAGTCTAACTAGGAATCTACTCAGACATAGATAATGAAAACATGATCATATGATAAGTAAATTGCATAAAAGAATAAGAGTAAAAGGGGTTCGAAATCTTCTCCAAATACAGATGATGAATTAGGTTCAGATCAGCCCCAAAAGCTCTAAAAATCCTCTGCTCTTAATTATGAAAGTGTTTGGTAAAAAATATAAAGCGTATCCAATAAAAACACTAAAAACTCCAATATATAGGCATAATCTCGGCCAAGGGCTTCTTTGTAAATATCAGGAACTTCTGGATCAAAGTGCAATATCTTGATTCTTCTAAACCGCCGAGCTTTTGGCCCATCTCGCTGGTGCAACGATCGTTGCTAGAGTGCAACGATCGACACCTTTCTCTGTTTCGGACAGTGAACTCTATCTCTCGGCCAATCACTCCAAAAATCTCCAAAATGCTCCATAATCTCCAATTTAGCTCCCAACCTGATTATACCTGTAAAAGACTCTAAACAAAGACAAAAGACACTAAAACACATCTATATCATGGCCTAAAACTAGTAAAAACCATGATATATCAATTCCACACCTTACGTCATTTAGGGTGGTTTTTTGGCCTTAGGATCCTTCCTGGCGGTTCATCCGGTCATGATAATCCATCCCGTCAGTCAGTATGGCTGAGATATTCCTTCCCGTCAGTCCATTGGGGGGTTTTGGCCTTAGGATCCTTCCCCTGGTGGATAGGATCAGTTTATCCTATCCCGTCATTGTTTTCTCCACCAATTTCTTCACCAGACCTCTTTGTTATCCATTTGAGAGGTTTGGGTCTTGATAGTTTCAAAAAAACTCGAGTCAATTTTTTCGGGTCATGGAACCTTGGTTCTCGATAGGCTATAACCTTCCCACAGTGTATAGACGGGTTTTTCGGGTCATTTGTTTTCCACCAATTTCTTCACCAGACCTCTTTTATATCCCATTTTAAGGGTTTTGGTCATGATAGTTTCAAAAAAACTCGATACAATTCTTCCCGGGTCATGGAAACTTGCATTTTGGCGTTAGAATCCTTCCCGGCGGTGCATATGGACAGGATAATCCATCACGTCAGTCAGTATGGCCGAGATAGTCCTCCCCGTCATTGCGTTTCCATCCGGTCAGTCATTCTGTCTGCGAGTATGCTAGTCCTTTATTTTTTTGGTCGAGGGATTCCACACCTTACGTCATTTAGGGTGGTTTTTTGGCCTTAGGATCCTTCCTGGCGGTTCATCCGGTCATGATAATCCATCCCGTCAGTCAGTATGGCTGAGATATTCCTTCCCGTCAGTCCATTGGGGGGTTTTGGCCTTAGGATCCTTCCCCTGGTGGATAGGATCAGTTTATCCTATCCCGTCATTGTTTTCTCCACCAATTTCTTCACCAGACCTCTTTGTTATCCATTTGAGAGGTTTGGGTCTTGATAGTTTCAAAAAAACTCGAGTCAATTTTTTCGGGTCATGGAACCTTGGTTCTCGATAGGCTATAACCTTCCCACGATGCATAGACGGGTTTTTCGGGTCATTTGTTTTCCACAAATTTCTTCACCAGACCTCTTTTATATCCCATTTTAAGGGTTTTGGTCGTGATAGTTTGAAAAAAACTCGATCCAATTCTTCCCGGGTCATGGAAACTTGCATTTTGGCCTTAGAAGCCTTCCCGGCGGTGCATCTGGTCAAGATAGTCCATCACGTCAGCTAGTACTTCCATTTGGGTGGTTTTTGGTCTTAGGATCCTTCCCGTCGGTGCATCCGGTCAGGATAATCCATCACGTCAGTCAGTATGGCCGGGATAGTCCTTCCCGTCATTTCGTTTCCCTCCCATCAGTCATTCTGTCCGCGAGAATGCTAGTCCTTTGTTTTTTTGGTCGAGGGATTCCACACCTTACGTCATTTAGGGTGGTTTTTTGGCCTTAGGATCCTTCCCGGCGGTTCATCCGGTCATGATAATCCATCCCGTCAATCAGTATGGCCGAGATATTCCTTCCTGTCAGTCCATTAGGGGGGTTTGGGCCTTAGGATCCTTCCCCCGGTGGATAGGATCAGTTTATCCTATCCCGTCATTGCTTTTTCAACCAATTTCTTCACCAGACCTCTTTGTTATCCATTTGATAGGTTTGGGTCTGATAGTTTCAAAAAAACTCGAGTCAATTTTTTTTGGGTCATGGAACCTTGGTTCTCGGTAGGCTATAACCTTCCCACGGTGCAAAGACGGGTTTTTCGGGTCATTTGTTTTCCACCAATTTCTTCACCAGACCTCTTTTATATCCCATTTTAAGGGTTTTGGTCATGATAGTTTCAAAAAAACTCGATCCAATTCTTCCTGGGTCATGGAAACTTGCATTTTGGCCTTAGAATCCTTCTCGGCGTGCATCTGGTCAGAATAATCCATCACGTCAGTCAGTATGGCCGAGATAGTCCTTCCCGTCAGTTCGTTTCCATCCCGTCAGTCATTTTGTCCGAGATAGTCCTTCCCGTCATTTCGTTTCCATCCCGTCAGTCATCTGGCCGCGAGAATGCTAGTCCTTTGTTGTTTTGGCCGAGGGATTCCACACCTTACGTCATTTAGGGTGGTTTTTGGCCGAGGGATCCTTCCCCCGGTGGATAGGATCAGTTTATCCTATCCCGTCATTGTTTTTTCCACCAATTTCTTCACCAGACCTCTTTGTTTTCCATTTGAGAGGTTTGGGTCTTGATAGTTTCAAAAAAACTCGAGTCAATTTTTTCGGGTCATGGAACCTTTGTTCTCGGTAGGCTATAACCTTCCCACGCCTGACCGGATGAACCGACGGGAAGGATCCTAATGCCAAAACCACCCTAATGACGTAAGGTAAGGAATCCCTCAGAAAAATAAAAAAAGACTAGCATTCTCGCGAGGGTGGTTTTTGGCCTTAGGATCCTTCCCGGCGGTTCATCCGGTCATGATAATCCAGCCCGTCAGTCAGTATGGCCGAGATAGTCCTTCCCGTCATTTCGTTTCCATCCCATCAGTCATTCTGTCCGCGAGAATGCTAGTCTTTTTTTATTTTGGCCGAGGGATTCCACACCTTACATCCATTTGGGTGGTTTTGGCCTTAGGATCCTTCCCGGCGGTTCATCCGGTCATGATAATCCAGCCCGTCAGTCATTATGGCCGAGACTGTTTTTCCCGTTAGTTCGTTTCCATCCAGTCAGTGGTTCTGGCTGCGAGAACGCTAGTCCTTGGTAGTTTTGCCCCAGGGATTCCACACCTTACGTCCATTTGGGTGGTTTTTGGTCTTAGGATCCTTCCCGTCAGGTGCATCCGGTCAGGATAATCCATCCCGTCAGTCAGTATGGCCGAGATAGTCCTTCCCGTCAGTTCGTTTCCATCCTGTTAGTCAGTATGGCCGAGATAGTCCTTCCCGTCAGTTCGTTTCCATCCCGTTAGTCAGTATGGCCGAGATATTCCTTCACGTCAGTTCATTTCCATCCCGTCAGTCATTCTGGCCGAGATAGTCCTTCCCGTCATTTCATGTCCATCCCGTCAGTCATTCTGTCCGCGAGTATGCTAGTCTTTTTTTTATTTTGGCCGAGGGATTCCACACCTTACGTCATTAAGGTGGTTTTTGGTCTTCGGATCCTTCCCGTCGGTTCATCCGGTCAGGATAATCCATCCCGTCAGTTAGTATGGCCGAGATAGTCCTTCCCGTCATTTTGTTTCCATCCCGTCAGTATGGCCGAGATAGTCCTTCCCGTCAGTTCGTTTCCATCCCGTCAGTCATTCTGGCCGCGAGCATTCTAGTCCTTTGTTTTTTTGGCCGAGGGATTCCACACCTTACGTCATTAGGGTGAGTTTTTGGTCTTCAGATCCTTCCCGTCGGTGCATCTGGTCAGGATAATCCATCCCGTCAGTCATTTTGGCCGAGATAGTCCTTCCCGTCATTGCGTTTCCATCCCGTCAGTCATTCTGGCCGCGAGACTGCTAGTCCTTTGTTGTTTTGGCCGAGGGATTCCACACCTTACGTTATTTTGGGTGGTTTTTGGACTTTGGATCCTTCCCGGCGGTGCATCCGGTCAGGATAATCCATCCCGTCAGTCATTATGGCCGAGATTGTCTTTTCCGTCAGTTCGTTTCGATCCCGTCAGTGTTTTTGGCCGCGAGAATGCTAGTCCTTAGGATCAGTTTATCCTATCCCGTCATTGTTTTCTCCACCAATTTCTTCACCAGACCTCTTTGTTATCCATTTGAGAGGTTTGGGTCTTGATAGTTTCAAAAAAACTCGAGTCAATTTTTTCGGGTCATGGAACCTTGGTTCTCGATATGCTATAACCTTCCCACGATGCATAGACGGGTTTTTCGGGTCATTTGTTTTCCACAAATTTCTTCACCAGACCTCTTTTATATCCCATTTTAAGGGTTTTGGTCGTGATAGTTTAAAAAAAACTCGATCCAATTCTTCCCGGGTCATGGAAACTTGCATTTTGGCCTTAGAAGCCTTCCCGGCGGTGCATCTGGTCAAGATAGTCCATCACGTCAGCTAGTACTTCCATTTGGGTGGTTTTTGGTCTTAGGATCCTTCCCGTCGGTGCATCCGGTCAGGATAATCCATCACGTCAGTCAGTATGGCCGGGATAGTCCTTCCCGTCATTTCGTTTCCCTCCCATCAGTCATTCTGTCCGCGAGAATGCTAGTCCTTTGTTTTTTTGGTCGAGGGATTCCACACCTTACGTCATTTAGGGTGGTTTTTTGGCCTTAGGATCCTTCCCGGCGGTTCATCCGGTCATGATAATCCATCCCGTCAATCAGTATGGCCGAGATATTCCTTCCTGTCAGTCCATTAGGGGGGTTTGGGCCTTAGGATCCTTCCCCCGGTGGATAGGATCAGTTTATCCTATCCCGTCATTGCTTTTTCAACCAATTTCTTCACCAGACCTCTTTGTTATCCATTTGATAGGTTTGGGTCTGATAGTTTCAAAAAAACTCGAGTCAATTTTTTTTGGGTCATGGAACCTTGGTTCTCGGTAGGCTATAACCTTCCCACGGTGCAAAGACGGGTTTTTCGGGTCATTTGTTTTCCACCAATTTCTTCACCAGACCTCTTTTATATCCCATTTTAAGGGTTTTGGTCATGATAGTTTCAAAAAAACTCGATCCAATTCTTCCTGGGTCATGGAAACTTGCATTTTGGCCTTAGAATCCTTCTCGGCGGTGCATCTGGTCAGAATAATCCATCACGTCAGTCAGTATGGCCGAGATAGTCCTTCCCGTCAGTTCGTTTCCATCCCGTCAGTCATTTTGTCCGAGATAGTCCTTCCCGTCATTTCGTTTCCATCCCGTCAGTCATCTGGCCGCGAGAATGCTAGTCCTTTGTTGTTTTGGCCGAGGGATTCCACACCTTACGTCATTTAGGGTGGTTTTTGGCCGAGGGATCCTTCCCCCGGTGGATAGGATCAGTTTATCCTATCCCGTCATTGTTTTTTCCACCAATTTCTTCACCAGACCTCTTTGTTATCCATTTGAGAGGTTTGGGTCTTGATAGTTTCAAAAAAACTCGAGTCAATTTTTTCGGGTCATGGAACCTTTGTTCTCGGTAGGCTATAACCTTCCCACGCCTGACCGGATGAACCGACGGGAAGGATCCTAATGCCAAAACCACCCTAATGACGTAAGGTGTGGAATCCCTCAGAAAAATAAAAAAGACTAGCATTCTCGCGAGGGTGGTTTTTGGCCTTAGGATCCTTCCCGGCGGTTCATCCGGTCATGATAATCCAGCCCGTCAGTCAGTATGGCCGAGATAGTCCTTCCCGTCATTTCGTTTCCATCCCATCAGTCATTCTGTCCGCGAGAATGCTAGTCTTTTTTTATTTTGGCCGAGGGATTCCACACCTTACGTCCATTTGGGTGGTTTTGGCCTTAGGATCCTTCCCGGCGGTTCATCCGGTCATGATAATCCAGCCCGTCAGTCATTATGGCCGAGACTGTTTTTCCCGTTAGTTCGTTTCCATCCAGTCAGTGGTTCTGGCTGCGAGAACGCTAGTCCTTGGTAGTTTTGCCCCAGGGATTCCACACCATACGTCCATTTGGGTGGTTTTTGGTCTTAGGATCCTTCCCGTCAGGTGCATCCGGTCAGGATAATCCATCCCGTCAGTCAGTATGGCCGAGATAGTCCTTCCCGTCAGTTCGTTTCCATCCTGTTAGTCAGTATGGCCAAGATAGTCCTTCCCGTCAGTTCGTTTCCATCCCGTTAGTCAGTATGGCCGAGATATTCCTTCACGTCAGTTCATTTCCATACTGTCAGTCATTCTGGCCGAGATAGTCCTTCCCGTCATTTCATGTCCATCCCGTCAGTCATTCTGTCCGCGAGTATGCTAGTCTTTTTTTTTATTTTGGCCGAGGGATTCCACACCTTACGTCATTAAGGTGGTTTTTGGTCTTCGGATCCTTCCCGTCGGTTCATCCGGTCAGGATAATCCATCCCGTCAGTCAGTATGGCCGAGATAGTCCTTCCCGTCATTTTGTTTCCATCCCGTCAGTATGGCCGAGATAGTCCTTCCCGTCAGTTCGTTTCCATCCCGTCAGTCATTCTGGCCGCGAGCATTCTAGTCCTTTGTTTTTTTGGCCGAGGGATTCCACACCTTACGTCATTAGGGTGAGTTTTTGGTCTTCAGATCCTTCCCGTCGGTGCATCTGGTCAGGATAATCCATCCCGTCAGTCATTCTGGCCGAGATAGTCCTTCCTGTCATTGCGTTTCCATCCCGTCAGTCATTCTGGCCGCGAGACTGCTAGTCCTTTGTTGTTTTGGCCGAGGGATTCCACACCTTACGTTATTTTGGGTGGTTTTTGGACTTTGGATCCTTCCCGGCGGTGCATCCGGTCAGGATAATCCATCCCGTCAGTCATTATGGCCGAGATTGTCTTTTCCGTCAGTTCGTTTCCATCCCGTCAGTGTTTTTGGCCGCGAGAATGCTAGTCCTTAGGATCAGTTTATCCTATCCCGTCATTGTTTTCTCCACCAATTTCTTCACCAGACCTCTTTGTTATCCATTTGAGAGGTTTGGGTCTTGATAGTTTCAAAAAAACTCGAGTCAATTTTTTCGGGTCATGGAACCTTGGTTCTCGATATGCTATAACCTTCCCACGATGCATAGACGGGTTTTTCGGGTCATTTGTTTTCCACAAATTTCTTCACCAGACCTCTTTTATATCCCATTTTAAGGGTTTTGGTCGTGATAGTTTAAAAAAAACTCGATCCAATTCTTCCCGGGTCATGGAAACTTGCATTTTGGCCTTAGAAGCCTTCCCGGCGGTGCATCTGGTCAAGATAGTCCATCACGTCAGCTAGTACTTCCATTTGGGTGGTTTTTGGTCTTAGGATCCTTCCCGTCGGTGCATCCGGTCAGGATAATCCATCACGTCAGTCAGTATGGCCGGGATAGTCCTTCCCGTCATTTCGTTTCCCTCCCATCAGTCATTCTGTCCGCGAGAATGCTAGTCCTTTGTTTTTTTGGTCGAGGGATTCCACACCTTACGTCATTTAGGGTGGTTTTTTGGCCTTAGGATCCTTCCCGGCGGTTCATCCGGTCATGATAATCCATCCCGTCAATCAGTATGGCCGAGATATTCCTTCCTGTCAGTCCATTAGGGGGTTTTGGCCTTAGGATCCTTCCCCCGGTGGATAGGATCAGTTTATCCTATCCCGTCATTGCTTTTTCCACCAATTTCTTCACCAGACCTCTTTGTTATCCATTTGATAGGTTTGGGTCTGATAGTTTCAAAAAAACTCGAGTCAATTTTTTTTGGGTCATGGAACCTTGGTTCTCGGTAGGCTATAACCTTCCCACGGTGCAAAGACGGGTTTTTCGGGTCATTTGTTTTCCACCAATTTCTTCACCAGACCTCTTTTATATCCCATTTTAAGGGTTTTGGTCATGATTGTTTCAAAAAAACTCGATCCAATTCTTCCTGGGTCATGGAAACTTGCATTTTGGCCTTAGAATCCTTCTCGGCGGTGCATCTGGTCAGAATAATCCATCACGTCAGTCAGTATGGCCGAGATAGTCCTTCCCGTCAGTTCGTTTCCATCCCGTCAGTCATTTTGTCCGAGATAGTCCTTCCCGTCATTTCGTTTCCATCCCGTCAGTCATTCTGGCCGCGAGAATGCTAGTCCTTTGTTGTTTTGGCCGAGGGATTCCACACCTTACGTCATTTAGGGTGGTTTTTGGCCGAGGGATCCTTCCCCCGGTGGATAGGATCAGTTTATCCTATCCCGTCATTGTTTTTTCCACCAATTTCTTCACCAGACCTCTTTGTTATCCATTTGAGAGGTTTGGGTCTTGATAGTTTCAAAAAAACTCGAGTCAATTTTTTCGGGTCATGGAACCTTTGTTCTCGGTAGGCTATAACCTTCCCACGCCTGACCGGATGAACCGACGGGAAGGATCCTAATGCCAAAACCACCCTAATGACGTAAGGTGTGGAATCCCTCAGAAAAAATAAAAAAAGACTAGCATTCTCGCGAGGGTGGTTTTTGGCCTTAGGATCCTTCCCGGCGGTTCATCCGGTCATGATAATCCAGCCCGTCAGTCAGTATGGCCGAGATAGTCCTTCCCGTCATTTCGTTTCCATCCCATCAGTCATTCTGTCCGCGAGAATGCTAGTCTTTTTTTATTTTGGCCGAGGGATTCCACACCTTACGTCCATTTGGGTGGTTTTGGCCTTAGGATCCTTCCCGGCGGTTCATCCGGTCATGATAATCCAGCCCGTCAGTCATTATGGCCGAGACTATTTTTCCCGTTAGTTCGTTTTCATCCAGTCAGTGGTTCTGGCTACGAGAACGCTAGTCCTTGGTAGTTTTGCCCCAGGGATTCCACAACTTACGTCCATTTGGGTGGTTTTTGGTCTTAGGATCCTTCCCGTCAGGTGCATCCGGTCAGGATAATCCATCCCGTCAGTCAGTATGGCTGAGATAGTCCTTCCCGTCAGTTCGTTTCCATCCCGTTAGTCAGTATGGCCGAGATAGTCCTTCCCGTCAGTTCGTTTCCATCCCGTTAGTCAGTATGGCCGAGATATTCCTTCACGTCAGTTCATTTCCATCCCGTCAGTCATTCTGGCCGAGATAGTCCTTCCCGTCATTTCATGTCCATCCCGTCAGTCATTCTGTCCGCGAGTATGCTAGTCTTTTTTTTATTTTGGCCGAGGGATTCCACACCTTACGTCATTAGGGTGGTTTTTCGTCTTCGGATCCTTCCCGTCGGTTCATCCGGTCAGGATAATCCTGTTGGAATGTTTAGACTAATCCTGATTCAATTCCAGATTCAGATCATCCTAAACATGCTGATCTAGGTTCTTCTCGAATAGAAACAATTGATGATCTCACCTGATACCTGTTAATTGCAGCGGAAAGAGATGGTATGTCAGAGATCAGAGAGCCACCGAGAGATAACTCCTCCAGAGGTTCACACACGCGCACCAATCAAGAAGAAGGCTGCTAGGCCACTGAGGAACTCGGCACAGAGAGAGAGAGAGTTTTAGGCTGTCCCACTTAGGGTTAATCAGTCTGAACTCGAGTTTTATGACACAAAACTCGTCCTGTTCCGTTTGGGCCATTTGGCCCAAACACCAATTAACTCGACGGTATTCGCGCACTGTGTCGACCGACACACCTTGTGAATCGATCGACACAGAGTAGCTAAACCGTTTTATTCTCTCTAAGTACAGTAAATGCCTAGCACTTTTACCGTACTTCTGCTAAACCGTTCCTACACATTTTCCTGTTGGCTTAGGCGTGTGACCCATATGGGATCATATAATAAAGGCAATAAGTCCAAGACTTATAGATCATGAGCGGACTCTAGCAAGCCATCATGACCCCCAGTATTATATGACTTATGTCTGATCATTGACATACTCTTACTTTCTAGAGACAGTACCGAGATTACTGGACACAATTCCAACAATCTCCCACTTGTACTGGAATCTCTGTATTCATAATCCTTTTGTCACAATATCTCGATTAGTCATAAGGCAAGATTGGTGTCATCCTTATAAAGCCTAATCTTGTTCATCGGACTCTGATTCGATACTGACAATCCAAACGACTCGGGACAGTCCGTTTGAGCATGGCCATGCATTTTCCAGTATTCAAATCTCCGATTGGCCTAGAGATATTCACTCCATTTATATTGGAGGGACAAATCCCGTCTTGTTCCATCACTGTAAACTATTCATTTCATAATGTACCCAAACAAGGTCCTTATAACTATCGCAGAACGATAGCGTTAGACAATGATCAAAGTGCATCAGTCCATGTGCAGTCACATGCATGCGAACTCAGGTCTAAGGACTATACTCTATAGTCGTAGTAAGAATCTCTTATGACACAAATATAAATATCCTGAAGAGTTCTTATAAGCGGGTCTTGTCCGGTCGTATGTTCCCAAACATACACCTATGTACTGACTTTGATGCCGCGCATCTATGACACACTGAGACTTTGTCATAAGTCACGTACCAATCCAGTCTCACACGGTTGTTGGTGTTCCAATTCCAACAACCTTCGACTAGGGACGGGATGATATAAACATCTATCAAATATAGGGTTTCATGATTAAGCTAAATGACTTCGATGACTCAAGATCAAGTCATTTACTTCGATGACCTATAAAATGGTTTATATCACTTTGGAACGATTATTTCATCACAGTTAAAATAATCTTGAAATAATAATTTCATTAAACATCTTAAATGTTGTTTCAAGAAAATATCCAATAACTAAATAAAGCCCTTTAATAACTCCCACTGAAATTAAGACTACATCTTAATTTCACTTATCCTACAGCAACAGTCCGCGACTCGTGCTTAGGCCTAAGGAGTGGCTTCGTTAATAGATTAGCAACGTTCTCATTCGTTGAAACTTGCTGATCTACTTAACATCTCTGTCATTTATCTTACGGAATAGGTTATACCTATCCTTAAGGTGTTTGGACCTCTGATGTGCAGCTAGTCTCATCTATGCTGGGAATCACATCAAGTTCAGTGACGAACTCTTCTTTCCAAACAACCTCTTTCGCCACTTCCCAAGCTGAGAAATGTTCAGCTTAAGTCATTTAGTCAGCAACAGTGCCTTGCACCGCCAGATAGACACAAGATATAACCGGACTGTGATCGGAAATCATCTTTGTCTATTGGAAACTTGCCTTTCAGACTCTGCCGACTTATAGCACCTCACTTTCTCCGTAAATCAAGAACTTATCCTTAGTATTCCTCAAATACTTTAGGACATACTTTAGGAAACTTGATTCTTTGCTGGATTTGACTGGTCTTTATTTGTCTTGCTTAACATTAAAGCAACATCAAACAAGTATGTTTCATGGCATACATGATAGATCCAATTGCCGACGCATATGGAATCTCATCCATGCATTTAAGCTCAGCAGTTATCGTAGGATACTGTATCTTGCTTAACTTAATGCCATGTGACATTGGCATAAAACCCTTCTTGGATTGCTCAAAACGTGTAGGACTTTGTCAATTTAAGAATCTGACTTTGTCCTATCAGCTCTTTTGGATCTCTATCTTTAGATCCAAAATCCAAGAACTACGTGGCTTTACCCATGTCAATCATTAAACCAACTCCCAAGCTAGTCCTTTACCGACTACAGCGTTGGGACGTCATTTTCGAGAATCAGTATGTCATCGACATACAATATGAGAAATGCAATATCGCTCCCACTAATCTATTAGTAAACACACAGTTCCGCTTCGTTCCTGTTCAAGTCAAAACCTTGACTACTTCAACAGAACGAAGATTCCAACTCCGATATGTTTGCTTCCATCCATGAATGGATCGATGAGGCTAACTTACATAAAATGTAATTTTTCGGAGTCCGAGCTCACTTTCGCTTCTTTGAATTTTGCAGATTCGTCGCTTTCAATGATCATCAGATCATGCGAACTTTCAATGATTATCAGGTTCAACTAATGACGAGAAATCACTCTCGGATTAGT
The DNA here is from genome assembly GCA_030180135.1 of Orychophragmus violaceus. Taxonomy (NCBI): domain Eukaryota; kingdom Viridiplantae; phylum Streptophyta; class Magnoliopsida; order Brassicales; family Brassicaceae; genus Orychophragmus; species Orychophragmus violaceus. Next base: position 95,313,175 of record CM058235.1, on the reverse strand, counting down.
AACTGATTCATTCATATCTGCGAACTTCAGGCTCCACAGGTGTAGATTCTACAGAAATCTGTAAATCCTTCCGCTGCTCTCCCTCAATAGGTTAAGCAGCCTCCTGTATTTCTCGAATTTCTTCGAGTTGTACTTTTACTCCCACTGTTCTTCTTGGAAAGTAACTTCCCTTCTTAGAAAACAGAATGGTCGTAACAGTACCGAGCCTTGGTTTCCCTAAGAAAAATCGAGTTATACTTTTACTCCCACTGTTCTTCTTGGAAAATAACTTCCCTTCTTAGAAAACAGATTGGACGTAAAAGTAACAAGCCTTAGTTTCTCTAGGACAACCAGCGAAGTAGCACAACTACAAATACTCAGTAAAGACAAATTTGGATCGATTCCAATCCACATTAACGTGGTGTCTTTCAACTGATATTTGTGGAACTATTTCAGCGTAAACTTAGATATTTTAGAGCGTTATTCTTAAATAATATCATGGAAGATTCGTGTGACTCATCTTTAATCATTTCTAATAAGATCTGATTCTTTCTCACAGAAACACCTTCAGGTTTTCAGGAGAAATGAGCTGTGAAACGATTTCACACTCATTAAGATGATCACACAATCAATGACTTAAGTATTCTCACTCGTGATTTAATCCAGAGTCTTAATACTTTTATCACTCAGATCCTATACTTCATTCTGGAACTCTTTCGACCATGTCAAAGAATTCCGACTTGTGTCTCATCAAATGAACACAGTCACACTCACTGAAGTAATCAGTAGAGACAATGAAGTACAGGAAATTTTCTCTGGCATTACTGCTCATTGGGCCACATACATCAGTATGTTCCAGGTCCAATAAGCCTTTGGGCCTTTCTCTAGCTCGGCTAAGATAGGCCCTTTTCCTTTTGGTCCAGTAAACAGAATTCAAGTCTCATAAGATATCTTATCAAATGAGCCCAACAGTCCATAACTATGGGATTTCTGAATCCGACTTACTCTATGTGACCAAGACTTTTATGCCAAGAAAAATCAGATTTAATTCATTAGATTTAAACCAATTCGGTATTTATGTTACATTTAGGCACTCTTTGGTTTAAGATATAAAACCCATTCCATGAATAGGGTGCTACAATTAATATTTCATTAAGATCAAAAGAACAAAACTTGTCTTTTATCAAAATGAAAAACATTCAAATTCTTACAAGAAAATGAAAACAACTCTGCTTAAAGCAGGTACATTGTAGCAATTACTTAATACAAAACCAAGCCTCAAAGGGATCTATAAGTGAAAAACCCTACGGCTGAGGCAGCATCCCAAGCTCCTTCCAGACATGTAGTTTCACTTGCCCTTCATTCAACGTTCTACTGTTGCTTAGGCTCTGCATATTATCACAAATATCAGTGCCACAACCAGTATCCAATACCTTTAAGGTAGAACTTGAAGTAATAACATGAATACCTGAGGAAGTAGTCGCATACATCGACTTTAACTCCTCATCATCTTCCATGAATTTAATGCAATCTCTCTTCCAATGCCCTGTCTCCTTACAGTAGCAGCACTTACCAACGTAAGAGGTATCTGACTCGGGCTCAGAAGACACACGCTTGCCATGATTCAAAATCTGGACAACTTTGTCTTCACCCTTGTCAGCATTAGGTTTAGTAAACCTACCCTTCTCATTCATGAGATTGTACAGGGTACTCTTCACGTTTGGCTCAACTGTCTTGAGCATATCATGCAGTTCAGTCAGCGTCTTCGTTAAGCCTTTCTTGATATAGTTCCTTCTGAACTTATCATAGCTTGACGGCAGTGACTGCAGAATGATTTCAGTTGCCAACTCTTGGCTAACTGGATAATCCAGTTTCCTCAGGTTATCAATGTAACTCATCATTTTACTGACATGAGGACTCACTGGATTATCATTTGGTAGCTTGCAGCCAGTGAGAGACTTAACCAACTGGTATCTCTCCACCCTTATCTGCTCCTGAAATTTCAATTTCAGGCTGCTGATCATCTCTATTGGCGACTCCATGTTCTCATATTGCTTCCGCAAGTCTGAGTCCATGGTAGCCAATATCAGACCACGCACATCTACCGCATCATTATAATGCTTATTCCAAGCATCATATACTGCATGAGAAGCATTGGACCCGATCCTCACGGGGAGAGCTCTCTCAAGGACATAGTCCTTTCTCTCCTGTCTGAGGACTAGCCTCAGGTTCCGCGACCAAGTCAAGAAATTTGATCCGTTCAGCTTGTCCATCTTAAGGACAGACCGGATCGAGAAAGTGTTTTGATTGTTTGTGCTAGTCATAACTGAAAATTAAGATAAAAGGATTTTAATTAATATGTTCAATATGATTAATCTCGTATTAAATTTAATATGATTAATCACGCATTATATTCAATAACATAAGTTACCCTCAATATAATATAATGATTCCAAGATCCACATATAACTAAGATTAAAGTGGGCCACTGGCCGTCACCAAACCTTAGCTTATATCGGTAAGCCCTATATCGGCTAATTATATCCGTGATATAACTCTTGGTTGTGAATCTGGGCCCGAGGCCCAATCCACTCTGATGTCTCAAGGCCCGGGACTCCCGATGGCCCAGTCAAGAAAACCAGACTATACAGTCATGTAATCATTAATGTCTGGGACTCCCAATGACATTTATGAATCACAAACCGTCTTATCCACGCAAAAGCAGACACCCTCACACTGTAAGGCCATGAATACAATTGAATGGGCTTCGACAGCTGACATAGAATGGACAAGACATCCAACGCTTGATATTATTTGAGGTTCGTAGGTTTATTTTAAAATCTCATTCCCAAAATAGAAGATTACTATTTCGGGAAACTTTCATTTTAGAAAACCTACTATTTTTGGAAACTTTCTAAAATTGGAAACTTTCTGAAACCGGAAACTTTCTAACTTTAGAAATTTCTTAAAATCCGAATCATGCAAATCTAGAAACTTCTATAAAATAAGAAACTTTCTAATTTCAAAATATCGGAAACTATAATTTAAAATCGATTTATAATCTTTATAAAATAAATTTTAAATTAATCTGAAGAAAGACTCAAATAATTGGCCCAATTGTTTTAACTTCTTGGCCCGAGGCCCAAGAATTGGTCCATGTCCAAGACATGACCCAATTGTCCAATTAAATGACATAACCGGTCTGGTTCATTAAAATTGGTCTAACCAAATTTTAATTACTACGATGACCACAATTCTCAACCGGTTATTTACTAAACCGGATTTTCTCAATTTATTTGGTCCAACCAAATCAAATTAGAAAATCCTAGTTTAGGCACTAAATCCAATAATTCTTTCGACATTGGATTTCTTGTCCCGGTTTAACCAGACTTAATAAAATTATTAAATCTGTTTATTAAACCAGGACGAATTAATTTTAATCAAAATTAAACCGAGCCTTAAACCAACCATGTCGATCGATGGACCAACCGTGTCGATCGATCCATCAACCACATCGGTCGATGCTCTCAGCATCGATCCTGCATCGATCGTGCATCGATCCTGCATCGATCGTGCATCGATCCTGTATCGATCGATGCTCTCACGCATGCACTGAACCGAGCCAAAACCCTAACCGTGTCGATCGATGTGCACCAACCGCATCGGTCGATGCACCAATATCGAACCTGCATCGATCCTGTATCGATCGATGCTTTCACGCGTTAACAGGGTTAGCCGATAGACTGTATCGACCGATCCATGCGATCGTATCGATCGATCCATGCGATCTCCGATTGTATCGACCGATCCATGCGATCGTATCGATCGATCCATGCGATTCTGGCCGATTCTCATTCGGTTGTATCGACCGATCCATCCATTGCATCGATCGATGCAATGCGATCACAGTCGATAGTTCTTTATGAAAATCGCAAATTCCAAATCAATATAGCTTGGATTTGCGATTTCAAGTGTGTTTTAGGTTCAATTCCTTGTTGCTTAAGTGATTTCTCTTATCAATAGTTGATTCAAAACACTTCTTAAACAAGAAAACAATCCTAAACATGAATCTAAACAAGAAAAACCAGAACCTAGAGCTCTGATACCACTGTTGGAATGTTTAGACTAATCCTGATTCAATTCCAGATTCAGATCATCCTAAACATGCTGATCTAGGTTCTTCTCGAATAGAAACAATTGATGATCTCACCTGATACCTGTTAATTGCAGCGGAAAGAGATGGTATGTCAGAGATCAGAGAGCCACCGAGAGATAACTCCTCCAGAGGTTCACACACGCGCACCAATCAAGAAGAAGGCTGCTAGGCCACTGAGGAACTCGGCACAGAGAGAGAGAGAGTTTTAGGCTGTCCCACTTAGGGTTAATCAGTCTGAACTCGAGTTTTATGACACAAAACTCGTCCTGTTCCGTTTGGGCCATTTGGCCCAAACACCAATTAACTCGACGGTATTCGCGCACTGTGTCGACCGACACACCTTGTGAATCGATCGACACAGAGTAGCTAAACCGTTTTATTCTCTCTAAGTACAGTAAATGCCTAGCACTTTTACCGTACTTCTGCTAAACCGTTCCTACACATTTTCCTGTTAGCTTAGGCGTGTGACCCATATGGGATCATATAATAAAGGCAATAAGTCCAAGACTTATAGATCATGAGCGGACTCTAGCAAGCCATCATGACCCCCAGTATTATATGACTTATGTCTGATCATTGACATACTCTTACTTTCTAGAGACAGTACCGAGATTACTGGACACAATTCCAACAAATCCATCCCGTCAGTCAGTATGGCCGAGATAGTCCTTCCCGTCATTTTGTTTCCATCCCGTCAGTATGGCCGAGATAGTCCTTCCCGTCAGTTCGTTTCCATCCCGTCAGTCATTCTGGCCGCGAGCATTCTAGTCCTTTGTTTTTTTGGCCGAGGGATTCCACACCTTACGTCATTAGGGTGGGTTTTTGGTCTTCGGATCCTTCCCGTCAGTGCATCTGGTCAGGATAATCCATCACGTCAGTCAGTATGGCCGAGATAGTCCTTCCCGTCATTGCGTTTCCATCCCGTCAGTCATTCTGGCCGAGATAGTCCTTCCCGTCATTGCGTTTCCATCCCGTCAGTCATTCTGGCCGCGAGACTGCTAGTCCTTTGTTGTTTTGGCCGAGGGATTCCACACCTTACGTTATTTTGGGTGGTTTTTGGACTTTGGATCCTTCCCGGCGGTGCATCCGGTCAGGATAATCCATCCCGTCAGTCATTATGGCCGAGATTATCTTTTCCGTCAGTTCGTTTCCATCCCGTCAGTGGTTTTGGCCGCGAGAATGCTAGTCCTTGGTAGTCCCGTCAGTTCGTTTCCATCCAGTCAGTGGTTCTGGCTGCGAGAACGCTAGTCCTTGGTAGTTTTGCCCCAGGGATTCCACACCTTACGTCCATTTGGGTGGTTTTTGGTCTTAGGATCCTTCCCGTCGGTTCATCCGGTCATGATAATCCAGCCCGTCAGTCAGTATGGCCGAGATATTCCTTCCCGTCAGTCCATTAGGGGTTTTTGGCCTTAGGATCCTTCTCCCGGTGGATAGGATCAGTTTATCCTATCCCGTCATTGTTTTTTCCACCAATATCTTCACCAGACCTCTTTGTTATCCATTTGAGAGGTTTGGGTCTTGATAGTTTCAAAAAAACTCGAGTCAATTTTTTTCGGGTCATGGAACCTTGGTTCTCGGTAGGCTATAACCTTCCCACGATGCATAGACGGGTTTTTCGGGTCATTTGTTTTCCACCAATTTCTTCACCAGACCTCTTTTATATCCCATTTTAAGGGTTTTGGTCATGATAGTTTCAAAAAAACTCGATCCAATTCTTCCTGGGTCATGGAAACTTGCATTTTGTCCTTAGAATCCTTCTCGGCGGTGCAACTGGTCAGGATAATCCATCACGTCAGTCAGTATGGCCGAGATAGTCCTTCCCGTCATTTCGTTTCCATCCCATCAATCATTCTGTCCGCGAGAATGCCAGTCTTTTTTTTTATTTTGGCCGAGGGATTCCACACCTTACGTCATTAGGGTGGTTTTTGGTCTTCGGATCCTTCCCGTCGGTTCATCCGGTCAGGATAATCCATCCCGTCAGTCAGTATGGCCGAGATAGTCCTTCCCGTCATTTTGTTTCCATCCCGTCAAAATGGCCTAGATAGTCCTTCCCGTCAGTTCGTTTCCATCCCGTCAGTCATTCTGGCCGCGAGCATGCTAGTCCTTTGTTTTTTTGGCCGAGGGATTCTACACCTTACGTCATTAGGGTGGGTTTTTGGTCTTCGGATCCTTCCCGTTGGTGCATCTGGTCAGGATAATCCATCACGTCAGTCAGTATGGCCGAGATAGTCCTTCCCGTCATTGCGTTTCCATCCCGTCAGTCATTCTGGCCGAGATAGTCCTTCCCGTCATTGCGTTTCCATCCCGTCAGTCATTCTGGCCGCGAGACTGCTAGTCCTTTGTTGTTTTGGCCGAGGGATTCCACACCTTACGTTATTTTGGGTGGTTTCTGGACTTTGGATCCTTCCCGGCGGTGCATCCGGTCAGGATAATCCATCCCGTCAGTCATTATGGCCGAGATTGTCTTTTCGGTTAGTTCGTTTCCATCCTGTCAGTGGTTTTGGCCGCGAGAATGCTAGTCCTTGGTAGTCCCGTCAGTTCGTTTCCATCCAGTCAGTGGTTCTGGCTGCGAGAACGCTAGTCCTTGGTAGTTTTGCCCCAGGGATTCCACATCTTACGTCCATTTGGGTGGTTTTTGGTCTTAGGATCCTTCCCGTCGGTTCATCCGGTCATGATAATCCAGCCCGTCAGTCAGTATGGCCGAGATATTCCTTCCCGTCAGTCCATTAGGGGTTTTTGGCCTTAGGATCCTTCTCCCGGTGGATAGGATCAGTTTATCCTATCCCGTCATTGTTTTTTCCACCAATATCTTCACCAGACCTCTTTGTTATCCATTTGAGAGGTTTGGGTCTTGATAGTTTCAAAAAAACTCGAGTCAATTTTTTTCGGGTCATGGAACCTTGGTTCTCGGTAGGCTATAACCTTCCCACGATGCATAGACGGGTTTTTCGGGTCATTTGTTTTCCACCAATTTCTTCACCAGACCTCTTTTATATCACATTTTAAGGGTTTCGGTCATGATAGTTTCAAAAAAACTCGATCCAATTCTTCCTGGGTCATGGAAACTTGCATTTTGGCCTTAGAATCCTTCTCGGCGGTGCAACTGGTCAGGATAATCCATCACGTCAGTCAGTGTGGCCGAGATAGTCCTTCCCGTCATTTCGTTTCCATCCCATCAATCATTCTGTCCGCGAGAATGCTAGTCTTTTTTTATTTTGGCCGAGGGATTCCACACCTTACGTCATTAGGGTGGTTTTGGTCTTAGGATCCTTCCCGGCGGTTCATCCGGTCAGGATAATCCTGTTGGAATTGTGTCCAGTAATCTCGGTACTGTCTCTAGAAAGTAAGAGTATGTCAATGATCAGACATAAGTCATATAATACTGGGGGTCATGATGGCTTGCTAGAGTCCGCTCATGATCTATAAGTCTTGGACTTATTGCCTTTATTATATGATCCCATATGGGTCACACGCCTAAGCTAACAGGAAAATGTGTAGGAACGGTTTAGCAGAAGTACGGTAAAAGTGCTAGGCATTTACTGTACTTAGAGAGAATAAAACGGTTTAGCCACTGTGTGTCGATCGATACACAAGGGGTGTCGATCGACACAGTGCGCGAATGCCGTCGAGTTAATTGGTGTTTGGGCCAAATGGCCCAAACGGAACCGGACAAGTTTTATGAGATAAAACTCGAGTTCAGAACAATTAACCCTACCCCCTTAGCCGAAAACTCTCTCTCTCTCTGCGCCGAGTTCCTTGTGGTCTAGCAGCCGTTTTCTGTGATCGCGTGTGTGAACCTTTGGAGGATTCATCTCTCGGTGTTTCTCTGATCTCTGACCTGTTCTATCTCCTTCCGCTGCAATTAACAGGTAAAAGGTGAGATCATCATTTGTTTCTATTCGAGAAGAACCTAGATCAGCATGTTTAGGATGATATGAATCAGAGAATTGAATCAGGATCAACTAAACATTCCTTCAGTGGTATCAGAGCCAATGGTTCTGGTTTTTCTTGTTTAGATTCAAGTTTAGGATTGTTTTTCTTGTTTAAAAGTGTTTTGAATCAACTACTGATAAGAGAAATCACTTAAGCAACAAGGAATTGAAACCTAAACACACTTAAAATCGCAGAAACCATGCTATATTGATTTGGTAGAATACGATTTTCAAAAGTCAGTATCGACTGCGATCGCATGGATCGATCGATACGATCGCATGGATCGGTCGATACAGTCTATCGGCTAACCCTGTTAACGCGTGAAAGGATCGATCGATGCAGGATCGATGCAGGTTCGATGTTGGTGCATCGACCGATGCGGTTGGTGCATCGATCGACACGGTTAGGGTTTTGGCTCGGTTCCGTGCATGCGTGAGAGCATCGATCGATACAGGATCGATGCACGATCGATGCAGGATCGATGCTGAGAGCATCGACCGATGCGGTTGATGGATCGATCGACACGGTTGGTTCATCGATCGACATGGTTGGTTTAAGGCTCGGTTTAATATTTTGATTAAAATTAAACGTCACGGTTTAATAAACAGATTTAATAATTTTATTAAGTCTGGTTAAACCGGGATAAGAAATCCAAAGTCGAAAAATTAGATTTTGTGCCTAAACCAGGATTTTCTAATTTGATTTGGTTGGACCAAATAAATTGAGAAAATCCGGTTTAGTAAATAACCGGTTGACAATTGTGGTCATCGTAGTAATTAAAATTTGGTTAGACCAATTTTAATGAACCAGACCGGTTATGTCATTTAATTGGACAATTGGGTCATGTCTTGGACATGGACCAATTCTTGGGCCTCGGGCCAAGAAGTTAAAACAATTGGGCCAATTATTTGAGTCTTTCTTCAGATTTAATTTAGAATTTATTTTATAAAAATTATAAAGTCGATTTTAAATTAAAGTTTCCGAAATTTTGAAATTAGAAAGTTTCTTATATTAGAAGTTTCTAGATTTGCGGGTTTTGGATTTTAAAGAAATTTCTAAAGTTAGAAAGTTTCCGTTTTTAGAAAGTTTCCAATTTTAGAAAGTTTCCAAAAATAGTAGGTTTCCAAAAATGGAAAGTTTCCCGAAATAGTAATCTTCTATTTTGGGAATGAATTTTTTAAATAAACCTACGAACCTCAAATAATATCAAGCGTTGGATGTCTTGTCCATTCTATGTCAGCTGTCGAAGCTCATTCAATTGTATTCATGGCCTTACAGTGTGAGGGTGTCTGCTTTTGCGTGGATAAGACGGTTTGTGATTCATAAATGTCATTGGGAGTCCCAGACATTAATGATTACATGACTGTATAGTCTGGTTTTCTTGACTAGGCCATCGGGAGTCCCGGGCCTTGAGACATCAGAGTGGATTGGGCCTCGGGCCCAGATTCACAACCAAGAGTTATATCACGGATATAATTAGCCGATATAGGGCTTACCGATATAAGCTAAGGTTTGGTGACGGCCAGTGGCCCACTTTAATCTTAGTTATATGTGGATCTTGGAATCATTATATTCTATTGAGGGTAACTTATGTTATTGAATATAATGCGTGATTAATCATATTAAATTTAATACGAGATTAATCATATTGAACATTTTAACTAATAACCTTTTTATCTATATATTTCAGCTATGACTACTACAAGCACACAAAACACATTCTCGATCCGGTCTGTTCTCGAAAAGGAGAAGCTGACTGGAACGAACTTCCTGACGTGGTCAAGGAACTTGAGGCTAGTCCTCAAGCAGGAGAAGAAGGATTATGTCCTTCGTGATCCTCTCCCCGAGAGGCCTCCTGCCAATGCCGCCAGGACTCTGCATAATGCTTGGGAAAAGCATTCGTCAGATGAAAATGATGCCTATTGCCTGATGTTGGTGACAATGACTCCTGAGCTGCAAAAACAGTTCGAGAGTGTATTGTCACCCATCGAGATAATGGCAAGCCTGAAATCGCTTTTTCAGGAGCAGGCTAGGACTGAGAGGTTTCAAATAGTTAAGAACCTCTTGGACTGCAAGTTGGCTGCGAATGCGGCAGTGAGTCCTCATGTCTTCAAGATGATGGGTTATCTCGATCATCTTCAGAAACTCGACTGCCCAATCAGCCAGGAACTTGCCTGCGACATCATTCTGCAGTCATTACCTGCAAGCTATGATCAGTTCATTCTGAACTTTAACATGCATGGCTTGAGTAAGACATTGCCTGAGCTTCACGGAATGCTCAAGACTGCGGAGCCCAATTTGAGGAAAACCGCCAAGGACCCCAATGTGCTTATGGTGCAGAAGGCCAAGGGGTTTAAGAAATCCTCTGCTAAGGATAAGGGAAAGGCCAAGGCTGTCCAAGTCGCGGACAAGGACACGCCAAAGCCCAAGCCCAAGTCCAAGGCTGGGCCAACTGACATATGCAGGTTCTGTAAAGAACCAGGGCATTGGAGGAGAGAATGTAAGAAATTCCAGGAAGGTCTAAAGGAATTGAAGAAGAAGACTTTTGAGACTTCTTCAACAGGTATTTTTGTTATAGAAGTTAATACAACTACTTCTGATAATACCTCATGGGTTATGGATACTGGTTGTGGGGCTCATATTTGTACTAATATGCAGGCACTCAGCAACAGTAGAAGGCTGAAGCAAGGACAAGTGGAGCTACGAGTTGGGAATGGAGCGAAAGTTCCAGCACTAGCTGTAGGCACTTACTTGTTGTCTTTACCTTCGGGATTGATTTTAGAACTCAATAATTGTTATTTTGTACCTGCTATAAGCAGAAATATTATTTCAATTTCTTTGTTGGATTTGGAAGGTTATGATTTTTCAGTTAAGAATAAATTATGTTCCTTCAATCGCAACAATTTGTTCTATGGTTCTGCCCCTCTTATGAATGGGCTTTACATACTCGATCAATCCGCGCCAATTTATAACATTAATACCAAACGGTTCAAACCTAATGAGGAGAACCGAACGTTTCTATGGCATTGTCGTTTAGGGCACATCAGCGAGAAACGCATCAAGAGGCTCCATTCGAATGGACTTCTTGGCTCATTTGACTTTGAGTCATGTGAGAAATGCGAATCCTGCATGATGGGCAAAATGACACGGGCCCCCTTTAATAAACCTAACGAGAGGGCCAGTGACGTATTGGGCCTGATACACACTGATGTGTGTGGCCCAATGTCCACAAATGCAAGAGGAAACTATCAGTACTTCATTACCTTTACTGATGATTTCAGTAGGTATGGATATGTTTATTTAATGAAACATAAGTCTGAATCTTTTGAGAAGTTCAGAGAATTCCAAAATGAAGTACAGAACCAACTTGGCAAAAGCATTAAGGCTCTTCGGTCCGACCGAGGAGGAGAATACTTAAGCCAAGAATTCAGTGATCATCTGAGAGAGTGTGGGATCGTATCCCAACTCACTCCTCCTGGAACACCTCAATGGAATGGTGTGTCTGAAAGGAGAAATCGGACCTTATTGGATATGGTTCGATCTATGATGAGTCACACAGACCTTCCAATATCCCTTTGGGGATATGCTCTGCTAACAGCAGTGTTCACTCTAAATAGAGCGCCATCGAAAGCAGTAGCAAAGACACCATATGAATTATGGACTGGAGAAGCTCCAGTGCTGTCTTATCTCAGAATTTGGGGTTGTGAAGCCTATGTCAAGAGATTGATCTCAGACAAGCTTACACCAAAATCTGACAAATGCTACTTCATTGGTTATCCACGGGAAACCAAGGCTTATTACTTCTATCTACGTTCCGAGAACAAGATCTTTGTTGCCCGGGATTGTAACTTTCTTGAGAGGGAGTTTCTCTCTAAGAAAGACAGTGGGAGTAAGGTACTGCTTGAAGAAATTCAAGATGAACAGGATACTGCTCAACCTAATGAGGAAGAGCAGCAGGAGGACCTACAAGAAATTGTAGAGCCTGAACCTGTAGTACCTGAAGTTCGAAGATCCGGGAGGATCCGTCACGAACCCGAGAGATATCAAGGATTCCTCGTGACTGACTGTCATGATCTTCTGATCATTGATGGTGATGAACCATCGAACTTCAATCAAGCCATGATGGGCCCAGATTCCTCTAAGTGGCGCAAGGCCACTGATTCCGAAATGGACTCCATGTCGGTCAACCAAGTGTTTTCGTTGGTTGACTTACCCGCTGGTGTAAAAGCCATCGAGTGCAAATGGATCTTCAAGAAGAAGATTGACGTGGATGGAAATGTCCAGATTTATAAAGCCAGGTTGGTGGCAAAAGGTTTCAGACAAGTTCACGGTGTGGATTACGATGAAACCTATTCACCAGTGGCTATGATGAAATCTATTCGGATTCTACTAGCAACTGCAGCTTTTCATGATTATGAAATTTGGCAGATGGACGTAAAAACCGCCTTCCTGAATGGTATTCTGGAAGAGGATGTGTATATGACACAACCTGACGGTTACATAGATCCAAAGAATGCTGGAAAAGTATGCAAGCTTCATAAATCCATTTATGGATTGAAGCAAGCATCGAGGAGCTGGAATCTTCGTTTTGATGAAGCGATTGTTGGAATTGTGTCCAGTAATCTCGGTACTGTCTCTAGAAAGTAAGAGTATGTCAATGATCAGACATAAGTCATATAATACTGGGGGTCATGATGGCTTGCTAGAGTCCGCTCATGATCTATAAGTCTTGGACTTATTGCCTTTATTATATGATCCCATATGGGTCACACGCCTAAGCTAACAGGAAAATGTGTTGGAACGGCTTAGCAGAAGTACGACAAAAGTGCCAGGCATTTGTCGTACTAAGAGAGAAAGATTAATGGGTCTGATTAAATGGGATTTAATCAGATTGGTGTTTTGGGCCCATAAGCCCAAAAGGGAAAGAGAAGGCTTTTAATAAACTAAAAGCCAAATCTCTTTCTCCTAACCCTAGCCCCCTGCGCCGAAAATCCTCTCTCCCTGCGCCTCCCACCAGCTCGGTCTAGCAGCCGTTTTCTGTGATCGCGTGTGTGAACCTTTGGAGGATTCATCCCTCGGTGTATCTCTCTGATCTCTGACCTGTTCTATTCCTTCCGCTGCAACAAACAGGTAAAAGGTGAGATCATCTAATGTTTCTAATCAAGAGAACCTAGATCTGTATGTTTAGGTTGATATGAATCTGTGAATTACATCAGGATCAACTAAACAGTTCCTACAGTGGTATCAGAGCCATTGGTTCTTAGGATTTCTTGTTTTAGATTCATGTTTAGGTTGTTTAATCTGTTTAGAAGTGTTTTTGAATCATTACTGATAAGATAAATCACTTAAGAAACAAATTTGAATCCTAAACACACTAAAGAAATCGCAAACCGAGCTATATGACTCGGGTTTGTTGATTGGCCGAGAGCTGGCCGGTTGGGTCGGATCATCGGATCGATCGCGTCCCGATCGTGGCTCGTCCCGATCGACAGACGGATCATGTCCCGCGGATCGTCCCGTTCCGCCTCTCTCACGGCCCGACCGTCTCTATGCTTGCTCGATCGCGTGAGGCTTCACGCCGTCCGGATCGTGGCTCGCTCGTGGACGACTCGGCCAGCACCGTCCCGAACGTCCCGATGGATCGTTCCGACCGCAGCTGGGCATCGCCTCGATCTCGGATCGTTGGCTCGCGGCTCGCGGCTGGACGATAGTTTCATGGAAACTAGGTCACGACCAACTCGGTTCGGTTCGTGACCAATTCGGTTCGGTTCAAGGCTCGGTTTAAAATTTTAATTAAAACTGATACGTTCTGGTTTAATAAACAGATTTTAATAATTTTATTAAATCTGGTTAAACCGGGATAAGAAATCCAATGTCGAAAGAAATATTGGATTTAGTGCCTAAACCAGGAATTTCTAATTTGATTTGGTTGGACCAAATAAATTGAGAAATTCCGGTTTAGTAAATAACCGGTTGACAATTGTGGTCATCGTAGTAATTAAAATTTGGTTAGACCAATTTTAATGAACCAGACCGGTTATGTCAAATAATTGGACAATTGGGTCATGTCTTGGACATGGACCAATTCTTGGGCCTCGGGCCAAGAAGTTAAAACAATTGGGCCAATTATTTGAGTCTTTCTTCAGATCAATTTAAAATTTATTTTATAAAATTATAAAGTCGATTTTAAATTAAAGTTTCCGAAATTTTGAAATTAGAAAGTTTCTTAAAATAGAAATTTCTGAATTTGCGGGTTTTGGATTTTAAGAAATTTCTAAAGTTAGAAAGTTTCCGTTTTTAGAAAGTTTCCAATTTTAGAAAGTTTCCAAAAATAGTAGGTTTCCAGAAATAGAAAGTTTCCCGAAATAGTAATCTTCTATTTTGGGAATGAATTTTAATAAACCTACGAACCTCAAATAATATCAAGCGTTGGATGTCTTGTCCAGGCTATGTCAGCTGTCAAAGCCCATTCAATTGTATTCATGGCCTTACAGTGTGAGGGTGTCTACTTTTGCGTGGGTAAGACGGTTTGTGATTCATAAATGTCATTGGGAGTCCCAGACATTGATGATTACATGACTGTATAGTCTGGTTTTCTTGACTAGGCCATCGGGAGTCCCGGGCCTTGAGACATCAGAGTGGATTGGGCCTCGGGCCCAGATTCACAACCAAGAGTTATATCACGGATATAATTAGCCGATATAGGGCTTACCGATATAAGCTAAGGTTGGGTGACGGCCAGTGGCCCACTTTAATCTTAGTTATATGTGGATCTTGGAATCATTATATTCTATTGAGGGTAACTGATGTTATTGAATATAATGCGTGATTAATCATATTAAATTTTTAATACGAGATTAGTCATTTTGAACATAATAACTAATAACCTTTTTATTTATATATTTCAGATATGACTACTACAAGCACACAAAACACATTCTCGATCCGGTCTGTTCTCGAGAAGGAGAAGCTGACTGGAACGAACTTCCTGACATGGTCAAGGAACTTGAGGCTGGTCCTCAAGCAGGAGAAGAAGGATTATGTCCTTCGAGATCCCCTCCCCGAGAGGCCTCTTGCCAATGCTGCCAGGACTCTGCACAATGCTTGGGAAAAGCATTCGTCAGATGAAAATGATGTCTATTGCCTGATGTTGGTGACTGTAACATCCCCGAACCGGGATCCACCCTAGACGTTTGGGCTGTCTATGGACCATAAGATCGAGAGAGATTTTAGAGAGGGTTCCATAGACAAAGGGAAGGTCAAGCTCAGCTGGAAGGGAGCTTGATCTAAAAAGAATCAGCTGAAGGGAGTGCGTTTAGCTCGAATGAGCTGAACAGCTGAGCCGGTCAGCTAAGCCAGCTGACGACCAGCTGAGCTCAGTTCAGAAGAGTGTTCAAGTGAAGGGTTAGCTGGTCAGCTAGTGTCACTAGCTGACCAAGGGCGCTAAGGGCGAATGGGCACCAAGGGAAGGTTGCACCCATTCGGCCCACAACTTGCAACCCTTCCCTTGGGCGGTTGGGGCCGAATTATCAGCCTATAAATAGGCCATGGGAAGGCCAAAATCGCACACAATCTTCATGGGGGAAAGACCCAGAAAATTCTCTAAGGCTTAAAGCCACCAAATCCGAGGGTTTAAGGGAGAGAAAGAGAGGCCGGCTGCTTAAGAAAAGTCGCCGGTGAGAAGAGTATGAAGAGACGGATGAGTTGGTGGTCCAACGCGTGAACAAAGAGGAGCAACGGCTTCAGACGCGGTTAAGGACCAGGCAAAACCGCTGCTTCATCTAATGTTAAAGTCCGAGTCTTTCTTGCCCGGACACGGCCAAGTCATTGGACCGATGGTCGGTTAAGTCATGGCCGGACACAAACCTCTCGCTTCTACGTTTCTGGATAAGTGAAACCGAGATAAGTCAGTTGGCTTAGGATCGGTTATGGTCTGCCATGAGAATCACGATCGGCCATGAGCCTTGATCGTGATCAATCGCGGACTGGTCGGACGAGGGACGAGATGATCCGCGCGTATGGCCAAAGATGGGCCGATGGACGAAGTGACTGAACGGCACGTCTTAGGGACGGATAGCCGAGAGTCAATCAAATCCTTACGGCCGGCTTGCGCGTGCATCGGATTCAGGAAAGGATCCGGGTCGGAGACGTGAAGTCAGAACAGTCGGCTTGACGAGCAAACGTCCACCACGGTCGAGATGGCCGAGTCGCGTGACTGCCGGAAGGGCGTCGCGGTAAGACGCGCCTGTTCGCGGACAGACGTAACCGTTCGCGGTAAAGACGCGTCTGTTCCCGGACGGTCGCAACTCTACATCGATCGCGCCTATCCGGATGGTTCGCGTGACTGGACTGACGCGGACGACGATCGCTTATGGACGAAGCGGTAATCGGCCAGGCTTGGCGGGCGTGGGATGCCGAGTGATTGCTCGGTAAGTCTTTCACAATCGCGGCGTGTCCGAGAAGTAAACCGGCTCGTCCTGAACGATCGCGGCCGAACAATCGCGGCACACTGATCGCGACAGAACCACCGCGTCAGACTGATCGAGACAGAATGATCACGGCAGACTGATCGCGGCGGAATGGATCGCGGCGGGATGATCGCGGTAGAACGATCGCGACAGAATGATCGCGGCAGGATGGACGCGGCAGACTGGTCGCGATCCAAGTGGATGATCGCGACTGTTAACGGACAGTCGCGTCTTTTCGTGAAAGGTCGCGTCTTTTCGCGGACTGACGCAACGGTTCAAAGATCGTCAACGATCAGAACGTGCGGTCAGTACGGTTGGACAGCGATCGCGGGAAGAACGAGATGAAAAGGTGGTCAAAGGAAGAACCAGAAGACCTCTCTTGCGCCTTGTCATGTGGGGATGGTTGGTTGAATGACTTGGTACAAGGGAGGTATGTTCTAAGTGATGGACGAATAAAGGAGTTAAGCTGAACGCGGAGTTAGCTTCACACCGGACTCACCAAAGGTTAAGGTACACGTTCCGAGTACTCTTCTATTGTTCTAAAGAATGGTTAGAGCTGAATAGGAGAATGGAATGATCTAAGTAAGTGACTTAGGTTGTTAGAACGGGATAGTTAATGAACGGGACCTCATAAGGGTTTTAAGGAAACCTAAGAAAGTAATAAGAGGTTCTCGATTGGGTCGTTCTTTAGAAGAACGATGTAAATGTTAAGTAAGGATTTCCGCTGCGTAATTGATTAAGTATGAAGGATCTAGGACTAGAAGTCAATAAAAGATCCGAGGAATACTTAATCCTAAAGAAAATTTTAAATAGGACTGGATTTAGGGAGGTTCAGGCCATGGTTTGGCCTGACCACTGGAACTCATCATCCGTCTGGGCCTATGGCCGGGATGGGGTGTTTCAAGTTGGTATCAGAGCGGAGTTATTTCCTAGGACGATGCTCTCATGATTGGTGACTTGCAAAGACAAGTACACCAAGTACGCACTTAGTCTTGGGCAGACTTTGAGAACAAGGTCGCAAGACGGTGTGGAGGTGAACCGGAAGAAGGTGCAATCACGGGAAAGTGGTTGGCCGAACCGGGAGGGACCTAAAGAGGAAAAATGGGACTAAGTTGGGGCTGGTCACCATACCTCTAGAAATCCGCGCCAAAGTATGTGCGAAGGCGGCAGCAAGGACTAAGGGATCCAACTGTCTGCAAAGTACGGAGGAAAATGGGATTCAGTTGGGGCTGATCGCCACCCTCCGGGAACCGCACTAAAGGTACCACTTGCAAAAACAATGGAAGCACACTTTGGGGAGTGTAAAGGCAAGTTGAGTACGTGCGATGTGCAACAGCAGGGACCAAGGATCCTAAGCTGTTTGCAAAATAAGGGGAAGGAAA
This sequence comes from Orychophragmus violaceus, assembly GCA_030180135.1. NCBI lineage: Eukaryota > Viridiplantae > Streptophyta > Magnoliopsida > Brassicales > Brassicaceae > Orychophragmus > Orychophragmus violaceus. Next base: position 95,295,257 of record CM058235.1, on the reverse strand, counting down.
GTGACAATGAAAGACCAATGATACGCTTCCATTGTAAAAAGCAGAGACCAGAAGTAAAACGTGGTAGTGAAAGTCAACGGTAAAGGCTAAGTGCTAACCGAGACGCCACAGGTTTACGAACTGGCTAAGGACATTGGCGTGGCCGAGTCCTTTAGTGCGATTGCTGGTATGTCACTGAACCCCACTTCTTCAAATGTTTTGAGGGCATTACATTTGGGGAAAAGGGTTAGGTTGCTTAGCATTGGGAATGCGTAAGAACCATAACCGAGGTCGAGTTCAAAGGAAACGAAAGGCCTGAATGTGATCTAGTAAGAGATTTACTAAGGTCGGGAAACTAAGATCAAGCCCACGAAGGGCGAGGATTAAGTGGATCAAGTCCGTAAGGACTAAGATCAGGATTTGACCAAGTCTAAGACAAGACAAAAATCAGGGAAATGATTAAGTCTTGACGGACCTAGGTCAATGGGAAATGGAAAGACATACCAAACGGGACAGGAAGGGTGTACACAAAAGTTAACCACCACCGAATTCGGGGACGAATTCCTAATTGGTGGGGGAGACTTGTAACATCCCTGCCTCGGAATGTATGGATCTCTAGACGGCTTAGTCCAAAGTTCGGTTGTCGACTGGCCATGGCCAAGACCGTGAACCACAAGTCGGATTAAGCACGGGATGACCGTGAGTCATGGACAAGAAAAGTTCGGACAGTTAAGCACGATTGAACGGCAGCCGTTGGGGCGGTTGACCGAAGATTGGCGCTCTGGGAACAGTCAGTCCATGCGCGGGAACGGAATGGGAAAATCCGGTCATACGTGACTTGATCTGAAATGAATGGCTCAGGCAAAGACGGCCATAAATGGACTTAGGATGAATAAAGAGAACATAGAATGGTTATGTTCTGCAAATACTGTGGGATGTTATCAGCTGCCCAATGGTTCATAAAGTATGAACGGAGTAAAAACCTTGAGTCGGATTCGGGGACGAATCCATTTTAAGGGGGGTAGACTTGTAACATCCCCGAACCGGGATCCACCCTAGACGTTTGGGCTGTCTATGGACCATAAGATCGAGAGAGATTTTAGAGAGGGTTCCATAGACAAAGGGAAGGTCAAGCTCAGCTGGAAGGGAGCTTGATCTAAAAAGAATCAGCTGAAGGGAGTGCGTTTAGCTCGAATGAGCTGAACAGCTGAGCCGGTCAGCTAAGCCAGCTGACGACCAGCTGAGCTCAGTTCAGAAGAGTGTTCAAGTGAAGGGTTAGCTGGTCAGCTAGTGTCACTAGCTGACCAAGGGCGCTAAGGGCGAATGGGCACCAAGGGAAGGTTGCACCCATTCGGCCCACAACTTGCAACCCTTCCCTTGGGCGGTTGGGGCCGAATTATCAGCCTATAAATAGGCCATGGGAAGGCCAAAATCGCACACAATCTTCATGGGGGAAAGACCCAGAAAATTCTCTAAGGCTTAAAGCCACCAAATCCGAGGGTTTAAGGGAGAGAAAGAGAGGCCGGCTGCTTAAGAAAAGTCGCCGGTGAGAAGAGTATGAAGAGACGGATGAGTTGGTGGTCCAACGCGTGAACAAAGAGGAGCAACGGCTTCAGACGCGGTTAAGGACCAGGCAAAACCGCTGCTTCATCTAATGTTAAAGTCCGAGTCTTTCTTGCCCGGACACGGCCAAGTCATTGGACCGATGGTCGGTTAAGTCATGGCCGGACACAAACCTCTCGCTTCTACGTTTCTGGATAAGTGAAACCGAGATAAGTCAGTTGGCTTAGGATCGGTTATGGTCTGCCATGAGAATCACGATCGGCCATGAGCCTTGATCGTGATCAATCGCGGACTGGTCGGACGAGGGACGAGATGATCCGCGCGTATGGCCAAAGATGGGCCGATGGACGAAGTGACTGAACGGCACGTCTTAGGGACGGATAGCCGAGAGTCAATCAAATCCTTACGGCCGGCTTGCGCGTGCATCGGATTCAGGAAAGGATCCGGGTCGGAGACGTGAAGTCAGAACAGTCGGCTTGACGAGCAAACGTCCACCACGGTCGAGATGGCCGAGTCGCGTGACTGCCGGAAGGGCGTCGCGGTAAGACGCGCCTGTTCGCGGACAGACGTAACCGTTCGCGGTAAAGACGCGTCTGTTCCCGGACGGTCGCAACTCTACATCGATCGCGCCTATCCGGATGGTTCGCGTGACTGGACTGACGCGGACGACGATCGCTTATGGACGAAGCGGTAATCGGCCAGGCTTGGCGGGCGTGGGATGCCGAGTGATTGCTCGGTAAGTCTTTCACAATCGCGGCGTGTCCGAGAAGTAAACCGGCTCGTCCTGAACGATCGCGGCCGAACAATCGCGGCACACTGATCGCGACAGAACCACCGCGTCAGACTGATCGAGACAGAATGATCACGGCAGACTGATCGCGGCGGAATGGATCGCGGCGGGATGATCGCGGTAGAACGATCGCGACAGAATGATCGCGGCAGGATGGACGCGGCAGACTGGTCGCGATCCAAGTGGATGATCGCGACTGTTAACGGACAGTCGCGTCTTTTCGTGAAAGGTCGCGTCTTTTCGCGGACTGACGCAACGGTTCAAAGATCGTCAACGATCAGAACGTGCGGTCAGTACGGTTGGACAGCGATCGCGGGAAGAACGAGATGAAAAGGTGGTCAAAGGAAGAACCAGAAGACCTCTCTTGCGCCTTGTCATGTGGGGATGGTTGGTTGAATGACTTGGTACAAGGGAGGTATGTTCTAAGTGATGGACGAATAAAGGAGTTAAGCTGAACGCGGAGTTAGCTTCACACCGGACTCACCAAAGGTTAAGGTACACGTTCCGAGTACTCTTCTATTGTTCTAAAGAATGGTTAGAGCTGAATAGGAGAATGGAATGATCTAAGTAAGTGACTTAGGTTGTTAGAACGGGATAGTTAATGAACGGGACCTCATAAGGGTTTTAAGGAAACCTAAGAAAGTAATAAGAGGTTCTCGATTGGGTCGTTCTTTAGAAGAACGATGTAAATGTTAAGTAAGGATTTCCGCTGCGTAATTGATTAAGTATGAAGGATCTAGGACTAGAAGTCAATAAAAGATCCGAGGAATACTTAATCCTAAAGAAAATTTTAAATAGGACTGGATTTAGGGAGGTTCAGGCCATGGTTTGGCCTGACCACTGGAACTCATCATCCGTCTGGGCCTATGGCCGGGATGGGGTGTTTCAGTGACAATGACTCCTGAGCTGCAAAAACAGTTCGAAAGTGTATTGTCTCCCATCGAGATAATGGCAAGCCTGAAATCGCTTTTTCAGGAGCAGGCTAGGACTGAGAGGTTCCAGACAGTTAAGAACCTCTTGGACTGTAAGTTGGCTGCGAATGCGGCAGTGAGTCCTCATGTCTTGAAGATGATGGGTTATCTCGATCATCTTCAGAAACTCGACTGCCCAATCAGCCAGGAACTTGCCTGCGACATCATTCTGCAGTCTTTACCTGCAAGCTATGATCAGTTCATTCTGAACTTTAACATGCATGGCTTGAGTAAGACACTACCTGAGCTTCACGGAATGCTCAAGACTGCAGAGCCCAACTTGAGGAAAACCGCCAAGGACCCCAATGTGCTTATGGTGCAAAAGGGCAAGGGGTTTAAGAAATCCTCTGCTAAGGATAAGGGAGCGGCCAAGGCTGTCCAAGTCGCGGACAAGGACACGCCAAAGCCCAAGCCCAAGTCCAAGGCTGGGCCTACTGACATGTGCAGGTTCTGCAAAGAACTGGGGCATTGGAGAAGAGATTGTAAGAAATTCCAGGAAGGTCTAAAGGAATTGAAGAAGAAGACTTTCGAGACTTCTTCATCAGGTATTTTTGTTATAGAAGTTAATACAACTACTTCTGATAATACCTCATGGGTCATGGATACTGGTTGTGGGGCTCATATTTGTACTAATATGCAGGCACTCAGCAACAGTAGAAGGCTGAAGCAAGGACAAGTGGAGCTACGAGTTGGGAATGGAGCGAAAGTTTCAGCACTAGCTGTAGGCACATACTTGTTGTCTTTACCTTCGGGATTGATTTTAGAACTGAATAATTGTTATTTTGTACCTGCTATAAGCAGAAATATTATTTCAATTTCTTTGTTGGATTTGGAAGGTTATGATTTTTCAGTTAAGAATAAATTATGTTCCTTCAATCGCAACAATTTGTTCTATGGTTCTGCCCCTCTTTCGAATGGGCTTTACATACTCGATCAATCCGCGCCAATTTATAACATTAATACAAAACGGTTTAAACCTAATGAGGAAAACCGAACGTTTCTATGGCATTGTCGTTTAGGGCACATCAGCGAGAAACGCATCAAGAGGCTCCATTCGAATGGACTTCTTGGCTCATTTGACTTTGAGTCATGTGAGAAATGCGAATCCTGCATGATGGGCAAAATGACACGGGCCCCCTTTAATAAACCTAACGAGAGGGCCAGTGACTTATTGGGCCTGATACACACTGATGTGTGTGGCCCAATGTCCACAAATGCAAGAGGAAACTATCAGTACTTCATTACCTTCACTGATGATTTCAGTAGGTATGGATATGTTTATTTGATGAAACATAAGTCTGAATCTTTTGAAAAGTTCAGAGAATTCCAAAATGAAGTACAGAACCAACTTGGCAAAAGCATTAAGGCTCTTCGGTCCGACCGAGGAGGAGAATACTTAAGCCAGGAATTCAGTGATCATCTGAGAGAGTGTGGGATCGTATCCCAACTCACTCCTCCTGGAACACCTCAATGGAATGGTGTGTCTGAGAGGAGAAATCGGACCTTATTGGATATGGTTCGATCTATGATGAGTCACACAGACCTTCCAATATCCCTTTGGGGATATGCTCTGCTAACAGCAGTGTTCACTCTAAACAGAGCGCCATCAAAAGCAGTAGCAAAGACACCATATGAATTATGGACTGGAGAAGCTCCAGTGCTGTCTTATCTCAGAATTTGGGGTTGTGAAGCCTATGTCAAGAGATTAATCTCAGACAAGCTTACACCAAAATCTGACAAATTCTATTTCATTGGTTATCCACGGGAAACCAAGGCTTATTACTTCTATCTACGTTCCGAGAACAAGATTTTTGTTGCCCGGGATTGTAACTTTCTTGAGAGGGAGTTTCTCTCTAAGAAAGACAGTGGGAGTAAGGTACTGCTTGAAGAAATTCAAGATGAACAGGATACTGCTCAACCTAATGAGGAAGAGCAGGAGGAGGCCCTACAAGAAATTGTAGAGCCTGAACCTGTGGTACCTGAAGTTCGAAGATCCGGGAGGATCCGTCACGAACCCGAGAGATATCAAGGATTCCTCGTGACTGACTATCATGATCTTCTGATCATTGATGGTGATGAACCATCGAACTTCAATCAAGCCATGATGGGCCCAGATTCCTCTAAGTGGCGCAAGGCCACTGATTCCGAAATGGACTCCATGTCGGTCAACCAAGTGTTTTCATTGGTTGACTTACCCGCTGGTGTAAAAGCCATCGAGTGCAAATGGATCTTCAAGAAGAAGATTGACGTGGATGGAAATGTCCAGATTTATAAAGCCAGGTTGGTGGCAAAAGGTTTCAGACAAGTTCACGGTGTGGATTACGATGAAACCTATTCACCAGTGGCTATGATGAAATCTATTCGGATTCTACTAGCAACTGCAGCTTTTCATGATTATGAAATTTGGCAGATGGACGTGAAAACCGCCTTCCTGAATGGAATTCTGGAAGAGGATGTGTATATGACGCAACCTGAAGGTTACATAGATCCAAAGAATGCTGGGAAAGTATGCAAGCTTCATAAATCCATTTATGGATTGAAGCAAGCATCGAGGAGCTGGAATCTTCGTTTTGATGAAGCGATCAAGCAATTTGACTTCATCAGAAACGAAGAAGAACAATGCGTGTATAAGAAATCTAGTGGGAGCAAGATTGTATTTCTTATTCTGTATGTCGATGACATACTGCTTCTCGGAAACGACGTTCCAATGCTGAAGTCGGTAAAGGACTGGCTTGGAAGTTGTTTTTCCATGAAAGACATGGGTGAAGCCGCATACGTTCTTGGAATCAGGATCTACCGGGATAGATCTAGAAGGCTGATAGGCTTGTGTCAAGATTCATACATTGACAAAGTCCTACAAAGATTCAGCATGAAGGATTCCAAGAAGGGCTTCACGCCAATGGTGCATGGCACAACGCTAAGCAAGAAGCAGAGCCCTACGTCGGCTGCTGAGCTTGAGCGCATGAAGAATATTCCTTATGCATCTGCAATAGGATCTGTCATGTATGCCATGATCTGTACTCGTCCTGATGTTGCTTATGCATTGAGCATGACGAGTAGATACCAGTCAAATCCAGGTGAAAACCATTGGATTGCCGTAAAGAATATCTTGAAGTATCTAAGACATACTAAGGATAAGTTCTTGGTGTACGGTGGAAGTGATGTGCTTAAAGTCAGTGGATTCACGGACGCAAGTTTCCAGACAGACACAGATGATTTCCGGTCACAGTCCGGTTATGTCTTTTGTCTGAATGGCGGTGCAGTAAGTTGGAGAAGCTCCAAGCAGGACACCGTTGCTGATTCCACTACAGAAGCTGAATATATCGCCGCTTCAGAAGCAGCGAAGGAAGCTGTTTGGATACGAAAGTTCATTATGGAACTAGGTGTGATACCAGATGCGGCTGAGCCTCTGGCACTGTTTTGTGACAACAATGGTGCTATAGCTCAGGCAAAGGAACCAAGATCACACCAGAAATCCAAGCATGTTCAAAGAAGATTTCACTTGATACGTGACATCGTTAATAGAAAGGAAGTCAAGATCAGCCGAGTTCCGACAGATGATAATGTCGCTGATCCGTTGACAAAGCCACTCCCAAGGCCTAAGCTCGAGTTCCTGACTGAAGCTGTAGGCATTAGAAACATTGAAATGTAATCTAAATTTGAGTGGGAGTTATGTGAGCTTTATTTTAGTTATTTGATATGTTCTTGTAAAACATTATTTTATGTTTTAATGAAATTATTATTTCAAGATTATTTTAACTGTGATGAAATAATCGTTCCAAAATGATATGAAGCATTTTATAGGTCATCGAAGTAAGTGACTTGATCTTGAGTCATCAAAGTCATTTAGCTTGATCATGAGACCCTATATTTGATAAATGTTTTATATCATCCTGTCCCTAGTCGAAGGTTGTTGAAACTGGAACACCAACAACCGTGTGAGACTGGATTGGTACGTGACTTATGACAAAGTCTCAGTGTGTCATAGATGCGCGGCATCAAAGTCAGTACATAGGTGTATGTTGGGAACATACGACCGGACAAGACCCGCTTATAAGAACTCTTCAGGATATTTATATCTGTGTCATAAGAGATTCTTACTACGACTATAGAGTATAGTCCTTAGACCTGAGTTCACATGCATGTGACTGCACATGGACTGATGTACTTTGATCATTGTCTAACGCTATCGTTCTGCGATAGCTATAAGGACCTTGTTTGGGTACATCATGAAATGAGTAGTTTACAATGATGGAACAAGATGGGATTTGTCCCTCCAATATAAATGGAGTGAATATCTCTAGGCCAATCGGAGATTTGAATACTGGAAAACGCATGGCCATGCTCAAACGGACTTTCCCGAGTCGTTTGAATTGTCAGTATCAAATCAGAGTCCGATGAACAAGATTAGGCTTTATAAGGATGACACCAATCTTGCCTTATGACTAATCGAGATATTGTGACAAAAGGATTATGAATACAGAGAGATTCCAGTACAAGTGGGAGATTGTTGGAATTGTGTCCAGTAATCTCGGTACTGTCTCTAGAAAGTAAGAGTATGTCAATGATCAGACATAAGTCATATAATACTGGGGGTCATGATGGCTTGCTAGAGTCCGCTCATGATCTATAAGTCTTGGACTTATTGCCTTTATTATATGATCCCATATGGGTCACACGCCTAAGCTAACAGGAAAATGTGTTGGAACGGCTTAGCAGAAGTACGACAAAAGTGCCAGGCATTTGTCGTACTAAGAGAGAAAGATTAATGGGTCTGATTAAATGGGATTTAATCAGATTGGTGTTTTGGGCCCATAAGCCCAAAAGGGAAAGAGAAGGCTTTTAATAAACTAAAAGCCAAATCTCTTTCTCCTAACCCTAGCCCCCTGCGCCGAAAATCCTCTCTCCCTGCGCCTCCCACCAGCTCGGTCTAGCAGCCGTTTTCTGTGATCGCGTGTGTGAACCTTTGGAGGATTCATCCCTCGGTGTATCTCTCTGATCTCTGACCTGTTCTATTCCTTCCGCTGCAACAAACAGGTAAAAGGTGAGATCATCTAATGTTTCTAATCAAGAGAACCTAGATCTGTATGTTTAGGTTGATATGAATCTGTGAATTACATCAGGATCAACTAAACAGTTCCTACAGCGATCAAGCAATTTGACTTCATCAGAAACGAAGAAGAACAATGCGTGTATAAGAAATCTAGTGGGAGCAAGATTGTATTTCTTATTCTGTATGTCGATGACATACTGCTTCTCGGAAACGACGTTCCAATGCTGAAGTCCGTAAAGGACTGGCTTGGAAGTTGTTTTTCCATGAAAGACATGGGTGAAGCCGCATACGTTCTTGGAATCAGGATCTACCGGGATAGATCTAGAAGGCTGATAGGCTTGTGTCAAGATTCATACATTGACAAAGTCCTACAAAGATTCAGCATGAAGGATTCCAAGAAGGGCTTCACGCCAATGGTACATGGCACAACGCTAAGCAAGAAGCAGAGCCCTACGACGGCTGCTGAGCTTGAGCGCATGAAGAATATTCCTTATGCATCTGCAATAGGATCTGTCATGTATGCCATGATCTGTACTCGTCCTGATGTTGCTTATGCATTGAGCATGACGAGTAGATACCAGTCAAATCCAGGTGAAAACCATTGGATTGCCGTAAAGAATATCTTGAAGTATCTAAGACATACTAAGGATAAGTTCTTAGTGTACGGTGGAAGTGATGTGCTTAAAGTCAGTGGATTCACGGACGCAAGTTTCCAGACAGACCAAGATGATTTCCGGTCACAGTCCGGTTATATCTTTTGTCTGAATGGCGGTGCAATCAGTTGGAGAAGCTCCAAGCAAGACACCGTTGCAGATTCCACTACAGAAGCTGAATATATCGCCGCCTCAGAAGCTGCGAAGGAAGCTGTTTGGATACGAAAGTTCATTATTGAACTAGGTGTGATACCAGATGCGGCTGAGCCTCTGGCACTGTTTTGTGACAACAATGGTGCTATAGCTCAGGCAAAGGAACCAAGATCACACCAGAAATCCAAGCATGTTCTAAGAAGATTTCACTTGATACGTGACATCATTAATAGAAAGGAAGTCAAGATCAGCCGAGTTCAGACTGATGATAACGTCGCTGATCCGTTGACAAAGCCACTCCCAAGGCCTAAGCTCGAGTTTCTGACTGAAGCTGTAGGCATTAGAGACATTGAAATGTAATCTAAATTTGAGTGGGAGTTTGAGGGCTTTTATTTAGTTATTTGATATGTTCTTGTAAAACATTCTTATGTTTAATGAAATTATTATTTCAAGATTATTTTAACTGTGATGAAATAATCGTTCCAAAATGATATGAACCATTTTATAGGTCATCGAAGTAAATGATTTGATCTTGAGTCATCGAAGTCATTTAGCTTGATCATGAGACCCTATATTTGATAGATGTTTTATATCATCCCGTCCCTAGTCGAAGGTTGTTGAAATTGGAACACCAACAACCGTGTGAGACTGGATTGGTACGTGACTTATGACAAAGTCTCAGTGTGTCATAGATGCGCGGCATCAAAGTCAGTACATAGGTGTATGTTTGGGAACATACGACCGGACATGACCCGCTTATAAGAACTCTTCAGGATATTTATATCTGTGTCATAAGAGATTCTTACTACGACTATAGAGTATAGTCCTTAGACCTGAGTTCGCATGCATGTGACTGCACATGGACTGATGCACTTTGATCATTGTCTAACGCTATCGTTCTGCGATAGTTATAAGGACCTTGTTTGGGTACATTATGAAATGAGTAGTTTACAGTGATGGAACAAGACGGAATTTGTCCCTCAAATATAAATGGAGTGAATATCTCTAGGCCAATCGAAGATTTGAATACTGGAAAATGCATGGCCATGCTCAAACGGACTGTCCCGAGTCGTTTGGATTGTCAGTATCGAATCAGAGTCCGATGAACAAGATTAGGCTTTATAAGGATGACACCAATCTTGCCTTATGACTAATCGAGATATTGTGACAAAAGGATTATGAATACAGAGATTCCAGTACAAGTGGGAGATTGTTGGAATTGTGTCCAGTAATCTCGGTACTGTCTCTAGAAAGTAAGAGTATGTCAATGATCAGACATAAGTCAAATAATACTGGGGGTCATGATGGCTTGCTAGAGTCCGCTCATGATCTATAAGTCTTGGACTTATTGCCTTTATTATATGATCCCATATGGGTCACACGCCTAAGCTAACAGGAAAATGTGTAGGAACGGTTTAGCAGAAGTACGGTAAAAGTGCTAGGCATTTACTGTACTTAGAGAGAATAAAACGGTTTAGCCACTGTGTGTCGATCGATACACAAGGGGTGTCGATCGACACAGTGCGCGAATGCCGTCGAGTTAATTGGTGTTTAGGCCAAATGGCCCAAACGGAACCGGACAAGTTTTATGAGATAAAACTCGAGTTCAGAACAATTAACCCTACCCCCTTAGCCGAAAACTCTCTCTCTCTCTCTGCGCCGAGTTCCTTGTGGTCTAGCAGCCGTTTTCTGTGATCGCGTGTGTGAACCTTTGGAGGATTCATCTCTCGGTGTTTCTCTGATCTCTGACCTGTTCTATCTCCTTCCGCTGCAATTAACAGGTAAAAGGTGAGATCATCATTTGTTTCTATTCGAGAAGAACCTAGATCAGCATGTTTAGGATGATATGAATCAGAGAATTGAATCAGGATCAACTAAACATTCCTTCAAATCCATCACGTCAATCAGTATGGCCGAGATAGTCCTTCACGTCAGTTCGTTTCCATCCCGTTTTTTTTGAAACTATCACGACCAAAACCCTTAAAATGGGATATAATAGAGGTCTGGTGAGGAAATTGGTGGAAAACAAATGACCCGAAAAACCCGTCTATGCACCGTGGGAAGGTTATAGCCTACCGAGAACCAAGGTTCCATTACCCGAAAAAAATTGACTCGAGTTTTTTTGAAACTATCAGACCCAAACCTATCAAATGGATAACGAAGAGGTCTGGTGCAGAAATTGGTGGAAAAAGCAATGACGGGATAGGATAAACTGTAACGCCCCTTTCCCATTCTCCGCTGACCGTCGAGCTGACCGGTCAACAATCAAACAAGAACATGACCGATCGAACCCGAGCAAGTCGAACCGGAAAAGTTCGTCACAGGACGAAGTCAGAGACAGATCGGTTTGAGACAAAGGCTCGCACTAATCCATCTTTGACCTCGCTATCCTCACTTCCGTAATACAAGTTGTACACCTTGTACCACTTTGGTGAGTTGTGTCGGTTCGGACGAAACCTCATATCAGGGAAACAATTTCATTTCTGAGTAACCAAACGTTCAACACAACGTTTAATAGAATTTTTACAAACAATCGTCAATTCAAAACACATAAATAAATCAAACACATAAAATGGCGCCAAAGCCGAACCGAAAATAAAACATCAAAACCCTCGAATCAAATCCCGTCACAAGCAACCCGAAACCACATCGAGGACCTCCCGCGTCCGTCGCTGCTAAACCTGAAAACACAAAAAGAGTATAATGAGCGATTTAAGATCACCCAGTGAATCGGCTCCCCACTAACGGCTTCTAATCTATCTAGAGTCTACAGATTCCCGCCCCAAAACCCAAAATAATAAACAACAGAAATAAATAGGCGATCACGCACTACCACGTCGTGTCGACCCACACACAATCAAGCAATAGCCAAAACAAGAGAATTAAGGGAATCGAAGGCACTGCGGCACATGTCCTCGATTAGACTCGATCTATCTATCGCGCAACGAAAGAAAGATAACAAAACAAACACTGGGCCCTACGAACTGGGTGACTTCCACGGGTTTCCACTGTTACCGATATGGCAACTAACCCACATGACTCTTTGCCGTCCATGCAACGACTAGGACACCGTTCTCTGTCCATCGATACGCGGCGACTCTGGTTACCCCCGGCAACCCGAGCTTCCATGCAGTCCGGCCCTGGGACGCGACCCCATATTCTCCGGACTACACCCTACAGACGTCACTCCATAGGTTCGCACCCGCCAGGCTAAGCTGACCAGGTTCTCAATTCCCGAGGATCCAATCGGGATTGAAGTACCAGCACGTAAACAAAACCTAGGCTTGCGGAATCTAACGCACCCTAGAGTCCTAGTGCAGAAATAAAAACACGCAGACTCGCTGGGACTCTAGCACAGATCACGCAATCAATATCAATAATAAATCTCCAACCATTCCGCAAGCCTCTACATTACCACCGCTCTGACTAGGTAAGATACCTAGTCAGCACCACTAACTTACCCGATCCCGTGACCGGAGTAAGTGTCCGCAATAACTGCTCGGCCCAACACCGAGCAGTCTAACAAGCCTGCACACAAGCTCACAACAATAACAATAATCACAACAATCAATCACGCAATCACAATCAATCACACAATCGCACACAAGCAGGCTTATTAGGGTTGCTATCATCTTTTAACCAATTTACGCCCGCTACCTTGGGTTAGCGGCTCGCGAACCCGTAGACGGTTCACCAATCATCACACTTCTTATTTCTTAACCAAACCTAATCATCATTTATTAACTCCCCGGTCCGTCGGTTTAGAGTTAGTAAACTTACTAACTCCCCGACGTCTCAGTATTAACTTAACTTAATTCTTTAAACCCTAACATGCTTATCCGATCCTAACCGGTTTAACATTAAACGCCCAATTAAATATTAAGTACCAATTAGGTTAAGTAACGGGTATGCAATCCTAGAACTACGGCTTATCAATTTCCGGTCTATATGAATCTACGGGTTTGTGAGCCGACTCACAGTGAGATAAGCGCGGAAATGGCGGCTCCGACACGGTATGAATCCCGAGACCCCCGAACTGGAACCCGAACCTCCCGAATGTACGAACTCGAATCCCGAAGCTTCCCGAACGTCTTGACCGTTGACTGCATAATTCTAACCAAGCTTCCGGACCATCTTCTCTCTCCTTCACGCCTCCTTCTCTCTTCTTCACGTCTCTCTCTCTCTACTTTCTCTCTCTTCTTTCGCTCTCCTCTTTCTCTCTCTTCTTTCTCTCTCCTCCGGTCTTCTCTCCTTCTCCTCATCTCACGCTTCTCTTTCCTTCCTTCTCCTTCTATCTCCTCTTCTTCACGCTTCTTCTCTCTCTCTCTCTTCCTCTCTCTCCTCTTCTTCACGCTCTTCTTCTCTCTTTCTCTTCCTCTCTCTTCTTCTTCTTCTTTTCTCCCTCCTCTTCACGCTTCTTCTTCTTCCTCTTCTCCTCTCTCCTCTTCTCCTCCTTCACGCTTCCTCTTCTATCTCTCTCCCCTTCACGCTTCCTCTTCTCTCTCTCTCTCTCTCCTTCACGCTTCACCTCTTCTTCTTCTTCTCCTTTCTTCTTCCTCACGCTTCCCTCTTCTTTCTTCTTCTCTACGCTTCTTCTCCCCTTCTCTCCTCCGCCATGCTTCTCCTCTCACATTTCTTCTCTTCTCTCCTCCTCTTCTTCTCTCCTTCTCCACGCTTCTTCTCTCTTCTTTTTCCTCTTCTTCTCTCCTTTGCCGGTTTCTTCTTTCTTCTCTTCTTCTTCTCCTCTCTCTCCCTTCTTCACGCTCTCCTTCTTCTTCTTCTTCTTCATCTCCCTTCACGCCTTCTCTCTCTCCCTTCTTCTTCTTCTTCTTCTTCTTCTCCTCTTCTTCTTCTCTCTTCTTCTTCTCACGCTCTTCTTCTTTCTTCTTCTTCTTTCTTTGTGTTTTTGTTGTTATGACAATTAAGGGGGATGGAGCCTCCTTTTATATACAACCCAACTTCATGGCTTGATGACAAGTGTCCCTATCCCCTGTCCTTCTCCTTTGTAAGCCACGTATGAGAACAAAAGAATGAGAAGGTTCAATGTAACTCTCCATTCATTTCACCTTTGCAAGATTCTTTTAATCACATGTCCTTTTTCTCCCTTTATGCCACGACACCAAGCTCATCATGTGGCGAAATACAATTCACCTGCTGAATTCCTCTCCTCTTATTGCCACGACACACAACTCCTTCTCCCCTTGTGACACACCACAATTCAATAAAAGAGTAAGATTCAATGTATATGTCCACATGTCTTCATTCTCCTCTTCCAATGAGCCACGACACCATATTCTAAATTCAGTGAATCTTATTGCTGTCTCTCTCTTAGCCACGTTCACCCTCCAACCAATCAACAACTTCTCATTCTCGACCCTCCCGATGCTCCCGTTTAGCCGATTTCGCGTTTAATATTTTAAAAACTCTCTAGACGATCCCATAAATCCTCAAACCTCCACAAAAAGATTCCCCATGCTATTTTATGAATTTAGCATTTTGAATCACCTCAAACGGACACCCGTAGCTCCGGTTATGAATTTCTGAAGTTTTATCGGTTTTGTCGGTTTCCATTCCCGATTCACCGAAAAACATGTTTCTGCTCCGATTTCTCCAACTCTGGTCTTGTGAATATTCTTTATATTAAAATATAAGAATATTCGGCCCGTCTCGGCTTCCGTCTCGACTTTTGGTAAAATTGCCATTTTACCCCTGACTTAGGTAAAATGACGATTTTACCCCTGGTGGACTTTCTGCTGCCCGTTGACCGTATTTTGGATACGGGTTATCACATTCATCCCCACTTACAGGAATTCGTCCCCGAATTCTCCGTCACTGTCAGACTTCAAATCGGTTCCGAACCCTGTAAGTCGGTTCATCACTCTACTCTGACGCTCCTTACTGCTGCATACCACTGACCTCAACACTGATCCGATCTGACATCCCAATCTTGTACCCTGATCCGCTCCGCTCTTAACTGTCTTTACCGATCTCAATCTTCGAACTCACTCCCGGTTAACTTATCTACTCTGCTTCTTACCTCCGTCTTCCCCACTTTGCCTCGACCTCCACATTCTTCGGTTTGTGACTTTCTGTCTTCTTCCTGAGACACTCTTCAAAAATCTGATCACCTGCTTCCAATTGTCTGATTCCCACAACCCCACTGAATCTTCTTCTCAACTCTCGTTGCTCACTTCATACTTCTCGGCTTCTTTTTGTCGGTCACTCGATAAACTGATACACTTTCCACTGACAATACCCATCACTGCTTCACGGTTCGGTCCACCTGTCTCACGACGTCTTGACACCTCATCCCGCTTTCGAGTTCGGGTTTGGTCTCGGATTCACATCACGTCGCCATTCCGTCCTACATTCAATACAACAACTCACTGAAACAATTAGTTTCATCCCGCTCTATCCCCGATATTACTTTCCCATAGAAATATGGTTACTTAATCACGTACCCGACGGTTACCTGTGATTAAATAACAATACCCTATAAGTCCGCTCCCTCGTGAATCGACGGTTGAATCACAACCGTTCTCAGTCGGCTCAAAAATCGAAATAAAATTAAAACAAAATCAACACTTAACCTTTTTAACGAAACCGAGGAAAAGCGATCAATCACTACTCAATTCCGAACACAAAAAAACAACCCAACGGTCTCTAAGACCCAAACGATCAGTCTACCAAAAACCACACATGCCAATACTACGCAAACTACCGCACAAACAAATTAACCAATCAAACAATCAATCAAGAAACAGGAAAAGAAAAACAAGCAATCACCACACAATCACGCAATCTAATGATCGGTCGGATGCGTCGTCAGTCCGGGTTCAGGTCATGATGAACGGTCGTCAGTTTCGCTTATCATTTGGTTTCACACAGTAATCTATTTGCTTTCAGAACCATCTCATTCATGCAAATAGTTACTATGCTACTCAAAACGATCAACTGAACCCTCTGTATCCACCACATACATAAACGATATATCCTACATCATAAGGTTTTCTGTACATGGTTATGATCAGAGTCCACCCATAAGACCGTTATCATATCTAAAAACCCATACGACGCCGCTGAACATCAGAAAAGTCAAAGACGACACGCAAAGTCGCCTATCCGCCGATCTGTAACATCCCAGAACCGGGTACCCCACCCTAGGAGGATTGGGGAAAGGATACTTGGAACCAAAAGGGTTTACGACTCGTCGTAAATACTAAGAAGAAGTGTTCCAAGGTCTTAAAGAAGTTAAGCTCAGCTGAAAGGCAGCTCAGCTAAGAGAAAACGAGCTGAACCGAGAGTGTTCAGCTGAAACGAGCTGAACAGTCCAGCTGGTCAGCTGGGTCAGCTAGCAACCAGCTCAACCCAGCTAGCTTGAGTGTTCAAGTGTTGGGTCAGCTGGTCAGCTAGTGACACTAGCTGACCAAGGGGCACCATGGCGAAAGGGCACCTTGGAAGGTTGCACCCTTTCGGCCAACCAAGGCAACCTTTCTCCATGGGCAGTTGCTGGGCGAAATGGAGTCTATAAATAGACCAGAGGAGGGCATTTTCGTGCACATTCTGTCCAGGGACAATTCCCAGATTTCCCCAAGGCAAAGGCCAACCAAAACATTGGAAAAAGAGAGGATTTTGGCCCCAATACTCATGGGTATTGGCCGGCTATTTGATGGTGAGTTTGGGGATGTTTAATAAGGCAATGAAGGCTGGGAAACAAGAGGACAAAGCCCAGAAAGGATGGAAGAATTCGCTGGAAGTTTTGAAGAAAAACCGGGTAAGTGTCCGTGGGTCGCGTACGGACGACCGCGGTACGTCCGTGTACGACCGCGGTACACGCACGGACGATCGTGGGTCGTACGCGGTTTCGTCAGGACGTCCGTAAGCGATCCGGTACGTCCGTGGTGCGTCCGTAAGGTCGTCGGTACGTCCGTAAGCGATCCGGTACGTCCGTGGTACGTCCGTGAGATCGCCGGTACGTCCGTAAGCGATCCGGTACGTCCGTGGTATGTCCGTGAGATCGCCGGTACGTCCGTAAGCGATCCGGTACGTCCGTGCTACGTCCGTGAGATCGCCGGTACGTCCGTAAGCGATCCGGCACGTCCGCGGTACGTCCGTGAGATCGCCGGTACGTCCGTAAGCGATCCGGTACGTCCGTGGGATGTCCGTGGGATCGTCGGTACGTCCGTAACGGTCGTCGGTACGTCCGTAACCGTTCACGGACAAACGCGACTGTCCGCGGTACGTCCGCGACTGCCGCGGTACGTCCGCGACTGTCCGCGGTACGTACGCGACTGCGACTGTCTGCGGTACGTACGCGACGGTCCGCGGAACGTCCGCGACTGTTCGCGGTACGTACGCGACTGTCCGAGGTACGTACGCGATTGTCCGCGGTGTCCGCGACTGTCCGCGGTACGTCCGCGACTGTTCGTGGGACGTACGCGACGGTGTGCGGGATGAACGTGACCGTTCGTGGAACAGACGCGACTGTTCACGAACGGACGTGACTGTTCACGAACGGTTGTGACTGTTCGTGAACGAACGTGGTTGTTCGTGAACGAACATGGTTGTTCGTGGTCATGACAAGTGACGGATTCGAGTCCGATAAACCGTTGGGATTGATCGGGAAGATCAATCTCGGTCAAGATTGGGATAGCGGGACGGCATTGGGTCGGACCGCAGATAGATTCGAGAGGATCGCGTGGTAGAAACGCGTGCGGAGCGATCGAACAGTCGGTGGAACTTGGTCGCGGCCGACGGTACAAACCACGGATCTGGCCATCCGCGGAAGTGATAAGGAATTCAGTCCGACCAAGTACCGACCGCTATGACTCGGCGATATTGAGGGCGATAGGGAAGCGATCGTACCTAAGGACTTGGATCGGTCTAGGAGTCAATGATGCACGAAGCAATTACGGTGCAAGGGAGCTAAACGATCAACCAATTCCATAAGGAATCGCTGCAAGGGTTAAGGTACGCCTTAAATAAGCCTTAAAATAATCTAAGTGTTTGGATGAAACAGGAAAGGAATGGTGGCCAAAGGAAGAACATGAAGACCTCTTTTTGTACTTGGTCATGTGGGGATGGTTGGTTGAATGACTAAGTACAAAGGGGGTATGTTCTAGGAGTTGATGAGCGAGCTAGCTAAGCTGGACGTCGGTAATGACTTCACAACGGCTTTGCTAAAAGGCTAAGGTACACGTTCGAATACTCTTCTATGGTTCTAAGGAATGAATAGAACGGAGTAAGTTGAATGGAACAAACTAATTAAAAGACTTAGTTTGTTAGAACGGATAGATAGGTTCGGAACCTCGTAAGGGTTTTAAGGAAACCAAGTAAGGACATAAGAGGTTCGCGGATGAATCGTTCTTTAGAAGAACGATAGAAATGTTAAGTAAGGATTTCCGCTGCGTAATTAATAAGTATGAAGGATCTAAGACTAGAAAGTCAATAGAAAGATCTGAGGAATACTTGTTCCTAAGGGAAAATTTTAAATAGGACGGGTTTTAGGGAGGTTCAGGCCTGGGTTTGGCCTGACCACTGGAACACATCGACCACGGCCTAGGAAGGCCGGGTCGGGGTGTTTCAAGTTGGTATCAGAGCGGAGTTATTTCCTAGGACGATGCTCGAATAATTGGTGACTTGCTAAGGCAAGTGCACCAAGGACGCACTTAGGCCGCGGTCGATGCGTTCCAGTGGTCAGGCCAAACCCAGGCCTGAACCTCCCTAAAACCCGTCCTATTTAAAATTTTCCCTTAGGAACAAGTATTCCTCGGATCTACTATTTGACTCCTAGTCTCAGATCCTTCATACTTAACAATTACGCAGCGGAAACTACTTAACCTTTATATCGTCCTTCTTTAGGACGATCCATCCGTGAACCTCCTATCACTTTATCTAGTTTCCTTAAAATTCTTTCGAGGTTCCGTTCTTATCTATCCGTTCCAACAACCTAAGTCTTTTACTTAGATTATTCCAATTTCGTATTCAGCTCTATTCACTCTTAGAACAATAGGAGAGAATTCGGAAGCGTACCTTATCCCTTGGTGAATCCGGTGTGAAGCTAGCTCTGCGTTCAGTTTAGCTCATCCGTTCAGCAACCTTTAGAACACACCCCCTTTGTACTTAGTCATTCAACCAACCATCCCCACATGACCGAGTACAAAAGAGGTCTTCTTGTTCCTTCCTCTTGATCACCATTTGTTCCTGTTCAACCAAACACTTAGAATGTGTTAAAGCCTATTTAATGTGTACCTTAACCTTGTAGTGATTCCTTATGGAATTGCTTGGTCCGTTTAGCTCCCTCGTTTCCTTTATCATTCGTCCTCTTCTTTGAACCGTGATTGCTTCATGCATCATTGACCCCTTAGACCGATCCAAGTCCTTAGGTACGATCGCTTCCCGATCGCCCTCAATATCGCCGAGTCATAGCAGTCAGTACATGGTCGGTCTGATTTCCCTATCACTTCCGCGGATGGCCAGATCCGTGGTTCATACCGTCGGCCGCGACCCAGTTCCTCCGACTGTTCGATCGCTCTGCACGCATTTCTACCACGCGATCCTCTCGACTCTATCCGCGGTCCAACCCAATGTCATCCCGCTATCCCGTACTTGACCGTGATTGATCTTCCCGATCAATCCCAACGGTTTATCGAACAGGAATCCGTCACTTGTCATGACCACGAACAACCACGTTCGTTCACGAACAGTCACAACCGTTCGTGAACAGTCACGTCTGTTCCACGAACGGTCACGTTCATCCCGCACACCGTCGCATACGTCCCACGAACAGTCGTGGACGTACCGCGGACAGTCGCGGATGTACCGCGGACAGTCGCGGACGTACCGCGGACAGTCGCGTACGTACCGCGGACAGTCGCGTACGTACCGCGGACAGTCGCGGACGTACCGCGGACAGTCGCGGACGTACCGCGGACAGTCGCGTTCGTCCGTGAATGGTTACGGACGTACCAACGACCGTTACGGACGTACCGACGATCCCACAGACGTACCGAAGATCCCACGGACGTACCACAAACGTACCAGATCGTTTACGGACGTCCGGCGATCTCACGGACGTACCACGGACGTACCGGATCGCTTACGGACGTACCGGCGATCTCACGGACGTACCATGAACGTACCAGATCGCTTACGGACGTACCGGCGATCTCAGGGACGTACCACGGACGTACCGGATCGCTTACGGACGTCCTGAAGAAACCGCGTATGACCCACGGTCGTCCGTGCGTGTACCGCGGTCGTACGCGGACGTACCGCGGTCGTCCGTACGCGACCCACGGACGTCCGTGAACGACCCACAGACACTTACCCGGTTTTTCTTAAAAACTTCCAGCGAATTCTTCCATCCTTTCTGGGCTTTTTCCTCTTGTTTCCCAGCCTTCATTGCCTTATTAAACATCCCCAAACTCACCATCAAACAGCCGGCCAATACCCTTGAGTATTGGGGCCAAAATCATCTCTTTTTCTCATGTTTTGGTTGGCCTTTGCCTTGGGGAAATCTGGGGATTGTCCCTCGACAGAATGTGCACGAAAATGCCCTCCTCTGGTCTATTTATAGACTCCATTTTGCCCAGCAACTGCCCATGGAGAAAGGTTGCCTTGGTTGGCCGAAAGGGTGCAACCTTCCAAGGTGCCCTTTCGCCATGGTGCCCCTTGGTCAGCTAGTGTCACTAGCTGACCAGCTGTCCCAACACTTGAACACTCAAGCTAGCTGGGTTGAGCTGGTTGCTAGCTGACCCAGCTGACCAGCTGGACTGTTCAGCTCGTTTCAGCTGAACACTCTCGGTTCAGCTCGTTTTCTCTTAGCTGAGCTGCCTTTCAGCTGAGCTTAACTTCTTTAAGACCTTGGAACACTTCTTCTTAGTATTTACGACGAGTCGTAAACCCTTTTGGTTCCAAGTATCCTTTCCCCAATCCTCCTAGGGTGGGGTACCCGGTTCTGGGATGTTACAAGTTCTACCCCCCTTAAAAGGGATTCGTCCCCGAATCCGACTTAAGGAGTTTAGCCCGTTCAACTCTATGAACCATTGGGCTAGCAACATCCAGAACATTAGCAAGACATAACAATTATATGTTCTCTCTATTCGCCTGAGTCCCTTTATCGTTGTCTTTGCCGGAGCCATTCGTCTAAGATCAAGTCGCGTATGACCGGACTTCCCCATTCCGTTCCCGCGCATGGACCATTCGTGCCCAGCCTGCCGATCTTCGGTCAACCGTCCCAACGGCTACCGTTCGATCGAGCTTAGCTGTCCGAACTTTTCTTGCCCACTTACGGTTCATACCGTACCTAACCCGACTTGTGGTTCACGGTCTTGGCCAAGGCCAATCAACAACCGATTCATGGACTGAGCCGTCGAGAGATTCATACATTACCGGAGCAGGGATGTTACAAGTCTCCCCCACTAATTTGGGAATTCGTCCCCGAATTCGGTGGTGGTTAACTTTCGTGTATACATTTCCTGTCCCGGTTTGGTATGCCTTTCCATTCCCCATTGACCTTAATCCATCAAGACTTAATCAATTCCCTGATTTCTGTCTTGCCTTAGACTTGGTCAATCCCGATCACAATCCTTTCGGACTTGACCCGAAACTTGATCTTCGCCATCCAAGGACTTGATCTTAGTTCCCCGAAACTTGATCTTTCCCCTCCAAGGACATGATCTTAGTTCCCCGATCTTAGTAAATCTATTACTAGACCATCATCAGGCCTTTGTTCCTCGTAGGACTCGACCTCGGTTAAGGTCCTTACGCATTCCAAATGCAAGCAACCTAACCCTTTTCCCCAAATGTAATACCCAGAAAACATTTGAAGAAGCGGAGTCCAGTGACAGACCAACGATCACATCGAAGGAGACGACATGCCTGAATCCTCCACGAGCTCATGGACTCGAGGTTCCCTAGCTGATCCTTGGCTGTAGCTGAAACACCCCATCCCGACACTACGGCCGGAACGGCCGTTCCATTCACTAAGTAATCCGACTTGAGGTTCGTTGTCAACCTCAAGCCCATTTATTCCATACCTAGTCAAATACAAGCTTAAGTCAATTCCATTCAATCTCATTTCCATTCAATCTTAACTAAGGCATTTAGAGCAATAAAGGCAAATAGACATTTTATTAATCAAACCAAGGTACCAATACAATGTGAGTCAATCGCATTATGCTAATAAAGTATTCGGTCCTAACAATGTCTATCTAACAACACACCACTCGTCCACCGTCTTGGTCCGCTCCTAGGATCGATCATCCTCATGATCGTCCGCATGTCCTGAAATGCAAATATCACGTTAAGTATGCTTCATAAGATAATTAAACCAACAACTTAGCATTTAATCATTGTATATGAACCCATGCAACAAAGAACCCTAAACCATTCTAATTCCATTCTAAATCGGCTAAGTTTTCCTTAAACGGACAGCGTCACGTCATTCCGGATCCGCGGCCATAACCGCGATCTATGACCATGCGCATCGGTCCGTTAGCCGCGATCCGCGTATCTGCAGTACGTCCATCCGCGTGAACGGATCAGTACATGCGCGATGCGCCAGCCGCGTCCGACCATATGTGCTATCGCGTACGGATGCTCGCCCGGTACATACGCACGTCCGTCCGTAAGGACTGTGCCGCTGTCCGTGTCGACGACATCGCGTGTAGCGATTACGCGTCAGTCCGCCCGTCTGTCCCGATAAGCGCATGCCCGATGATCGATGTCCGCGTGACGCGCATTCGTCCGACTGGACTATGCGTACGTCCGGATACCATCCCGTGCATATGGCCGTGAGTCGATCCGCGCATGACGAGCGATCGTCCTTACGGACTTCGCGTATGCTCGGCTATCGTCCCACGATCATCCCGCTCATCCGATACGAACGGTCGCGACTCTTCACCGCGAACGGACGCGATGGTTCCGCGAACGGTTGCCATCGGTTCGTTGTCGCGATGCTTGGTCCGCGGCTCGCCGGTGATTCGCTTGCGGTTCACGGTACAGCCATGTCCGTCTCGGTTCCTTCCCGAACCGCTCACGCCTTGGCCAACTTGGTCCGACAGTTATGATCCGGCTATCCCTTCCGATAAGCCGTCCGATCATTCCGCGACCCGATTGTCTTTCCAACAACCGTCCGATCGCCCGTCTACAAGCCTTCCGGCCCTTAGCGCAAACAACGCACACACTGAACCGTTGAACCCGCGATCATGGCCCTTGGCCGATCGCCTGATAGGTTTAACCCGCCGATCCCTAAAACCGTTCAGCCTAAGCCCCGGTTCTAAGTTCCAAAGAAGGAGAAGAAGAAGGGAGTAATCCGGCCACAACTTAACCGGCCAAAGGCCACGGTTTGACCCAAGGCCGAGAGAAGATAGGGACTCGGACTAACCTTTGCGGTCGTGGTGGACTTGCCCGGATCACGGCTTGTTTCTCCCGCCATCACGCTTCCTTAAGCCGCTCCAATGCACCACCAAAACCCTTGAACACACGCCGACTCTCTCTCTAGAAAACCGGCCACAAACGCTTCCTTCTCTCTCTAGGTTTCACTCGGTTTTATGGCCTTTGCCTTTAAGAAATTCTGGATTTCTTCCCTTGTGAACTTGTGTGCGAAAATGGCCTCCAAGGCTTCTATTTATAAGCCTTAGATCGCCCAATAACCGCCCATGGCAATGGCTGCCTTTGGGGCTAGCGAATGGACACAAGTCCATTGGTGGCCATTCGCTTATGGGCGCTAGGATCAGCTAGTGTCACTAGCTGATCAGCTCATTTTCACACTTCACACTTCAACCGAGCTGAGCCGAGCTACCCACACTCATTCCAGCTGATTCCCACTTGATTAAGCTCCATTCCAGCTGAGCTTAACCTAATTCCGTCCATAGAACACTTCCCTTTTGGCCGTTCTCAGCCTTAAGTTCGCGTTTCTGATCCTATGGACGCCCAATGGCCCGTAGGCCGGTTCGGGGATGTTACAGTAGCCGCGCGGTCACCCTGACCCCGATCTACTTTCGGAGCCCTCGACCGTCCGTCCCGGCCATTCCGACAATCCCGGACAAAATGTCCAGGCTGCCCACGACGGAAATATGTGCTTGGTTTTACAGTCACCTCTTTTCGACCCCCAGCCTGTGGACAGCTCGCGACCCCGGGTCCGTGCTTCCACCTTCACGCATGCCCTCCCTTTCTCCCAACATCTTACGGAGTGTTGCCATCCACATGAGGTACATTCTGCGCGGTCCGAGAAATGGTTATCGACCCTTTGGCCCCATTTCCCCAGGTCCTTCCCGGATCGGCTAGACACTTTCTCTTGTGCCTTATCTCCCGCCCGGTTCACCTCGACACTGTCTTGCGACCTTGGTCCAAGACTAAGTGCCATCCACGTCCCAACCGTTCCTTGGTCTGCGACCCTGTCGCGACCCGCGGTTGTACGCATTCGTCCGTGCGGTTTACGCGAACGGACACGACTGTTCCTGCGAACAAGTATGATGGTCGGCCCATGGCTACCACCATCCCGCGATCCCGAGGAATGGCCTGCGACGCATGGTCATGACCCGATGGTGCTGACTTATGGTCTGGCCGCGATCAACTCGGTTTTCACTTAACCGCTTCACGCTTGGGCTCTTGCCGTGTGCGGTTCATGATCCGGCTAACATCTCCAAGATGCGCCGTCCGACCATCCGCCTCCACTGGCACTTTCCGTATGCGGTTCCATGACCCGGCCAACGTCTCCAAGACGTGCCGTCCGATCACCCACATACTACAGACAAAAACGTCCCCTTAGCGTGGTTGATCCGCCCAACCGTTTACAGTCTATTCACAATCAAGGTCGAGACTAAGTGCGTCCTTGGTGCACTTGCCTTAGCAAGTCACCAATTATTCGAGCATCGTCCTAGGAAATAACTCCGCTCTGATACCAACTTGAAACACCCCGACCCGGCCTTCCTAGGCTGCGGTCGATGCGTTCCAGTAGTCAGGCCAAACCCAGGCCTGAACCTCCCTAAAACCCATCCTATTTAAAATTTTCCCTTACGAACAAGTATTCCTCGGATCTACTATTTGACTCCTAGTCTCAGATCCTTCATACTTAACAATTACGCAGCGGAAACTACTTAACCTTTTTATTGTCCTTCTTTAGGACGATCCATCCGTGAACCTCCTATCACTTTATCTAGTTTCCTTAAAATTCTTTCGAGGTTCCGTTCTTATCTATCCGTTCCAACAACCTAAGCTTTTTACTTAGATTATTCCAATCTCCGATTCAGCTCTATTCACTCTTAGAAAAGTAGGAGAGAATTCGGAAGCGTACCTTATCCCTTGGTGAATCCGGTGTGAAGCTAGCTCTGCGTTCAGCTTAGCTCATCCGTTCAGCAACCTTTAGAACACACGCCCTTTGTACTTAGTCATTCAACCAACCATCCCCACATGACCGAGTACAAAAGAGGTCTTCTTGTTCCTTCCTCTTGATCACCATTTGTTCCTGTTCAACCAAACACTTAGAATGTGTTAAAGCCTATTTAATGTGTACCTTAACCTTGTAGTGATTCCTTATGGAATTGCTTGGTCCGTTTAGCTCCCTCGTTTCCTTTATCATTCGTCCTCTTCTTTGAACCGTGATTGCTTCATGCATCATTGACCCTTAGACCGATCCAAGTCCTTAGGTACGATCGCTTCCCGATCGCCCTCAATATCGCCGAGTCATAGCAGTCAGTACATGGTCGGTCTAATTTCCCTATCACTTCCGCAGATGGCCAGATCTGTGGTTTATACCGTCGGCCGCGACCCAGTTCCTCCGACTGTTCGATCGCTCCGCACGCGTTTCTACCACGCTATCCTCTCGACTCTATCCGCGGTCCAACCCAATGTCATCCCGCTATCCCGTACTTGACCGTGATTGATCTTCCCGATCAATCCCAACGGTTTATCAAACACGAATCCGTCACTTGTCATGACCACGAACAACCACGTTCGTTCACGAACAGTCACAACCGTTCGTGAACAGTCACGTCCGTTCGTGAACAGTCGCGTCTGTTCCACGAACGGTCACGTTCATCCCGCACACTGTCGCATACGTCCCACGAACAGTCGCGGACGTACCGCGAACAGTCGCGGACGTACCGCGGACATTCGCGTACGTACCGCGGACAGTCGCGTACGTACC
This sequence comes from Orychophragmus violaceus, assembly GCA_030180135.1. Taxonomy (NCBI): domain Eukaryota; kingdom Viridiplantae; phylum Streptophyta; class Magnoliopsida; order Brassicales; family Brassicaceae; genus Orychophragmus; species Orychophragmus violaceus. The sequence continues at coordinate 95,268,943 of CM058235.1, read as the reverse complement.
GCGGACAGTCGCGTACATACCGCGGACAGTCGCGGACGTACCGCGGACAGTCGCGTACGTACCGCGGACAGTCGCGGACGTACCGCAGACAGTCGCGTTCGTCCGTGAACGGTTATGGACGTACCGACGACCGTTACAGACGTACCGACGATCCCACAGACGTACCGACGATCCCACGGACGTACCACAGACGTACCGGATCGTTTACGGACGTCCGGCGATCTCACGGACGTACCACGGACGTACCGGATCGCTTACGGACGTACCGGCGATCTCACGGACGTACCATGGACGTACCGGATCGCTTACGGACGTACCGGCGATCTCACGGACGTACCACGGACGTACCGGATCGCTTACGGACGTCCTGACGAAACCGCGTACGACCCACGGTCGTCCGTGCGTGTACCGCGGTCGTCCGTACGCGACCCACAGACGTCCGTGAACGACCCACGGACACTTACCCGGTTTTTCTTCAAAACTTCCGGCGAATTCTTCCATCCTTTCTGGGATTTTTCCTCTTGTTCCCCAGCCTTCATTGCCTTATTAAACATCCCCAAACTCACCATCAAACAGCCGGCCAATACCCTTGAGTATTGGGGCCAAAATCCTCTCTTTTTCTCATGTTTTGGTTGGCCTTTGCCTTGGGGAAATCTGGGAATTGTCCCTTTACAGAATGTGCACGAAAATGCCCTCCTCTGGTCTATTTATAGACTCCATTTCGCCCAGCAACTGCCCATGGAGAAAGGTTGCCTTGGTTGGCCGAAAAGGTGCAACCTTCCAAGGTGCCCTTTCGCCATGGTGCCCCTTGGTCAGCTAGTGTCACTAGCTGACCAGCTGACCCAACACTTGAACACTCAAGCTAGCTGGGTTGAGCTGGTTGCTAGCTGACCCAGCTGACCAGTTGGACTGTTCAGCTCGTTTCAGCTGAACACTCTCGGTTCAGCTCGTTTTCTCTTAGCTGAGCTGCCTTTCAGCTGAGCTTAACTTCTTTAAGACCTTGGAACACTTCTTCTTAGTATTTACGACGAGTCGTAAACCCTTTTGGTTCCAAGTATCCTTTCCCCAATCCTCCTAGGGTGGGGTACCCGGTTCTGGGATGTTACAAGTTCTACCCCCCTTAAAAGGGATTCGTCCCCGAAACAGAAAAGGGATTAAGTGTTTGGATGAAACAGGAAAGGAATGGTGGCCAAAGGAAGAACATGAAGACCTCTTTTTGTACTTGGTCATGTGGGGATGGTTGGTTGAATGACTAAGTACAAAGGGGGTATGTTCTAGGAGTTGATGAGCGAGCTAGCTAAGCTGGACGTCGGGAATGACTTCACAACGGCTTTGCTAAAAGGCTAAGGTACACGTTTGAATACTCTTCTATGGTTCTAAGGAATGAATAGAACGGAGTAAGTTGAATGGAACAAACTAAGTAAAAGACTTAGGTTGTTAGAACGGATAGATAGGTTCGGAACCTCGTAAGGGTTTTAAGGAAACCAAGTAAGGACATAAGAGGTTCACGGATGAATCGTTCTTTAGAAGAACGCTAGAAAGTCTAAAGGATTTCCGCTGCGTAATTAATAAGTATGAAGGATCTAAGACTAGAAAGTCAATAGAAAGATCTGAGGAATACTTGTTCCTAAGGGAAAATTTTAAATAGGACGGGTTTTAGGGAGGTTCAGGCCTGGGTTTGGCCTGACCACTGGAACGCATCGACCACGGCCTAGGAAGGCCGGGTCGGGGTGTTTCAAGTTGGTATCAGAGCGGAGTTATTTCCTAGGACGATGCTCGAATAATTGGTGACTTGCTAAGGCAAGTGCACCAAGGACGCACTTAGTCTCGACCTTGATTGTGAACAGACTGTAAACGGTTGGGCGGATCAACCATGCCAAGGGGACGTTTTGTCTGTAGTATGTGGGTGATCGGACGGCACGTCTTGGAGACGTTGGCCGGGTCATGGAACCGCATACGGCAAGTGCCAGTGGAGGCGGATGGTCGGACGGCGCATCTTGGAGATGTTAGCCGGATCATGAACCGCACACGGCAAGAGCCCAAGCGTGAAGCGGTTAAGTGAAAACCGAGTTGATCGCGGCCAGACCATAAGTCAGCACCATCGGGTCATGACCATGCGTCGCAGGCCGTTCCTCGCGATCGCGGGATGGTGGTAGCCATGGGCGGACCATCATACTTGTTCGCAGGAACAGTCGTGTCCGTTCGCGTAAACCGCACGGACGAATGCGTACAACCGCGGGTCGTGACAGGGTCGCAGACCAAGGAACGGTTGGGACGTGGATGGCACTTAGTCTTGGACCAAGGTCGCAAGACAGTGTCGAGGTGAACCGGGCGGGAGCTAAGGCACAAGAGAAAGTGTCTAGCCGATCCGGGAAGGACCTGGGGAAATGGGGCCAAAGGGTCGATAACCATTTCTCGGACCGTGCAGAATGTACCTCCTGTGGATGGCAACACTCCGTAAGATGTTGGGAGAAAGGGAGGGCATGCGTGAAGGTGGAAGCACGGACCCGGGGTCGCGAGCTGTCCACAGGCTGGGGGTCGAAAAGAGGTGACTGTAAAACCAAGCACATATTTCCGTCGTGGGCAGCCTGGACATTTTGTCCGGGATTGTCGGAATGGCCGGGACGGACGGTCGAGGGCTCCGAAAGTGGATCGGGGTCAGGGTGACCACGCGGCTACGGCCAAGGGTCAGCTAGGGAAAAGGAAGTTAAATGGTCCGAAAGTGAATCTTTAAATGGTCCGAAAGTGAATCTTTAAACCATCATCACCTAAAAGAAAAGGAAGTTCTTATGATTGAATCTAAAGAAAATCCTATGAGTTTTCCTTCGATGTGATCGTTGGTCTGTCACTGGACTCCGCTTCTTCAAATGTTTTCTGGGTATTACATTTGGGGAAAAGGGTTAGGTTGCTTGCATTTGGAATGCGTAAGGACCTTAACCGAGGTCGAGTCCTACGAGGAACAAAGGCCTGATGATGGTCTAGTGATAGATTTACTAAGATCGGGGAACTAAGATCATGTCCTTGGAGGGGAAAGATCAAGTTTCGGGGAACTAAGATCAAGTCCTTGGAGGGCGAAGATCAAGTTTCGGGTCAAGTCCGAAAGGATTGTGATCGGGATTGACCACGTCTAAGGCAAGACAGAAATCAGGGAATTGATTAAGTCTTGATGGATTAAGGTCAATGGGGAATGGAAAGGCATACCAAACCGGGACAGGAAAGGTATACACGAAAGTTAACCCCCACCGAATTCGGGGACGAATTCCCAATTTAGTGGGGGAGACTTGTAACATCCCTGCTCCGGTAATGTATGGATCTCTCGACGGTTCAGTCCATGAATCGGTTGTTGATTGGCCTTGGCCAAGACCGTGAACCACAAGTCGGGTTAGGTACGGTATGAACCGTAAGTGGGCAAGAAAATTTCGGACAGCTAAGCTCGATCGAACGGTAGCCGTTGGGACGGTTGACCGAAGATCGGCAGGCTGGGCACGAATGGTCCATGGGCGGGAACGGAATGGGGAAGTGCGGTCATACGCGACTTGATCTTAGACGAATGGCTCCGGCAAAGACAACGATAAAGGGACTCAGGCGAATAGAGAGAACATATAATTGTTATGTCTTGCTAATGTTCTGGATGTTACTAGCCCAATGGTTCATAGAGTTGAATGGGCTAAACTCCTTAAGTCGGATTCGGGGACGAATCCCTTTTAAGGGGGGTAGAACTTGTAACATCCCAGAACCGGGTACCCCACCCTAGGAGGATTGGGGAAAGGATACTTGGAACCAAAAGGGTTTACGACTCGTCGTAAATACTAAGAAGAAGTGTTCCAAGGTCTTAAAGAAGTTAAGCTCAGCTGAAAGGCAGCTCAGCTAAGAGAAAACGAGCTGAACCGAGAGTGTTCAGCTGAAACGAGCTGAACAGTCCAGCTGGTCAGCTGGGTCAGCTAGCAACCAGCTCAACCCAGCTAGCTTGAGTGTTCAAGTGTTGGGTCAGCTGGTCAGCTAGTGACAGTAGCTGACCAAGGGGCACCATGGCGAAAGGGCACCTTGGAAGGTTGCACCCTTTCGGCCAACCAAGGCAACCTTTCTGCATGGGCAGTTGCTGGGCGAAATGGAGTCTATAAATAGACCAGAGGAGGGCATTTTCGTGCACATTCTGTCCAGGGACAATTCCCAGATTTCCCCAAGGCAAAGGCCAACCAAAACATGAGAAAAAGAGAGGATTTTGGCCCCAATACTCAAGGGTATTGGCCGGCTGTTTGATGGTGAGTTTGGGGATGTTTAATAAGGCAATGAAGGCTGGGAAACAAGAGGAAAAAGCCCAGAAAGGATGGAAGAATTCGCTGGAAGTTTTGAAGAAAAACCGGGTAAGTGTCTGTGGGTCGTTCACGGACGTCCGTGGGTGGCGTACGGACGACCGCGGTACGTCCGCGTACGACCGCGGTACACGCACGGACGACCGTGGGTCGTACGCGGTTTCGTCAGGACGTCCGTAAGCAATCCGGTACGTCCGTGGTGCGTCCGTAAGGTCGTCGGTACGTCCGTAAGCGATCCGGTACGTCCGTGGTACGTCTGTGAGATCGCCGGTACGTCCGTAAGCGATCCGGTACGTCCGTGGTATGTCCGTGAGATCGCCGGTACGTCCGTAAGCGATCCGGTACGTCCGTGGTACGTCCGTGAGATCGCCGGTACGTCCGTAAGCGATCCGGCACGTCCGCGGTACGTCCGTGAGATCGCCGGTACGTCCGTAAGCGATCCGGTACGTCCGTGGGATGTCCGTGGGATCGTCGGTACGTCCGTAACGGTCGTCGGTACGTCCGTAACCGTTCACGGACGAACGCGACTGTCCGCGGTACGTCCGCGACTGTCCGCGGTACGTCCGCGACTGTCCGCGGTACATCCGCGACTGTCCGCGGTACGTACGCGACGGTCCGCGGAACGTCCGCGACTGTTCGCGGTACGTACACGACTGTCCGCGGTACGTACACGACTGTCCGCGGTACATCCACGACTGTCCGCCTTACGTCCGCGACTGTCCGCGGTACGTCCGCGACTGTTCGTTGGACGTACGCGACGGTGTGTGGGATGAACGTGACCGTTCGTGGAACAGACGCGACTGTTCACGAACGGACGTGACTGTTCACGAACGGTTGTGACTGTTCGTGAACGAACGTGGTTGTTCGTGGTCATGACAAGTGACGGATTCGAGTCCGATAAACCGTGGGATTGATCGGGAAGATCAATCTCGGTCAAGATTGGGATAGCGGGACGGCATTGGGTCGGACCGCGGATAGAGTCGAGAGGATCGCGTGGTAGAAACGCGTGCGGAGCGATCGAACAGTCGGTGGAATTGGGTCGCGGCCGACGGTACAAACCACGGATCTGGCCATCCGTGGAAGTGATAGGGAATTCAGTCCGACCAAGTACCGACCGCTATGACTCGGCGATATTGAGGGCGATCGGGAAGCGATCGTACCTAAGGACTTGGATCGGTCTAAGAGTCAATGATGCACGAAGCAATTACGGTGCAAGGGAGCTAAACGATCAACCAATTCCATAAGGAATCGCTGCAAGGGTTAAGGTACGCCTTAAATAAGCCTTAAAATAATCTAAGTGTTTGGATGAAACAGGAAAGGAATGGTGGCCAAAGGAAGAACATGAAGACCTCTTTTGTACTTGGTCATGTGGGGATGGTTGGTTGAATGACTAAGTACAAAGGGGGTATGTTCTAGGAGTTGATGAGCGAGCTAGCAAAGCTGGACGTCGGGAATGACTTCACAACGGCTTTGCTAAAAGGCTAAGGTACACGTTCGAATACTCTTCTATGGTTCTAAGGAATGAATAGAACGGAGTAAGTTGAATGGAACAAACTAAGTAAAAGACTTAGGTTGTTAGAACGGATAGATAGGTTCGGAACCTCGTAAGGGTTTTAAGGAAACCAAGTAAGGACATAAGAGGTTCGCGGATGAATCGTTCTTTAGAAAAACGATAGAAATGTTAAGTAAGGATTTCCGCTGCGTAATTAATAAGTATGAAGGATCTAAGACTAGAAAGTCAATAGAAAGATCTGAGGAATACTTGTTCCTAAGAGAAAATTTTAAATAGGACGGGTTTTAGGGAGGTTCAGGCCTGGGTTTGGCCTGACCACTGGAACGCATCGACCACGGCCTAGGAAGGCTGGGTCGGGGTGTTTCAGATCTATCTATAATACAAAAATAGAGTTAGTGCCCCACTTACCTTGCCTAACTACAACTATCCTAACCTAACGCCTCCAGCAAGACCGAAATGCCCAATACCACTGGCAAAACGGCTCGCTGAAGTATCTGCTGGCAGGTGCGCCGGGAGAGTATGGCGAGTGTGTGTCTCAAGATGGTCCTCCGACATGCTGTGGCTCAGCTATCGGACAGAGATAAGCATCATGACCTGCGCGGCCACAAACCTGACAACTGGAGTAGCTGCTGAGTGCATCCTCGATAACACTCGAAGGCCTGATGATCACAACCTCCACACAACTGATACGTCCTCACTGGCTCGGGTCTGGTCAACGAACCAACCGGTACTGCACAACGGGCGGCTGACTGGGCTCGGGATCTCTGCGGCTGGGTCCCGCTTCAACAATCCTCTGGTACTGGTGCTCGGTACGACTCTCCATCGGGTACACGCATTCCTGATCCGACGATAGGATAAGTCAATGCTCCATGGTCACGAGGGCCACACATCGGACAGTGATCGGGTCCCGGTACTGGATGGTACGGCTCCCGAAGATGCGGGTCTACTGCTCGGGGACACCAATGTAACTGAACTCATACACTCCACATCCGTTGCATGTCTTGCACTCTGGTATTGCTGGCGGCGAGACTGACTGGTCCCGGCGGTGAGACTGACTCATACGCTTAACTGTAACTGCTCCGCGCACACACACACACATCTCCACTCCACCCAGGACACACTACTGCATGACTGCAATCACAACTCAAAGATAAGTTAGTGCAAATAATATAAAAATGCTACTCCCCATCCCAACCCCGTGTTTAATGGACGCGGATCGGTTTCCTAATGGATGCTTGTGTGACACATTTGACTCGATAAAACACGGAAAACACTCAAAAATGAAATTTTTCGAAACCCATGCAGAACCATGCTCTGATACCACCTTTCTGTAACGCCCCTTTCCCATTCTCCGCTGACCCTCGAGCTGACCGGTCAACAATCAAACAAGAACATGACCGATCGAACCCGAGAAAGTCGAACAGGAAAAGTTCGTCACAGGACGAAGTCAGAGACAGATTGGTTTGAGACAAAGGCTCGCACTAATCCATCTTTGACCTCGCTATCCTCACTTCCGTAATACAAGTTGTACACCTTGTACCACTTTGGTGAGTTGTGTCGGTTCGGACGAAACCTCATATCAGGGAAACAATTTCATTTCTGAGTAACCAAACGTTCAGCACAACGTTTAATAGAATTTCTACAAACAATCGTCAATTCAAAACACATAAATAAATCAAACACATAAAATGGCGCCAAAGCCGAACCGAAAATAAAACATCAAAACCCTCGAATCAAATCCCGTCACAAGCAACCCGAAACCACACCGAGGACCTCCCGCGTCCGTCGCTGCTAAACCTGAAAACACAAAAAGAGTATAATGAGCGATCTAAGATCACCCAGTGAATCGGCTCCCAACTAACGGCTTCTAATCTATCTAGAGTCTACAGATTCCCGCCCCAAAACCCAAAATACGAAACAACAGAAATAAATAGGCGATCACGCACTACCACGTCGTGTCGACCCACACACAATCAAGCAATAGCCAAAACAAGAGAATTAAGGGAATCGAAGGCACTGCGGCACATGTCCTCGATTAGACTCGATCTATCTATCGCGCAATGAAAGAAAGATAACAAAACAAACACTGGGCCCTACGAACTTGGTGACTTCCACGGGTTTCCACTGTTACCGATATGGCAACTAACCCACATGACTCCTAGCCGTCCATGCAACGACTAGGACACCGTTCTCTGTACATCGATACGCGGCGACTCTGGTTACCCCCGGCAACCCGAGCTTCCATGCAGTCCGGCCCTAGGATGCGACCCCGTATTCTCCGGACTACACCCTACAGACGTCACTCCATAGGTTCGCACCCGCCAGGCTAAGCTGACCAGGTTCTCAATTCCCGAGGATCCAATCGGGATGGAAGTACCAGCACGTAAACAAAACCTATGCTTGCGGAATCTAACGCACCCTAGAGTCCTAGTGCATAAATAAAAACACGCAGACTCGCTGGGACTCTAGCACAGATCACGCAATCAATATCAATAATAAATCTCCAACCATTCCGAAAGCCTCTACACTACCACCGCTCTGACTAGCTAAGATACCTAGTCAGCACCACTAACTTACCCGATCCCGTGACCGGAGTAAGTGTCCGCAATAACTGCTCGGCCCAACACCGAGCAGTCTAACAAGCCTGCACACAAGCTCACAACAATAACAATAATCACAACAATCAATCACGCAATCACAATCAATCACACAATCGCATACAAGCAGGCTTATTAGGGTTGCTATCATCTTTTAACCAATTTACGCCCGCTACCTTGGGTTAGCGGCTCGCTAACCCGTAGACGGTTCACCAATCATCACACTTCTTATTTCTTAACCAAACCTAATCATCATTTATTAACTCCCCGGTCCGTCGGTTTAGAGTTAGTAAACTTACTAACTCCCCGACGTCTCAGTATTAACTTAATTTAATTCTTTAAACCCTAACATGCTTATCCGATCCTAACCGGTTTAACATTAAACGCCCAATTAATTATTAAGTACCAATTAGGTTAAGTAACGGGTATGCAATCCCAGCACTACGGCTTATCAATTTCCGGTCTATATGAATCTACGGGTTTGTGAGCCGACTCACAGTGAGATAGGCGCGGAAATGGCGGCTCCGACACGGTATGAATCCCGAGACCCCCGAACTGGAACCCGAACCTCCCGAATGTACGAACTCGAATCCCGAAGCTTCCCGAACGTCTTGACCGTTGACTGCATAATTCTAACCAAGCTTCCGGACCATCTTCTCTCTCCTTCACGCCTCCTTCTCTCTCTTCTTCACGTCTCTCTCTCTCTACTTTCTCTCTCTTCTTTCTCTCTCCTCTTTCTCTCTCTTCTTTCTCTCTCCTCCGGTCTTCTCTCCTTCTCCTCATCTCACGCTTCTCTTTCCTTCCTTCTCCTTCTCTCTCCTCTTCTTCACGCTTCTTCTCTCTCTCTCTCTCTCTCTCTCTTCCTCTCTCTCCTCTTCTTCACGCTCTTCTTCCTCTCTCTTCTTCTTCTTCTTTTCTCCCTCCTCTTCACGCTTCTTCTTCTTCCTCTTCTCCTCTCTCCTCTTCTCCTCCTTCACGCTTCCTCTTCTATCTCTCTCCCCTTCATGCTTCCTCTTCTCTCTCTCTCTCTCTCTCCTTCACGCTTCACCTCTTCTTCTTCTTCCTCACGCTTCCCTCTTCTTTCTTCTTCTCCACGCTTCTTCTCCCCTTCTCTCCTCCGCCATGCTTCTCCTCTCACATTTCTTCTCTTCTCTCCTTCTCCACGCTTCTTCTCTCTTCTTTTTCCTCTTCTTCTCTCCTTTTCCGGTTTCTTCTTTCTTCTCTTCTTCTTCTCCTCTCTCTCCCTTCTTCACGCTCTCCTTCTTCTTCTTCTTCTTCTTCTTCATCTCCCTTCACGCCTTCTCTATCTCCCTTCTTCTTCTTCTTCTTCTTCTTCTTCTTCTCCTCTTCTTCTTCTCTCTTCTTCTTCTCACGCTCTTCTTCTTTCTTCTTCTTCTTTCTTTGTGTTTTTGTTGTTATGACAATTAAGGGGGATGGAGCCTCCTTTTATATACAACCCAACTTCATGGCTTGATGACAAGTGTCCCTATCCCCTGTCCTTCTCCTTTGTAAGCCACGTATGAGAACAAAAGAATGAGAAGGTTCAATGTAACTCTCCATTCATTTCACCTTTGCAAGATTCTTTTAATCACATGTCCTTTTTCTCCCTTTATGCCACGACACCAAGCTCATCATGTGGAGAAATACAATTCACCTGCTGAATTCCTCTCCTCTTATTGCCACGACACACAACTCCTTCTCCCCTTGTGACACACCACAATTCAATAAAAGAGTAAGATTCAATGTATATGTCCACATGTCTTCATTCTCCTCTTCCAATGAGCCACGACACCATATTCTAAATTCAGTGAATCTTATTGCTGTCTCTCTCTTAGCCACGTTCACCCTCCAACCAATCAACAACTTCTCATTCTCGACACTCCCGATGCTCCCGTTTAGCCGATTTCGCGTTTAATATTTTAAAAACTCTCTAGACGATCCCATAAATCCTCAAACCTCCACAAAAATATTCCCCATTCTATTTTATGAATTTAGCATTTTGAATCACCTCAAACGGACACCCGTAGCTCCGGTTATGAATTTTTGAAGTTTTATCGGTTTTGTCGGTTTCCATTCCCGATTCACCGAAAAACATGTTTCTGCTCCGATTTCTCCAACTCTGGTCTTGTGAATATTCTTTATATTAAAATATAAGAATATTCGGCCCGTCTCGGCTTCCGTCTCGACTTTTGGTAAAATTACCATTTTACCCCTGACTTAGGTAAAATGACGATTTTACCCCTGGTGGACTTTCTGCTGCCCATTGACCGTATTTTGGATACGGGTTATCACATAAACTGTCTCGGCCATAATGACTGACGGGCTGGATTATCATGACCGGATGAACCGCCGGGAAGGATCCTAAGGCCAAAAAACCACCCTAATGACGTGTGGAATCCCTCGGCCAAAATAAAAAAAGACTAGCATTCTCGCGGACAGACTGGCTGACGGGATGGAAACAAAATGACGGGAAGGACTATCTCGGCCATACTGACTGACGGGATGGATTATCCTGACCGGATGAACCGACGGGAAGGATCCGAAGACCAAAAACCACCCTAATGACGTAAGGTGTGGAATCCCTCGGCCAAAATAAAAAAAGACTAGCATACTCGCGGACAGAATGACTGACGGGATGGAAACGCAATGACGGGAAGGACTATCTCGGCAATACTGACTGACAGGATGGATTATCATGACCGGATGCACCGACGGGAAGGATCCTAAGACCAAAACCCACCCTAATGACGTAAGGTGTGGAATCCCTGGGGCAAAACTACCAAGGACTAGCGTTCTCGCAGCCAGAACCACTGACTGGATGGAAACGAACTGACAGGAAGGAATATCTCGGCCATACTGACTGACGTGATGGACTATCCTGACCGGATGAACCGCCGGGAAGGATCCTAAGGCCAAAAAACCACCCTAATCGACGTAAGGTGTGGAATCCCTCGGCCAAAAAAACAAAGGACTAGCATTCTCGCGGACAGAATGACTGACGGGATGGAAACGCAATGACGGGAAGGACTATCTCGGCCATACTGACTGACGGGATCTCGGCCATACTGACTGACAAGATGGATTATTCTTACCGGATGCCCCGCCGGGAAGGATCCTAAGACCAGAAACCACTCAAAATAACGTAAGGTGTGGAATCCCTCGGCCAAAACTACCAAGGACTAGCATTCTCGTGGCCAAAACCACTGACGGGATGGAAACAAACTGACGGAAAAGACTATCTCGGCCATAATGACTGACGGGATGGATTATACTGACCGGATGCACCGGGGGAAGGATCCTAAGGCCAAAAACCACCCTAAATGACGTAAGGTGTGGAATCCCTCGACCAAAAAAACAAAGGACTAGCATACTCGCGGACAGAATGACTGACGGGATGGAAACGCAATGACGGGAAGGACTATCTCGGCCATACTGACTGACGTAATGGATTATCCTGACCGGATGCACCGACGGGAAGGATACTAAGACCAAAACCCACCCTAATGACGTAAGGTGTGGAATCCCTCGACCAAAAAAACAAAGGACTAGCATACTCGCGGACAGAATGACTGACGGGATGGAAACGCAATGACGGGAAGGACTATCTCGGCCATACTGACTGACGTGATGGATTATCCTGACCGGATGCACCGACGGGAAGGATACTAAGAACAAAACCCACCCTAATGACGTAAGGTGTGGAATCCCTCGGCCAAAATAAAAAAAAGACTAGCATTCTCGCGGACAGAATGACTGATGGGATGGAAACGCAATGACGGGAAGGACTATCTCGGCCATACTGACTGACGGGATGGATTATCCTGACCGGATGCACCGACGGGAAGGATCCTAAGACCAAAAACCACCCTAATGACGTAAGGTGTGGAATCCCTCGGCCAAAATAAAAAAAGACTAGCATTCTCGCGGACAGAATGACTGATGGGATGGAAACGAAATGACGGGAAGGACTATCTCAGCCATACTGACTGACGTGATGGACTATCCTGACCAGATGCACCGCCAGGAAGGCTTCTATGGCCAAAATGCAAGTTTCCATGACCCGGGAAGAATTGGATCGAGTTTTTTTGAAATTATCACGACCAAAACCCTTAAAATGGGATATAAAAGAGGTCTGGTGAAGAAATTGGTGGAAAACAAATGACCCGAAAAACCCGTCTATACACCGTGGGAAGGTTATAGCCTATCGAGAACCAAGGTTCCATGACCCGAAAAAATTTACTCGCGGCCAGAATGACTGACGGGATGGAAACGAACTGACGGGAAGGATTATCTCGGCCATACTGACTGACGGGATGGAAACAAAATGACGGGAAGGACTATCTCGGCCATACTGACTGACGGGATGGATTATCCTGACCGGATGCACCGACGGGAAGGATCCTAAGACCAAAAACCACCCAAATGGACGTATGGTGTGGAATCCCTGGGGCAAAACTACCAAGGACTAGCGTTCTCGCAGCCAGAACCACTAACTGGATGGAAACGAGCTGACGGGAAAAACTGTCTCGGCCATAATGACTGACGGGATGGATTATCCTGACCGGATGCACCGCCGGGAAGGATCCTAAGTCCAAAACCCACCCTAATGACGTAAGGTGTGGAATCCCTCGGCCAAAATAAAAAAAGGCTAGCATTCTCGCGGACAGAATGACTGACGGGATAGAAACGCAATGACGGGAAGGACTATCTCGGCCATACTGACTGACGTGATGGATTATCCTGACCGGATGCACCGACGGGAAGGATACTAAGACCAAAACCCACCCTAATGACGTAAGGTGTGGAATCCCTCGGCCAAAATAAAAAAAGACTAGCATTCTCGCGGACAGAATGACTGATGGGATGGAAACGAAATGACGGAAGGACTATCTCGGCCATACTGACTGACGTGATGGACTATCCTGACCGGATGAACCGACGGGAAGGATCCGAAGACCAAAAACCACCCTAATGACGTAAGATGTGGAATCCCTCGGCCAAAATAAAAAAAGACTAGCATACTCGCGGACAGAATGACTGACGGGATGGAAACGCAATGACGGGAAGGACTATCTCGGCCATACTGACTGACGTGATAGATTATCCTGACCGGATGCACCGACGGGAAGGATCCTAAGACCAAAACCCACCCTAATGACGTAAGGTGTGGAATCCCTGGGGAAAAACTACCAAGGACTAGCGTTCTCGCAGCCAGAACCACTGACTGGATGGAAACGAACTGACGGGAAGGAATATCTCGGCCATACTGACTGACGTGATGGACTATCCTGACCGGATGAAACGCCGGGAAGGATCCTAAGGCCAAAAAACCACCCTAAATGACGTAAGGTGTTGAATCCCTCGGCCAAAAAACAAAGGACTAGCATTCTCGCGGACAGAATGACTGACGGGATGGAAACGCAATGACGGGAAGGACTATCTCGGCCATACTGACTGACGGGATCTCGGCCATACCGACTGACAAGATGGATTATTCTGACCGGATGCCCCGCCGGGAAGGATCCTAAGACCAGAAACCACTCAAAATAACGTAAGGTGTGGAATCCCTCGGCCAAAACTACCAAGGACTAGCATTCTCGCGGCCAAAACCACTGACGGGATGGAAACAAACTGACGGAAAAGACTATCTCGGCCATAATGACTGACGGGATGGATTATCCTGACCGGATGCACCGGGGGAAGGATCCTAAGGCCAAAAACCACCCTAAATGACGTAAGGTGTGGAATCCCTCAACCAAAAAAACAAAGGACTACCATACTCGCGGACAGAATGACTGACGGGATGGAAACGCAATGACGGGAAGGACTATCTCGGCCATACTGACTGACGGGATGGATTATCCTGACCGGATGCACCGACGGGAAGGATCCCAAGACCAAAAACCACCCTAATGACGTAAGGTGTGGAATCCCTCGGCCAAAATAAAAAAAGACTAGCATTCTCGCGGACAGAATGACTGATTGGATGGAAACGAAATGACGGGAAGGACTATCTCGGCCATACTGACTGACGTGATGGACTATCCTGACCAGATGCACCGCTAGGAAGGCTTCTATGGCCAAAATGCAAGTTTCCATGACCCGGGAAGAATTGGATCGAGTTTTTTTGAAATTATCACGACCAAAACCCTTAAAATGGGATATAAAAGAGGTCTGGTGAAGAAATTGGTGGAAAACAAATGACCCGAAAAACCCGTCTATACACCGTGGGAAGGTTATAGCCTATCGAGAACCAAGGTTCCATGACCCGAAAAAATTTACTCGCGGCCAGAATGATTGACGGGATGGAAACGAACTGACGGGAAGGATTATCTCGGCCATACTGACTGACGGGATGGAAACAAAATGACGGGAAGGACTATCTCGGCCATACTGACTGACGGGATGGATTATCCTGACCGGATGCACCGACGGGAAGGATCCTAAGACCAGAAACCACCCAAATGGACGTATGGTGTGGAATCCCTGGGGCAAAACTACCAAGGACTAGCGTTCTCGCAGCCAGAACCACTAACTGGATGGAAACGAGCTGACGGGAAAAACTGTCTCGGCCATAATGACTGACGGGATGGATTATCCTGACCGGATGCACTGCCGGGAAGGATCCTAAGTCCAAAACCCACCCTAATGACGTAAGGTGTGGAATCCCTCGGCCAAAATAAAAAAAGACGAGCATTCTCGCGGACAGAATGACTGATGGGATGGAAACGAAATGACGGGAAGGACTATCTCGGCCATACTGACTGACGTGATGGATTATCCTGACCAGTTGCACCGCCGAGAAGGATTCTAAGGCCAAAATGCAAGTTTCCATGACCCAGGAAGAATTTGATCGAGTTTTTTTGAAACTATCATGACCAAAACCCTTAAAATGGGATATAAAAGAGGTCTAGTGAAGAAATTGGTGGAAAACAAATGACCCGAAAAACCCTTCCCGGGTCAAGGAAACTTGCATTTTGGCCTTAGAATCCTTCCCGTCATTTCGTTTCCATCCCGTCAGTCATTCTGTCCGCAAGAATGCTAGTCCTTTGTTGTTTTGGCCGAGGGATTCCACACCTTACGTCATTTAGGGTGGTTTTTTGGCCTTAAGATCCTTCCTGGCGGTTCATCCGTTCATGATAATCCATCCCGTCAATCAGTATGGCCGAGATATTCCTTCCTGTCAGTCCATTAGGGGGGTTTTGGCCTTAGGATCCTTCCCCCGGTGGATAGGATCAGTTTATCCTATCCCGTCATTGCTTTTTCCACCAATTACTGCACCAGACCTCTTTGTTATCCATTTGATAGGTTTGGGTCTGATAGTTTCAAAAAAACTGGAGTCAATTTTTTCGGGTCATGGAACCTTGGTTCTCTGTAGGCTATAACCTTCCCACGGTGTATAGACGGGTTTTTCGGGTCATTTGTTTTCCACCAATTTCTTCACCAGACCTCTTTTAAATCCCATTTTAAGGGTTTTGGTCATGATAGTTTCAAAAAAACTCGATCCAATTATTCCTGGGTCATGGAAACTTGCATTTTGGCCTTAGAATCCTTCTCGGCGGTGCAACTGGTCAGGATAATCCATCACGTCAGTCAGTATGGCCGAGATAGTCCTTCCCGTCATTTCGTTTTCATCCCATCAGTCATTCTGTCCGTGAGAATGCTAGTCTTTTTTTATTTTGGCCGAGGGATTCCACACCTTACGTCATTAGGGTGGGTTTTGGACTTAGGATCCTTCCCGGCGGTGCATCTAGTCAGGATAATCCATCCCGTCAGTCATTATGGCCGAGACAGTTTTCCCGTCAGTTCGTTTCCATCCAGTTAGTGGTTCTGGCTGCGAGAACGCTAGTCCTTGGTAGTTTTGCCCCTGGGATTCCACACCTTACTTCCATTTGGGTGGTTTTTGGTCGTAGGATCCTTCCCGTCGGTGCATCCGGTCAGGATAATCCATCCCGTCAGTCAGTATGGCCGAGATAGTCCTTCCCGTCATTTTGTTTCCATCCCGTCAGTCAGTATGGCCGAGATAGTCCTTCCCGTCAGTTCGTTTCCATCCCGTCCCGTCAGTATTCCACACCTTCCGTCATTTAGGGTGGTTTTTTGGCCTTAGGATCCTTCCCGGCGGTTCATCCGGTCATGATAATCCATCCCGTCAGTCAGTATGGCCGAGATATTCCTTCCCGTCAGTCCATTAGGAGGTTTTGGCCTTAAGATCCTTCACCCGGTGGATAGAATCAGTTTATCATATCCTGTCATTGTTTTTTCCACCAATTTCTTCACTAGACTTCTTTGTTATCCATTTGAGAGGTTTCCACACCCGAAAAAATTGACTCGAGTTTTTTTGAAACTATCGAGACCCAAACCTCTCAAATGGATAACAAAGATGTCTGGTGCAGAAATTGGTGGAAAAAGCAATGACGGGATAGGATAAACTGATCCTATCCACCGGGGGAAGGATCCTAAGGCCAAAACCCCCCTAATGGACTGACAGGAAGGACTATCTCGGCCATACTGACTGATGGGATGGATTATCCTGACCGGTTGAACCGACGGGAAGGATCCGAAGACCAAAAACCACCCTAATGACATAAGGTGTGGAATCCCTCGACCAAAAAAACAAGGGACTAGCATTCTCGCGGACAGAATGACTGATGGGATGGAAATGAAATGACGGGAAGGACTATCTCGGCCATACTGACTGACGTGATGGATTATCCAGACCAGTTGCACCGCCGAGAAGGATTCTAAGGCCAAAATGCAAGTTTCCATGACCCAGGAAGAATTGGATCGAGTTTTTTTGAAACTGTCAAGACCCAAACCCTTAAAATGGGATAACAAAGAGGTCTGGTGAAGAAATTGGTCGAAAAAACAATGACGGGATAGGATAAACTGATTCTATCGACCGGGGGAAGGATCCTAAGGCCAAAACCTCCTAATGGACTGACGGGAAGGAATATCTCGGCCATACTGATTGACGGGATGGATTATCATGACCGGATGAACCGCCGGGAAGGATCCTAAGGCCAAAAAACCACCCTAAATGACGTAAGGTGTGGAATCCCTCGGCCAAAACAACAAAGGACTAGCATTTTCGCGGCCAGAATGACTGACGGGATGGAAACGAACTGACGTGAAGGAATATCTCGGCCATACTGACTAACGGGATGGAAACGAACTGACGGGAAGGACTATCTCGGCCATACTGACTGACGGGCTGGATTATCATGACCGGATGAACCGCCGGGAAGGTTCCCTGGGGCAAAACTACCAAGGACTAGCGTTCTCGCAGCCAGAACCACTAACTGGATGGAAAAGAACTGACGGGAAAAACTGTCTCAGCCATAATGACTGACGGGATGGATTATCCTGACCGGATGCACCGCCGGGAAGGATCCTAAGTCCAAAAACCACCCAAAATGACGTAAGGTGTGGAATCCCTCGGCCAAAACAAAAAAGACTAGTATTCTCGCGGACAGAATGACTGACGGGATGGAAACGAAATGACGGGAAGGACTATCTCGGCCATACTGACTGACGTGATGGATTATCCTGACCAGTTGCACCGCCGGGAAGGATCCTAAGGCCAAAAAACCACCCTAAATGACGTAAGGTGTGGAATCCCTCGGCCAAAAAAACAAAGGCTAGCATTCTCGCGGACAGAATGACTGATGGGATGGAAACGAAATGACGGGAAGGACTATCTCGGCCATACTGACTGAAGTGATGGATTATCCTGACCAGTTGCACCGACGGGAAGGATCCTAAGACCAAAAACCACCCAAATGGACGTAAGGTGTGGAATCCATGGGGCAAAACTACCAAGGACTAGCGTTCTCGCAGCCAGAACCACTGACTGGATGGAAACGAACTGACATGAATGACTATCTCGGCCATACTGACTAACGGGATGGAAACGAAATGACGGGAAGGACTATCTCGGCCATACTGACTGACGTGATGGATTATCCTGACCAGTTGCACCGCCGGGAAGGATCCTAAGGCCAAAAAACCACCCTAAATGACGTAAGGTGTGGAATCCCTCGACCAAAAAAACAAAGGACTAGCATACTCGCGGACAGAATGACTGACGGGATGGAAACGCAATGACGGGAAGGACTATCTCGGCCATACTGACTGACAGGATGGATTATCCTGACCGGATGCACCGACGGGAAGGATCCTAAGACCAAAAACCACCCTAATGACGTAAGGTGTGGAATCCCTCGGCCAAAATAAAAAAAGACTAGCATTCTCGCGGACAGAATGACTGATGGGATGGAAACGAAATGACGGGAAGGACTATCTCGGCCATACTGACTGAAGTGATGGATTATCCTGACCAGTTGCACCGACGGGAAGGATCCTAAGACCAAAAACCACCCAAATGGACGTAAGGTGTGGAATCCATGGGGCAAAACTACCAAGGACTAGCGTTCTCGCAGCCAGAACCACTGACTGGATGGAAACGAACTGACATGAATGACTATCTCGGCCATACTGACTAACGGGATGGAAACGAAATGACGGGAAGGAATATCTCGGCCATACTGACTGACGTGATGGATTATCCTGACCAGTTGCACCGCCGGGAAGGATCCTAAGGCCAAAAAACCACCCTAAATGACGTAAGGTGTGGAATCCCTCGACCAAAAAAACAAAGGACTAGCATACTCGCGGACAGAATGACTGACGGGATGGAAACGCAATGACGGGAAGGACTATCTCGGCCATACTGACTGACAGGATGGATTATCCTGACCGGATGCACCGACGGGAAGGATCCTAAGACCAAAAACCACCCTAATGACGTAAGGTGTGGAATCCCTCGGCCAAAATAAAAAAAGACTAGCATTCTCGCGGACAGAATGACTGATGGGATGGAAACGAAATGACGGGAAGGACTATCTCGGCCATACTGACTGACGTGATGGACTATCCTGACCAGATGCACCGCCAGGAAGGCTTCTATGGCCAAAATGCAAGTTTCCATGACCCGGGAAGAATTGGATCGAGTTTTTTTTAAATTATCACGACCATAACCCTTAAAATGGGATATAAAAGAGGTCTGGTGAAGAAATTGGTGGAAAACAAATGACCCGAAAAACCCGTCTATACACCGTGGGAAGGTTATAGCCTATCGAGAACCAAGGTTCCATGACCCGAAAAAATTTACTCGCGGCCAGAATGACTGACGGGATGGAAACGAACTGACGGGAAGGATTATCTCGGCCATACTGACTGACGGGATGGAAACAAAATGACGGGAAGGACTATCTCGGCCATACTGACTGACGGGATGGATTATGCTGACCGGATGCACCGACGGGAAGGATCCTAAGACCAAAAACCACCCAAATGGACGTATGGTGTGGAATCCCTGGGGCAAAACTACCAAGGACTAGCGTTCTCGCATCCAGAACCACTAACTGGATGGAAACGAGCTGACGGGAAAAACTGTCTCGGCCATAATGACTGACGGGATGGATTATCCTGACCGGATGCACCGCCGGGAAGGATCCTAAGTCCAAAACCCACCCTAATGACGTAAGGTGTGGAATCCCTCGGCCAAAATAAAAAGACTAGCATTCTCGCGGACAGAATGACTGATGGGATGGAAACGAAATGACGGGAAGGACTATCTCGGCCATACTGACTGACGTGATGGATTATCCTGACCAGTTGCACCGCCGAGAAGGATTCTAAGGCCAAAATGCAAGTTTCCATGACCCAGGAAGAATTTGATCGAGTTTTTTTTAAACTATCATGACCAAAACCCTTAAAATGGGATATAAAAGAGGTCTGTGAAGAAATTGGTGGAAAACAAATGACCCGAAAAACCCGTCTATACACCGTAGGAAGAAAAACTCGATCCAATTCTTCCCGGGTCAAGGAAACTTGCATTTTGGCCTTAGAATCCTTCCCGTCATTTCGTTTCCATCCCGTCAGTCATTCTGTCCGCAAGAATGCTAGTCCTTTGTTGTTTTGGCCGAGGGATTCCACACCTTACGTCATTTAGGGTGGTTTTTTGGCCTTAAGATCCTTCCTGGCGGTTCATCCGTTCATGATAATCCATCCCGTCAATCAGTATGGCCGAGATATTCCTTCCTGTCAGTCCATTAGGGGGGTTTTGGCCTTAGGATCCTTCCCCCGGTGGATAGGATCAGTTTATCCTATCCCGTCATTGCTTTTTCCACCAATTTCTGCACCAGACCTCTTTGTTATCCATTTGATAGGTTTGGGTCTGATAGTTTCAAAAAAACTCGAGTCAATTTTTTCGGGTCATGGAACCTTGGTTCTCGGTAGGCTATAACCTTCCCACGGTGTATAGACGGGTTTTTCGGGTCATTTGTTTTCCACCAATTTCTTCACCAGACCTCTTTTATATCCCATTTTAAGGGTTTTGGTCATGATAGTTTCAAAAAAACTCGATCCAATTATTCCTGGGTCATGGAAACTTGCATTTTGGCCTTAGAATCCTTCTCGGCGGTGCAACTGGTCAGGATAATCCATCACGTCAGTCAGTATGGCCGAGATAGTCCTTCCCGTCATTTCGTTTCCATCCCATCAGTCATTCTGTCCGTGAGAATGCTAGTCTTTTTTTATTTTGGCCGAGGGATTCCACACCTTACGTCATTAGGGTGGGTTTTGGACTTAGGATCCTTCCCGGCGGTGCATCTGGTCAGGATAATCCATCCCGTCAGTCATTATGGCCGAGACAGTTTTCCCGTCAGTTCGTTTCCATCCAGTTAGTGGTTCTGGCTGCGAGAACGCTAGTCCTTGGTAGTTTTGCCCCTGGGATTCCACACCTTACGTCCATTTGGGTGGTTTTTGGTCGTAGGATCCTTCCCGTCGGTGCATCCGGTCAGGATAATCCATCCCGTCAGTCAGTATGGCCGAGATAGTCCTTCCCGTCATTTTGTTTCCATCCCGTCAGTCAGTATGGCCGAGATAGTCCTTCCCGTCAGTTCGTTTCCATCCCGTCCCGTCAGTATTCCACACCTTCCGTCATTTAGGGTGGTTTTTTGGCCTTAGGATCCTTCCCGGCGGTTCATCTGGTCATGATAATCCATCCCGTCAGTCAGTATGGCCGAGATATTCCTTCCCGTCAGTCCATTAGGAGGTTTTGGCCTTAAGATCCTTCACCCGGTGGATAGAATCAGTTTATCATATCCCGTCATTGTTTTTTCCACCAATTTCTTCACTAGACTTCTTTGTTATCCATTTGAGAGGTTTCCACACCCGAAAAAATTGACTCGAGTTTTTTTGAAACTATCAAGACCCAAACCTCTCAAATGGATAACAAAGATGTTTGGTGCAGAAATTGGTGGAAAAAGCAATGACGGGATAGGATAAACTGATCCTATCCACCGGGGGAAGGATCCTAAGGCCAAAACCCCCCTAATGGACTGACAGGAAGGACTATCTCGGCCATACTGACTGATGGGATGGATTATCCTGACCGGATGAACCGACGGGAAGGATCCGAAGACCAAAAACCACCCTAATGACGTAAGGTGTGGAATCCCTCGACCAAAAAAACAAAGGACTAGCATTCTCGCGGACAGAATGACTGATGGGATGGAAACGAAATGACGGGAAGGACTATCTCGGCCATACTGACTGACGTGATGGATTATCCTGACCAGTTGCACCGCCGAGAAGGATTCTAAGGCCAAAATGCAAGTTTCCATGACCCAGGAAGAATTGGATCGAGTTTTTTTGAAACTGTCAAGACCCAAACCCGTAAAATGGGATAACAAAGAGGTCTGGTGAAGAAATTGGTGGAAAAAACAATGACGGGATAGGATAAACTGATTCTATCGACCGGGGGAAGGATCCTAAGGCCAAAACCTCCTAATGGACTGACGGGAAGGAATATCTCGGCCATACTGATTGACGGGATGGATTATCATGACCGGATGAACCGCCGGGAAGGATCCTAAGGCCAAAAAACCACCCTAAATGACGTAAGGTGTGGAATCCCTCGGCCAAAACAACAAAGGACTAGCATTCTCGCGGCCAGAATGACTGACGGGATGGAAACGAACTGACGTGAAGGAATATCACGGCCATACTGACTAACAGGATGGAAACGAACTGACGGGAAGGACTATCTCGGCCATACTGACTGACGGGCTGGATTATCATGACCGGATGAACCGCCGGGAAGGTTCCCTGGGGCAAAACTACCAAGGACTAGCGTTCTCGCAGCCAGAACCACTAACTGGATGGAAAAGAACTGACGGGAAAAACTGTCTCAGCCATAATGACTGACAGGATGGATTATCCTGACCGGATGCACCGCCGGGAAGGATCCTAAGTCCAAAAACCACCCAAAATGACGTAAGGTGTGGAATCCCTCGGCCAAAACAAAAAAGACTAGTATTCTCGCGGACAGAATGACTGACGGGATGGAAACGAAATGACGGGAAGGACTATCTCGGCCATACTGACTGACGTGATGGATTATCCTGACCAGTTGCACCGCCGGGAAGGATCCTAAGGCCAAAAAACCACCCAAAATGACGTAAGGTGTGGAATCCCTCGGCCAAAAAAAAAAAGGCTAGCATTCTCGCGGACAGAATGACTGATGGGATGGAAACGAAATGACGGGAAGGACTATCTCGGCCATACTGACTGACGTGATGGATTATCCTGACCAGTTGCACCGACGGGAAGGATCCTAAGACCAAAAACCACCCAAATGGAGGTAAGGTGTGGAATCCCTGGGGCAAAACTACCAAGGACTAGCGTTCTCGCAGCCAGAACCACTGACTGGATGGAAACGAACTGACATGAATGACTATCTCGGCCATACTGACTAACGGGATGGAAACGAACTGACAGGAAGGACTATCTCGGCCATACTGACTGACGTGATGGATTATCCTGACCAGATGCACCGCCGAGAAAGATTCTAAGGCCAAAACCTCCTAATGGACTTACGGGAAGGAATATCTCGGCCATACTGACTGACGGGCTGGATTATCATGACCGGATGAACCGCCGGGAAGGATCCGAAGACCAAAAACCACCCTAATGACGTAAGGTGTGGAATCCCTCGGCCAAAATAAAAAAAGACTAGCATTGTCGCGGACAGAATGACTGATGGGATGGAAACGAAATGACGGGAAGGACTATCTCGGCCATACTGACTGACGGAGATGGATTATCCTGACCGGATGAACGACGGGAAGGATCCTAAGTCCAAAAACCACCCAAAATGACGTAAGGTGTGGAATCCCTCGAGCAAAACAAAAAAGACTAGCATTCTCGCGGACAGAATGACTGACGGGATGGAAACGAAATGACGGGAAGGACTATCTCGGCCAGAATGACTGACGGGATGGAAACGAACTGACGTGAAGGACTATCTCGGCCATACTGACTAACGGGATGGATTATCCTGACCATATGCACCGCCAGGAAGGATTCTAAGGCCAAAATGCAAGTTTCCATGACCCGGGAAGAATTGGATCGAGTTTTTTTGAAACTATCACGACCAAAACCCTTAAAATGGGATATAAAAGAGGTCTGGTGAAGAACTTGGTGGAAAACAAATGACCCGAAAAACCCGTCTATGCACCGTGGGAAGGTTATAGCCTACCAAGAACCAAGGTTCCATGACCCAAAAAATAATTGAGTCGAGTTTTTTTGAAACTATCAAGACCCAAACCTCTCAAATGGATAACAAAGAGGTCTGGTGAAGAAATTGGTGGAAAAAACAATGTCGGGATAGGATAAACTGATTCTATCCACCGGGGGAAGGATCCTAAGGCCAAAACCTCCTAATGGACTGACGGGAAGGAATATCTCGGCCATACTGATTGACGGGATGGATTATCATGACCGGATGAACCGCCAGGAAGGATCCTAAGGCCAAAAAACCACCCTAAATGACGTAAGGTGTGGAATCCCTCGGCCAAAACAACAAAGGACTAGCATTCTTGTGGACTGAATGACTGACGGGATGGAAACGAAATGACGGGAAGGATTCTAAGGCCAAAATGCAAGTTTCCATGACCCGGGAAGAATTGGATCGAGTTTTTCTTCCCACAGTGTATAGACGGGGTTTTCGGGTCATTTGTTTTCCACCAATTTCTTCACAAGACCTCTTTTATATCCCATTTTAAAGGTTTTGGTCGTGATAATTTCACAAAAACTCGATCCAATTCTTCCCGGGTCATGGAAACTTGCATTTTGGCCTTAGAAGCCTTTCCGGCGGTGCATCTGGTCAGGATAGTCCATCACGTCAGTCAGTATGGCCGAGATAGTCCTTCCCGTCATTTCGTTTCCATCCCGTCAGTCATTCTGTCCGCGAGAATGCTAGTCTTTTTTGTTTTGCCTGAGGGATTCCACACCTTACGTCATTTTGGGTGGTTTTTGGACTTAGGATCCTTCCCGGCGGTGCATCCGGTCAGGAAAATCCATCCCGTCAGTCGTTATGGCCGAGACAGTGTTTCCCGTCAGTTCATTTCCATCCAGTCAGTGGTTCTGGCTGCGAGAACGCTAGTCCTTGGTAGTTTTGCCCCAGGGATTCCACACCTTACGTCCATTTGGATGGTTTCTGGTCTTAGGATCCTTCCCGTCGGTGCATCCGGTCAGGATAATCCATCCCGTCAGTCAGTATGGCCGAGATAGTCCTTCCCGCCATTTTGTTTCCATCCCGTCAGTCAGTATGGCCGAGATAGTCCTTCCCGTCAGTTCGTTTCCATCCCGTCAGTCATTCTGGCCGCGAGCGGGTTTTTCGGGTCATTTGTTTTCCACCAACTTAGAATCCTTCTCGGCGGTGCATCTAGTCATGATAATCCATCCCGTCAGTCAGTATGGCCGAGATAGTCCTTCCCGTCATTTCGTTTCCATCCCATCAGTCATTCTGGCCGCGAGCATGCTAGTCCTTTGTTGTTTTGGCTGAGGGATTCCACACCTTACGTCATTTAGGGTGGTTTTTGGCCTAAGGATCCTTCCCGGCGGTTCATCCGGTCATGATAATCCATCCTCTCAGTCAGTATGGCCGAGATATTCCTTCCTGTCAGTCCATTAGGGGGGTTTTAGCCTTAGGATCCTTCCCCCGGTGCATATGGTCAGGATAATCCATCACGTCAGTCAGTATGGCCGAGATAGTCCTTCCCGTCATTTCGTTTCCATCCCATCAGTCATTCTGTCCGCGAGAATGCTAGTCTTTTTTTATTTTGGCCGAGGGATTCCACACCTTACGTCATTAGGGTGGTTTTGGCCTTAGGATCCTTCCCGGCGGTGCATATGGTCAGGATAATCCATCACGTCAGTCAGTATGGCCGAGATAGTCCTTCCCGTCATTTCATTTCCATCCCATCAGTCATTCTGTCCGCGAGAATGCTAGTCTTTTTTTATTTTGGCCGAGGGATTCCACACCTTACGTCATTAGGGTGGTTTTGGCCTTAGGATCCTTCCCGGCGGTTCATCCGGTCATGATTATCCAGCCCGTCAGTCAGTATGGCCGAGATATTCCTTCCCGTCAGTACGGGAAGGACTATGTCGGCCATACTGACTGACGTGATGGATTATCCTGACCAGATGCACCGCCGAGAAGGATTCTAAGGCCAAAATGCAAGTTTCCATGACCCAGGAAGAATTGGATCGAGTTTTTTTGAAACTATCATGACCAAAACCCTTAAAATGGGATGTAAAAGAGGTCTGGAGAAGAAATTGGTGGAAAACAAATGACCCGAAAACCCGTCTATACACCGTGGGAAGGTTATAGCCTACCGAGAACCAAGGTTCCATGACCCGAAAAAATTGACTCGAGTTTTTTTGAAACTATCAAGACCCAAATCTCTCAAATGGATAACAAAGAGTTCTGGTGAAGAAATTGGTGGAAAAAACAATGACGGGATAGGATAAACTGATCCTATCCACCGGGAGAAGGATCCTAAGGCCAAAAACCCCTAATGGACTGACGGGAAGGAATATCTCGGCCATACTGACTGACGGGCTGGATTATCATGACCGGATGAACCGCCGGGAAGGATCCTAAGGCCAAAAACCACCCTAAATGACGTAAGGTGTGGAATCCCTCGGCCAAAACAACAAAGGACTAGCATTCTCGCGGCCAGAATGACTGACGGGATGGAAACGAACTGACGTGAAGGACTATCTCGGCCATACTGACTAACGGGATGGAAACGAACTGACGGGAAGGACTATCTCGGCCATACTGACTGACGGGATGGATTATCCTGACCGGATAAACCGACAGGAAGGATCCGAAGACCAAAAACCACCCCAATGACGTAAGGTGTGGAATCCCTCGGCCAAAATAAAAAAAGGCTAGCATTCTCGCGGACAGAATAACTGACAGGATGGAAACGAAATGACGGGAAGGACTATCTCGGCCATACTGACTGACGTGATGGATTATCCTGACCAGATGCACCGCCGAGAAGGATTCTAAGGCCAAAATGCAAGTTTCCATGACCCAGGAAGAATTGGATCGAGTTTTTTTGAAACTATCATAACCAAAACCCTTAAAATGGGATATAAAAGAGGTCTGGTGAAGAAATTGGTGGAAAACAAATGACCCGAAAAACCCGTCTATACACCGTGGGAAGGTTATAACCTACTGAGAACCAAGGTTCCATGACCCGAAAAAATTTACTCGAGATTTTTTTGAAACTATCAAGACCCAAACCTCTCAAATTGATAACAAAGAGGTCTGGTGAAGAAATTGGTGGAAAAAACAATGACGGGATAGGATAAACTGATCCTATCCACCGGGGGATGGATCCTAAGGCCAAAACCCCCCCAATGGACTGACGGGAAAGAATATCTCGGCCATACTGACTGATGGGATGGATTATCATGACTGGATGAACCACCGGGAAGGATCCTTAGGCCAAAAACCACCCTAAATGACGTAAGGTATGGAATCCCTCAGCCAAAACAACAAAGGACTAGAATTCTCGCGGCCAGAATGACTGATGGGATGGAAACGAACTGACGGGAAAAACTATCTCGGCCATACTGACTGACGGGATGGAAACAGAATGACGGGAAGGACTATCTCGGCCATACTGACTGACGGGATGGATTATCCTGACCGGATGCACCGACGGGAAGGATCCTAAGACCAAAAACCACCCAAATGGACGTAAGGTGTGGAATCCCTGGGGCAAAACTACCAAGGACTAGTGTTCTCGCGGCCAGAATGACTGACGGGATGGAAACGAACTGACGTGAAGGACTATCTCGGCCATACTGACTAACGGGATGGAAACGAACTAACGGGAAGGACTATCTCGGCCATACTGACTGACGGGATGGATTATCCTGACCGGATGAACCGACGGGAAGGATCCGAAGACCAAAAACCACCCTAATGATGTAAGGTGTGGAATCCCTCGGCCAAAATAAAAAAAGACTAGCATTCTCGCGGACATAATGACTGATGGGATGGAAACGAAATGACGGGAAGGACTATCTCGGCCATACTGACTGACGTGATGGATTATCCTGACTAGCATTCTCGCGGACAGAATGACTGATGGGATGGAAACGAAATGACGGGAAGGACTATCTCGGCCATACTGACTGACGGGCTGGATTATCATGACCGGATGAACCGACGGGAAGGATTCTAAGACCAAAAACCACCATAATGACGTAAGGTGTGGAATCCCTCGACCAAAAAAACAAAGGACTAGCATACTCGCGGACAGAATGACTGATGGGATGGAAATGAAATGACGGGAAGGACTATCTCGGCCATACTGACTGACGTGATGGATTATTTGATAGGTGAAGAAATTGGTGGATAACAAATGACCCGAAAAACCCGTCTTTACACCGTGGGAAGGTTATAGCCTACCAAGAACCAAGGTTCCATGACTCGAAAAAATTGACCCGAGTTTTTTTGAAACTATCATGACCAAAACCCTTAAAATGGGATATAAAACAGGTCTGGTGAAGAAATTGGTGGAAAACAAATGACCCAAAACTGATGGGATGGAAACGAAATAACGGGAAGGCCTATCTCGGCCATACTAACTGACGTGATGGATTATCCTGACCAGTTGCACCGGCGAGAAGGATTCTAAGGCCAAAATGCAAGTTTCCATGACCCAGGAAGAATTGGATCGAGTTTTTTTGAAACTATCAAGACCCAAACCCTTAAAATGGGATATAAAAGAGGTCTGGTGAAGAAATTGGTGGAAAACAAATGACCCGAAAAACCCGTCTATACACCGTGGGAAGGTTATAGCCTACCGAGAACCAAGGTTCCATGACCCGAAAAAATTGACTCGAGTTTTTTTGAAACTATCAAGACCCAAACCTCTCAAATGGATAACAAAGAAGTCTAGTGAAGAAATTGGTGGAAAAAACAATGACGGGATAGGATAAACTGATCCTATCCACCGGGGGAAGGATCCTAAGGCCAAAAAACCACCCTAAATGACGTAAGGTGTGGAATCCCTCGACCAAAAAAACAAAGGACTAGCATACTCGCGGACAGAATGACTGACGGGATGGAAACGGAATGACGGGAAGGACTATCTCGGCCATACTGACTGACGTGATGGATTATCCTGACCGGATGCACCGACGGGAAGGATCCTAAGACCAAAACCCACCTTGGCCAAAATAAAAAAGACTAGCATTCTCGCGGACAGAATGAAACTTGCATTTTGGCCTTAGAATCCTTCCCGGCGGTGGATCTGGTCAGGATAATCCATCACGTCAGTTTTTTCGGGTCATGGAACCTTGGTTCTCAATAGGCTATAACCTTCCCACGGTGCATAGACGGGTTTTTCGGGTTCTCGGCCATACTGATTGACGGGATGGATTATCCTGACCGGATGAACCGACGGGAAGGATTCTAAGACCAAAAACCACCCTAATGACGTAAGGTGTGGAATCCCTCGGCCAAAATAAAAAAAAAGACTAGCATTCTCGCGGGGCCAAAACAACAAAGGACTAGCATTCTCTCGGCCAGAATGACTGACGGGATGGAAACGAAATGACGGGAAGGACTATCTCGGCCATACTGACTGACGGGATGGATTATCCTGACCGGATGCATCGCCGGGAAGGATCCTAAGTCCAAAAACCACCCAAAATGACGTAAGGTGTGGAATCCCTCGGGCAAAACAAAAAAGACTAGCATTCTCGCGGACAGAATGACTGACGGGATGGAAACGAGATGACGGGAAGGACTATCTCGGCCATACTGACTGACGTGATGGACTATCATGACCGGATGAACCGCCGGGAAGGATCCTAAGGCCAAAACCACCCTAATGACGTAAGGTGTGGAATCCCTCGGCCAAAATAAAAAAAGACTAGCATTCTCGCAGACAGAATGACTGACGGGATGGACACGAACTGACGGGAAGGACTATCTCGGCCATACTGACTGACGGGATGGATTATCCTGACCAGATGCACCGCCGGGAAGGCTTCTAAGGCCAAAATGCAAGTTTCCATGACCCGGGAAGAATGGGATCGAGTTTTTTTGAAATTATCACGACCAAAACCCTTAAAATGGGATATAAAAGAGGTCTGGTGAAGAAATTGGTGGAAAAAAATGACCCGAAAAAACCCGTCTATGCACCGTGGGAAGGTTATAGCCTACCGAGAACCAAGGTTCCATGACCCGAAAAAAATTGACTCGAGTTTTTTTGAAACTATCAGACCCAAACTTATCAAATGGATAACAAAGAAGTCTAGTGAAGAAATTGGTGGAAAAAACAATGACGGGATAGGATAAACTGATCCTATCCACCGGGGGAAGGATCCTAAGGCCAAAAAACCACCCTAAATGACGTAAGGTGTGGAATCCCTCGACCAAAAAAACAAAAGACTAGCATACTCGCGGAAAGAATGACTGACGGGATGGAAACGCAATGACGGGAAGGACTATCTCGGCCATACTGACTGACGTGATGGATTATCCTGACCGGATGCACCGACGGGAAGGATCCTAAGACCAAAACCCACCTTGGCCAAAATAAAAAAAGACTAGCATTCTCGCGGACAGAATGAAACTTGCATTTTGGCCTTAGAATCCTTCCCGGCGGTGGATCTGGTCAGGATAATCCATCACGTCAGTTTTTTCGGGTCATGGAACCTTGGTTCTCAATAGGCTATAACCTTCCCACGGTGCATAGACGGGTTTTTCGGGTTCTCGGCCATACTGATTGACGGGATGGATTATCCTGACCGGATGAACCGACGGGAAGGATTCTAAGACCAAAAACCACCCTAATGACGTAAGGTGTGGAATCCCTCGGCCAAAATAAAAAAAAAGACTAGCATTCTCGCGGGGCCAAAACAACAAAGGACTAGCATTCTCTCGGCCAGAATGACTGACGGGATGGAAACGAAATGACGGGAAGGACTATTTCGGCCATACTGACTGACGGGATGGATTATCCTGACCGGATGCATCGCCGGGAAGGATCCTAAGTCCAAAAACCACCCAAAATGACGTAAGGTGTGGAATCCCTCGGGCAAAACAAAAAAGACTAGCATTCTCGCGGACAGAATGACTGACGGGATGGAAACGAGATGACGGGAAGGACTATCTCGGCCATACTGACTGACGTGATGGACTATCATGACCGGATGAACCGCCGGGAAGGATCCTAAGGCCAAAACCACCCTAATGACGTAAGGTGTGGAATCCCTCGGCCAAAATAAAAAAAGACTAGCATTCTCGCAGACAGAATGACTGACGGGATGGACACGAACTGACGGGAAGGACTATCTCGGCCATACTGACTGACGGGATGGATTATCCTGACCAGATGCACCGCCGGGAAGGCTTCTAAGGCCAAAATGCAAGTTTCCATGACCCGGGAAGAATGGGATCGAGTTTTTTTGAAATTATCACGACCAAAACCCTTAAAATGGGATATAAAAGAGGTCTGGTGAAGAAATTGGTGGAAAACAAATGACCCGAAAAAACCCGTCTATGCACCGTGGGAAGGTTATAGCCTACCGAGAACCAAGGTTCCATGACCCGAAAAAAATTGACTCGAGTTTTTTTGAAACTATCAGACCCAAACCTATCAAATGGATAACAAAGAAGTCTAGTGAAGAAATTGGTGGAAAAACCAATGACGGGATAGGATAAACTGATCCTATCCACCGGGGGAAGGATCCTAAGGCCAAAAAACCACCCTAAATGACGTAAGGTGTGGAATCCCTCGACCAAAAAAACAAAGGACTAGCATACTCGCGGACAGAATGACTGACGGGATGGAAACGCAATGACGGGAAGGACTATCTCGGCCATACTGACTGACGTGATGGATTATCCTGACCGGATGCACCGACGGGAAGGATCCTAAGACCAAAACCCACCTTGGCCAAAATAAAAAAAGACTAGCATTCTCGCGGACAGAATGAAACTTGCATTTTGGCCTTAGAATCCTTCCCGGCGGTGGATCTGGTCAGGATAATCCATCACGTCAGTTTTTTCGGGTCATGGAACCTTGGTTCTCAATAGGCTATAACCTTCCCACGGTGCATAGACGGGTTTTTCGGGTTCTCGGCCATACTGATTGACGGGATGGATTATCCTGACCGGATGAACCGACGGGAAGGATTCTAAGACCAAAAACCACCCTAATGACGTAAGGTGTGGAATCCCTCGGCCAAAATAAAAAAAAGACTAGCATTCTCGCGGGGCCAAAACAACAAAGGACTAGCATTCTCTCGGCCAGAATGACTGACGGGATGGAAACGAAATGACGGGAAGGACTATCTCGGCCATACTGACTGACGGGATGGATTATCCTGACCGGATGCATCGCCGGGAAGGATCCTAAGTCCAAAAACCACCCAAAATGACGTTAGGTGTGGAATCCCTCGGGCAAAACAAAAAAGACTAGCATTCTCGCGGACAGAATGACTGACGGGATGGAAACGAGATGACGGGAAGGACTATCTCGGCCATACTGACTGACGTGATGGACTATCATGACCGGATGAACCGCCGGGAAGGATCCTAAGGCCAAAACCACCCTAATGACGTAAGGTGTGGAATCCCTCGGCCAAAATAAAAAAAGACTAGCATTCTCGCAGACAGAATGACTGACGGGATGGACACGAACTGACGGGAAGGACTATCTCGGCCATACTGACGGGATGGATTATCCTGACCAGATGCACCGCCGGGAAGGCTTCTAAGGCCAAAATGCAAGTTTCCATGACCCGGGAAGAATGGGATCGAGTTTTTTTGAAATTATCACGACCAAAACCCTTAAAATGGGATATAAAAGAGGTCTGGTGAAGAAATTGGTGGAAAACAAATGACCCGAAAAAACCCGTCTATGCACCGTGGGAAGGTTATAGCCTACCGAGAACCAAGGTTCCATGACCCGAAAAAAATTGACTCGTTGAAACTATCAGACCCAAACCTATCAAATGGATAACAAAGAGGTCTGGTGCAGAAATTGGTGGAAAAAGCAATGACGGGATAGGATAAACTGATCCTATCCACCGGGGAAGGATCCTAAGGCCAAAACCCCCCTAATGGACTGACAGGAAGGAATATCTCGGCCATACTGACTGATAGGATGGATTATCATGACCGGATGAACCGCCGGGAAGGATCCTTAGGCCAAAAACCACCCTAAATGACGTAAGGTGTGGAATCCCTCAGCCAAAACAACAAAGGACTAGCATGCTCGCGGCCAGAATGACTGACGGGATGGAAACGAACTGACGGGAAGGACTATCTCGGCCATACTGACTGACGGGATGGAAACAAAATGACGGGAAGGACTATCTCGGCCATACTGACTGACGGGATGGATTATCCTGACCGGATGAACCGACGGGAAGGATCCGAAGACCAAAAAACACCCTAATGACGTAAGGTGTGGAATCCCTCGGCCAAAATAAAAAACGACTAGCATTCTCGCGGACAGAATGACTGATGGGATGGAAACGAAATGACGGGAAGGACTATCTCGGCCATACTGACTGACGTGATGGATTATCCTGACCAGATGCACCGCCGAGAAGGATTCTAAGGCCAAAATGCAAGTTTCCATGACCCAGGAAGAATTGGATCGAGTTTTTTTTAAACTATCATGACCAAAACCCTTAAAATGGGATATAAAAGAGGTCTGGTGAAGAAATTGGTGGAAAACAAATGACCCGAAAAACCCGTCTATGCACCGTGGGAAGGTTATAGCCTACCGAGAACTAAGGTTCCATGACCCGAAAAATTTTACTCGAGTTTTTTTGAAACTATCAAGACCCAAACCTCTCAAATGGATAACAAAGAAGTCTAGTGAAGAAATTGGTGGAAAAAACAATGACGGGATAGGATAAACTGATCCTATCCACCAGGGGAAGGATCCTAAGGCCAAAACCCCCTAATGGACTGACGGGAAAGACTATCTCGGCCATACTGACTGACGTGATGGATTATCCTGACCAGATGCACCGCCGAGAAGGATTCTAAGGCCAAAATGCAAGTTTCCATGACCCGGGAAGAATTGGATCGAGTTTTTTTGAAACTATCAAGACCCAAACCTCTCAAATGGATAACAAAGAGGTCTAGTGAAGAAATTGGTAGAAAAAACAATGATGGGATAGGATAAACTGATCCTATCCACCGGGGGAAGGATCCTAAGGCCAAAAAACCACCCTAAATGACGTAAGGTGTGGAATCCCTCGACCAAAAAAACAAAGGACTAGCATACTCGCGGACAAAATGACTGACGGGATGGAAACGCATTGACGGGAAGGACTATCTCGACCATACTGACTGACGTGATGGATTATCCTGACCATATGCACTGCCGGGAAGGATTCTAAGGCCAAAATGCAAGTTTCCATGACCCGGGAAGAATTGGATCGATTTTTCTTGAAACTATCATGACCAAAACCCTTAAAATGGGATATAAAAGAGGTCTGGTGAAGAAATTGGTGGAAAACAAATGACCTGAAAAATCCGTCTATACACCGTGGGAAGGTTATAGCCTATCGAGAACCAAGGTTCCATGACCCGAAAAAATTTACTCGAGTTTTTTTGAAACTATCAAGACCCAAACCTCTCAAATGGATAACAAAGAGGTCTGGTGAAGAAATTGGTGGAAAAAACAATGACGGGATAGGATAAACTGATCCTATCCACCGGGAGAAGGATCCTAAGGCCAAAAACCCCTAATGGACTGACGGGAAGGAATATCTCGGCCATACTGATTGACGGGATGGATTATCATGACCGGATGAACCGCCAGGAAGGATCCTAAGGCCAAAAAACCACCCCAAATGACGTAAGGTGTGGAATCCCTCGGCCAAAACAACAAAGGACTAGCATTCTCGCGGCCAGAATAACTGACGGGATGGAAACGCAATGACGGGAAGGACTATCTCGGCCATACTGACTGACCTGATGGATTATCCTGACCAGATGCACCGCCGGGAAGGATCCTAAGGCCAAAAACCACCCTAAATGATGTAAGGTGTGGAATCCCTCGGCCAAAACAACAAAGGACTAGCATTCTCGCGGCCAGAATGACTGACGGGATGGAAACGAACTGACGTGAAGGACTATCTCGGCCATACTGACTAACGGGATGGAAACAAAATGACGGGAAGGACTATCTCGGCCATACTGACTGACGGGATGGATTATCCTGACCGGATGAACCGACGGGAAGGATCCGAAGACCAAAAACCACCCTAATGACGTAAGGTGTGGAATCCATCGGCCAAAATAAAAAAAGACTAGCATACTCGCGGACAGAATGACTGACGAGTTTTTTTGAAACTATCATGACCAAAACCCTTAAAATGGGATATAAAAGAGGTCTGGTGAAGAAATTGGTGGAAAACAAATGACCCGAAAAACCCGTCTATGCACCGTGGGAAGGTTATAGCCTACCGAGAACTAAGGTTCCATGACCCGAAAAAATTTACTCGAGTTTTTTTGAAACTATCAAGACCCAAACCTCTCAAATGGATAACAAAGAAGTCTAGTGAAGAAATTGGTGGAAAAAATAATGACGGGATAGGATAAACTGATCCTATCCACCAGGGGAAGGATCCTAAGGCCAAAACCCCCTAATGGACTGACGGGAAGGTCTATCTCGGCCATACTGACTGACGTGATGGATTATCCTGACCAGATGCACCGCCGAGAAGGATTCTAAGGCCAAAATGCAAGTTTCCATGACCCGGGAAGAATTGGATCGAGTTTTTTTGAAACTATCAAGACCCAAACCTCTCAAATGGATAACAAAGAGTTCTGGTGAAGAAATTGGTAGAAAAAACAATGATGGGATAGGATAAACTGATCCTATCCACCGGGGGAAGGATCCTAAGGCCAAAAAACCACCCTAAATGACGTAAGGTATGGAATCCCTCGACCAAAAAAACAAAGGACTAGCATACTCGCGGACAGAATGATTGACGGGATGGAAACGCAATGACGAGAAGGACTATCTCGGCCATACTGACTGACGTGATGGATTATCCTGACCATATGCACCGCCGGGAAGGATTCTAAGGCCAAAATGCAAGTTTACATGACCCAGGAAGAATTGGATCGAGTTTTTTTTGAAACTATCATGACCAAAACCCTTAAAATGGGATATAAAAGAGGTCTGGTGAAGAAATTGGTGGAAAACAAATGACCTGAAAAATCCGTCTATACACCGTGGGAAGGTTATAGCCTATCGAGAACCAAGGTTCCATGACCCGAAAAAATTTACTCGAGTTTTTTTGAAACTATCAAGACCCAAATCTCTCAAATGGATAACAAAGAGGTCTGGTGAAGAAATTGGTGGAAAAAACAATGACGGGATAGGATAAACTGATCCTATCCACCGGGAGAAGGATCCTAAGGCCAAAAACCCCTAATGGACTGACGGGAAGGAATATCTCGGCCCTACTGATTGACGGGATGGATTATCATGACCGGATGAACCGCCAGGAAGGATCCTAAGGCCAAAAAACCACCCCAAATGACGTAAGGTGTAGAATCCCTCGGCCAAAACAACAGAGGACTAGCATTCTCGCGGCCAGAATGACTGACGGGATGGAAACGCAATGACGGGAAGGACTATCTCGGCCATACTGACTGACGTGATGGATTATCCTGACCAGATGCACCGCCGGGAAGGATCCTAAGACCAAAACCCACCCTAATGATGTAAGGTGTGGAATCCCTCGGCCAAAACAACAAAGGACTAGCATTCTCGCGGACAGAATGACTGATGGGATGGAAACGAAATGACGGGAAGGACTATCTCGGCCATACTGACTGACGGGATGGATTATCCTGACCGGATGAACCGACGGGAAGGATCCGAAGACCAAAAACCACCCTAATGACGTAAGGTGTGGAATCCATCGGCTAAAATAAAAAAAGACTAGCATACTCGCGGACAGAATGACTGACGGGATGGAAACAAACTGACGGGAAGGACTATCTCGGCCATACTGACTGACGTGATGGATTATTCTGACCAGATGCACCGCCGAGAAGGATTCTAAGGCCAAAATGCAAGTTTCCATGACCCAGGAAGAATTGGATCGAGTTTTTTTGAAACTATCATGACCAAAACCCTTAAAATGGGATATAAAAGAGGTCTGGTGAAGAAATTGGTGGAAAATAAATGACCCGAAAAACCCGTCTATGCACCGTGGGAAGGTTATAGCCTACCGAGAACTAAGGTTCCATGACCCGAAAAAATTTACTCGAGTTTTTTTGAAACTATCAAGACCCAAACCTCTCAAATGGATAACAAAGAAGTCTAGTGAAGAAATTGGTGGAAAAAATAATGACGGGATAGGATAAACTGATCCTATCCACCAGGGGAAGGATCCTAAGGCCAAAACCCCCTAATGGACTGACGGGAAGGTCTATCTCGGCCATACTGACTGACGTGATGGATTATCCTGACCAGATGCACCGCCGAGAAGGATTCTAAGGCCAAAATGCAAGTTTCCATGACCCGGGAAGAATTGGATCGAGTTTTTTTGAAACTATCAAGACCAAAACCTCTCAAATGGATAACAAAGAGGTCTGGTGAAGAAATTGGTAGAAAAAACAATGATGGGATAGGATAAACTGATCCTATCCACCGGGGGAAGGATCCTAAGGCCAAAAAACCACCCTAAATGACGTAAGGTGTGGAATCCCTCGACCAAAAAAACAAAGGACTAGCATACTCGCGGACAGAATGATTGACGGGATGGAAACGCAATGACGAGAAGGACTATCTCGGCCATACTGACTGACGTGATGGATTATCCTGACCATATGCACCACCGGGAAGGATTCTAAGGCCAAAATGCAAGTTTCCATGACCCAGGAAGAATTGGATCGAGTTTTTTTGAAACTATCATGACCAAAACCCTTAAAATGGGATATAAAAGTGAAGGATTATGGGTGTTTTCCATGGTCTAATTCTCAATTACAACCTAACACAAATCCTTAAACAGATCTAGGTTCTTGCAAAACGAATCATAAAACCAACCAAACCTGGATCATTACCTTTCAGATTGCAGCGGATAATTGATGGTAATGATGAGATCAGTTAGAACAGATGAACAACCTGCTCCTCCTTCGGTATCCACACTCTTACAAGCTGGGATGGCTGCTAGACCAAAGAGATGGATCAAATCAGAAAAGAGAGATAGAGAGATAGAGAGACCCGCGGCCACAGAGGAGAAAATCGCAGGGGAGGACTCTTCCTTAGGGTTTCGAATTCTTTTATCTCTCATTAATGGGCCCAAGTCATTTGACTAATGGCTCATTAATCATTTGGGCCCAAGACACAAATCAGGCAAAAACCTGCATTTTGTCTGGCCCAATTCTCTGATCCAATACAGTAAATGCCACTGCATCTTACCGTATTAATTCCATTTAACTTTCCCGTTAGCTATGGTGTGTGACCCTTAGGGATCATACAATACTGGTAATAAGTCCTAAACTTATAGATCAAGAGCGGACTCTAGCAAGCCATCATGATCACCCAGTATTTATGACTTATGTCTGATCTCGACACTTATCATACTTTCTAGAGATAGTACGGTATATTTCAGGACATTCCCAACAATCTCCCACTTGTACTGGAATCCTACACAGGACATTCCCAACAATCTCCCGATTGTACTAGAATCCTACATTCCCTAATCCTTTTGTCTCAATATCTCGATCTGGCATAAGGCAAGATGCGTGTCATCCTTATATAGCCAGACCATGTTTATCGGACCAGATTTGATACTGACAATGCAAACGACTTGGGCAAGTCCGTTTGGGAATGGCCATTCTCTTACCAGCTATCAAATCTCCGATTGGCCTAGAGATATTACCTCTGTTAAACGGCAGGGACAAATCCCATCTTGATCCATCACTATGAACTACACACTTCATAATACACCCAACCAAGGTCCTTATAGCTCCCAGTTACGAAACAGCGTTAGACAATGATCAAAGCGCATTACTCCATGTGTAGCCACATGCATGCGAACTCAGGTCTAAGGACTATACTCTATAGTCGTATATGAGAACTTCTTATGACACAGCTATTAATATCTTGCAGAGTTCTCATAAGCGGGCCATGTCCGGTCATATGCTCCCCTACATATACCTATGTGTCGACTTTGATGCCGCGCATCTATGACCCCTCGAAACCTGGTCATAAGTCTCAACACAATCTAGTCTCAACAGGTTGTTGTTGTTCCAATTTCAACAACCTTCGACTATGGACACTGTGATTTATGTCATTTCGTTAAATATGGGGTTTCAGGATCAAGTCTACTCATGTACTTCGATGGCCCATATATAATGACATGAATCATTTTGGAACGATTATTTTATATCACAGTTAAAATAATCCAGAAATCATAGATTTCATAAACATAAAATATTATGTTTACATGAACCTTTCAAAACAACTAAGTAAAGCCCTTTACAAACTCCCACTGAAATTAAGACTACATCTTAATTTCACTCATTCTACAGCTACAGTCCGCGACTCGTGCTTAGGCATAAGGAGTGGCTTCGTTAATAGATTAGCAACGTTCTCATTCGATGAAACTTGCTTATCTACTTAACACCTCTGTCATTTATCTCACGGGATAGGTTATACCTACCCTCAAGGTGTTTGGACCTCTGATGTGCAGCTAGGCTCATCTATGCTGTGAATCACATCAAGTTCAGTGATGAACTTTTCTATCCAAACATCCTCTTTCGCCGCTTCTCAAGCTGCGAAATTGTTCAGCTTAAGTCATGGAGTCAGCAACAGTGCCTTGCACCGCCAGTTAGACACAAGATATAGCCGGACTGTGACCGGGAATTATCTTTGTCTACTGGAAACTTGCCTTTCAGACTCTACCGACTTTTAGCACTTCACTTTCTCCGTAAATCAAGAACTTATCCTTAGTATTCCTCAAATACTTCAGAATATTCTTTACGGCAATCCAGTGATTCTTTGCTGGATTTGACTGGTCTTTACTTGTCTTGCTTAGCATTAAAGCAACATCAAAACAAGTATGTGTCATGGCATACATGATAGATCCAATTGCCGTCGCATATGGAATCCTATCCATGCATTCAAGCTCAGCAGATATCGCAGGACACTGTATCTTGCTTAATGAATTGCCATGTGACATTGGCATAAAGCCCTTCTTGGATTGCTGATTACGTGTAGGACTTTGTCAATTTAAGAATCCTGACTTTGTCCTACCAGCTCTTTTGGATCTCTATCTTTAGATCCAAAATCCAAAAACTACGTGGCTTTACCCATGTCAATCATACAATAACTCCCAAGCC
Source organism: Orychophragmus violaceus (assembly GCA_030180135.1). Lineage (NCBI taxonomy): Eukaryota > Viridiplantae > Streptophyta > Magnoliopsida > Brassicales > Brassicaceae > Orychophragmus > Orychophragmus violaceus. The sequence continues at coordinate 95,228,740 of CM058235.1, read as the reverse complement.
AGTCCTTTACCGACTGCAGCATTGGAACGTTATTTCCGAGAATCAGTATGTCATCGACATACACTATGAGAAATGCAATATTGCTCCCACTTATCTTTTAGTAAACGCACAGTTCCACTTCGTTCCTGTTCAAGTCAAAACCTTGACTACTTTAACAGAACGAAGATTCCAACTCCGATATGTTTGCTTCCATCCATGAATGGATCGATGAAGCTAACTTACGTACAGTATAACTTTTCGGAGTCCGGGCTCACTTTCGCTTCTTTGAATTTCGCAGATTCGTCGCTTTCAATGATCATCAGATCATGCGTACTTTGAATGATTATCAGGTTCAACTAAATGACGAGAAATCACTCTCGGATTAGCAACTGATTCATTCAGATCTGCGAACTTCAGGCTCTACAGGTGTAGATTCTACAGAAATCTGTAAATCCATCCGCTGCTCTCCCTCAACAGGTTGAGCAGCCTCCTGTATTTCTCGAATTTCTTCGAGTTACACTTTTACTTCCACTGTTCTTCTTGGAAAGTAACTTCCCTTCTTAGAAAACAGAATGGACGTAAAAGTAACAAGCCTTGGTTTCCCTAGGACAACCAGCGAAGTAGTACTACTACAAATACTCAGTAAAGACGAATTTGGATCGATTCCAATCCACATTTACGTGGTGTCTTTCAACTGATATTGGTGGAACTATTTCAGCGTAAACTTAGATATTTCTAGAGCGTTATTCTTAAAGAATATCATGGAAGATTCGTGTGACTCATCTTTAATCATTTCTAATAAGATCTGATTCTTTCTCACGGAAATACCTCAAGGTTTTCAGGAGAATTGAGCTGTGAAACGACTTCATACTCATTCAGATGATCACACCATTAATGACTCAAGTATTCTCACTCGTGATCTAATCCAGAGTTTTAATACTTCTGTCACTCAGATTCTATACCTCATTCTGGAACTCTTTCGACCATGTCAAAGAATTCCGACTTGTGTCTCATCAAATGAACACAGTCTTACTCACTGAAGTAATCAGTAGAGACAATGAAGTACAGGAAATTTTCTCTGGCATTACTGCTCATCGGACTACATACATACATGAGTATGTTCAATCTCCAATAAGCCTTTGGGCCTTTCTCTAGCTCGGCTAAGATGGGCCCTTTGTCTTTTGGTCTAGTAAGCAGAATTCAAGTCTCATAAGATATCCATTCAAATGAGCCCAAAAGTCCACAACTATGGGGTTTCTGAATCCGACTTACTCTTTGACCAAAACATTTATGCCAAGAAAAATCAGGTTTAATTCATCAGATTTAAACCAATTCGGTATTTATGTTACATTTAGGCACTCTTTGGTTTAATACATAAAACCCATTCCTTGAATAGGGTGCTACAATTAACATTTCATTAAGATCAAAAGAGCAAAACTTGTCTTTATCAAAATGAAAAACATTCAAATTCTTCACAAGAAAATGAAAAACAACTCTGCTTAAAGCAGGTACATTGTAGCAATTACTTAATTAAAAACCAAGCCTCAAAGGCATCTACAAGTGAAAACCCTACGGCTGAGGCAGCATCCCAAGCTCCTTCCAGACACGCAGTTCCACTTGCCCTTCCTTCAACGTTCTACTGTTGTTCAGGCTCTGCATATTATAACAAATATCAGTGCCACAATCAGTATCCAATACCTACAAGGTATAACTTGAAGTAATAACATGAATACCTGAGGAAGTAGTCTCATACATCAACTTTAACTCCTCATAATCTTCCATGAATTTAATGCAATCTCTCTTCCAATGCCCTGTCTCTCTTTACAGTAGCAGCACTTACCAACGTAAGATGTATCTGACTCGGGCTCAGAAGACACACGCTTGCCATGATTCAAAATCTGGACAACTTTGTCTTCACCCTTGTCAGCATTAGGTTTAGTAAACCTACCCTTCTCAATTATGAGATTGTACAGGGTACTCTTCACGTTTGGCTCAACTGTCTTGAGCATATCATGCAGTTCAGTCAACGTCTTCGTTAAGCCTTTCTTTATATAGTTCCTTACGAACTTATCATAGCTTGACGGCAGTGACTGCAGAATGATTTCAGTTGCCAATTCCTGGCTAACTGGATAATCCAGTTTCCTCAGGTTATCAATGTAACCCATCATTTTACTGACATGAGGACTTACTGGATGATCATTTGGTAGCTTGCAGCTAGTGAGAGATTTAACCAATTGGTATCTCTCCACTCTTACCTGCTCCTGAAATTTCAATTTCAGGCTGCTGATCATCTCTATTGGCGACTCCATGTTCTCATATTGCTTCCGCAAATCTGAGTCCATGGTAGCCAATATCAGACCACGCACATCTACCGCATCATTATAATGCTTATTCCAAGCATTATATACTGCATGACTGGCTTTGGATCCGATCCTCTCGGGGAGAGCTTTCTCAAGGACATAGTCCTTTCTCTCATGCCTGAGAACTAGCCTCAGGTTCCGCGACCAAGCCAAGAAATTTGATCCGTTCAGTTTGTCCATCTCAAGGACATACCGGATCGAGAAAGTGTTTTGATTGTTTGTGCTTGTCATAGCTGAAATTTAGAGATAAATAGAGTTTTAGTTATTAAGTTCATAAAAGAGTAATCTTAACAACTTATAAGAAAACTCGCATTGTATTCAAAATTTCTTCGTTTAACCTCATAAGAATACAATGATTCCGAGACCCATGTTTAGCTAAATCCAAAGTGGGCCACTGGCCGTCACCCGGAATTAGCTTTACTTGGTAAGCATACACACAGCTAGTTATATCTCATATAACTCTCGGTTGTGAATTGGGCCCAAGGCCCAATATCACCAGATGTCTCAAGGCCCGGGACTCCCGATGGCCCAGTCAAGGAAACCAATCTCTTACAGCCAAATAATCACTAAAATCTGGGACTCCCAATGAAATTAGTGACTATATACTACTTTACTTACGCGAAAACAGACACCTCACACTGTAAGCCATATCTGTAATCAAATAAGCATTAAGTAGCTGACAAGATTGGAAAGACATCTAAGCTTGATATTGTTTTTGAGGATTTTTAAGTTTTATTTCCAAAAATAGAAGATTACTATTTTGGGAAACTTTCTTATTTTAGAAACTTTCTAAATTTAGTAACTTACTAAAAATAGAAATTTCTAATTTAAATATTTCATTAAATATTTTGGGTTGGGTCACAAATTATAGGCCCAATTCTTTGGGCCAAGACCATAGAATTTCAGCTGGCCCAATAATTTGACATAACCGATCCGGTTTATTAATTTTGGTCCAAGACCAAATTAACTATCAAAACCATCGGTTATTTACTAAACCAGACCAGCTCTAAATTATTTGGTCCAACCAAATCAAACTTAGACCAGCCTTCGGTTTAGGTTAAAATTCAATTTTTGAATTTCAATCCGGTTTAACCAGAAATTAAATAATACCAAGTATTAAATTATTTCCAGCAAACCGCGATTTGGGTTAACCGCTTGAACCACCAATTAAATTGGATCGGTTCAGTTAAATCCAAAACCGGGAAGAAACACCTAGTGTTTTAGCCAATTTGATTTAACTTGCGGTTTAAGGCTTTAAACACACAATTAACCGCCAATTAAATGGACCGGTTTAATTGGTGTGGTTTTGGGCAACGAACCGCGAAGCTCGGTTTAACCGATTAACTATTCGCGGGACGTAAAATTTTAACGGGTCAAACGATCGTATCCATGATCGGATCACGGACCCACGATCCATTCCTAGGCCCATCACGATCGATCATCGATCCATGATCTCACGATCGTATCCATTGAGCCGTGATGATCGCAAGCCTCCACCTTACGATCCGATCATCACACGATCCTCTTGGCCCATTACCGCATCATGGTGTAATTAAAGCAACAAATATGCCGAGACTAACATGATCGACTATGCCGCATCACACATCATGATCGACTATGGACCATTACAAATATGCCGCATCATGATCGACCATGGACACACGCACACACATGATCGACATAATTAAAGCAATATGGCCGAGACTTTCAAGCGATAATTAATTAGGGTTTTTAATCGGCACAATTACAAGCGATTATTCAACACGGCCGAAACCCTAACGCTCCATTCAATTATTAACTAGACCATTCAGCCGATTATCAAACAAGATCAATCGATAATGTTTAAAGATTTCTATAATCAATTCTACAATCAAAATTAATTCTAAATCAATAAACATTCATATGATCCAATTTCACAAGAAACTAATGACCTGGCTCTGATACCACTGAAGGATTATGGGTGTTTTCCATGGTCTAATTCTCAATTACAACCTAACACAAATCCTTAAACAGATCTAGGTTCTTGCAAAACGAATCATAAAACCAACCAAACCTGGATCATTACCTTTCAGATTGCAGCGGATAATTGATGGTAGTGATGAGATCAGTTAGAACAGATGAACAACCTGCTCCTCCTTCGGTATCCACACTCTTACAAGCTGGGATGGCTGCTAGACCAAAGAGATGGATCAAATCAGAAAAGAGAGATAGAGAGATAGAGAGACCCGCGGCCACAGAGGAGAAAATCGCAGGGGAGGACTCTTCCTTAGGGTTTCGAGTTCTTTTATCTCTCATTAATGGGCCCAAGTCATTTGACTAATGGCTCATTAATCATTTGGGCCCAAGACACAAATCAGGCAAAAACCTGCATTTTGTCTGGCCCAATTCTCTGATCCAATACAGTAAATGCCACTGCATCTTACCGTATTAATTCCATTTAACTTTCCCGTTAGCTATGGTGTGTGACCTTTAGGGATCATACAATACTGGTAATAAGTCCTAAACTTATAGATCAAGAGCGGACTCTAGCAAGCCATCATGATCACCCAGTATTTATGACTTATGTCTGATCTCGACACTTATCATACTTTCTAGAGATAGTACGGTAGATTTCAGGACATTCCCAACAAAAAGAGGTCTGGTGAAGAAATTGGTGGAAAACAAATGACCTGAAAAATCCGTCTATACACCGTGGGAAGGTTATAGCCTATCGAGAACCAAGGTTCCATGACCCGAAAAAATTTACTCGAGTTTTTTTGAAACTATCAAGACCCAAACCTCTCAAATGGATAACAAAGAGGTCTGGTGAAGAAATTGGTGGAAAAAACAATGACGGGATAGGATAAACTGATCCTATCCACCGGGAGAAGGATCCTAAGGCCAAAAACCCCTAATGGACTGACGGGAAGGAATATCTCGGCCCTACTGATTGACGGGATGGATTATCATGACCGGATGAACCGCCAGGAAGGATCCTAAGGCCAAAAAACCACCCCAAATGACGTAAGGTGTGGAATCCCTCGGCCAAAACAACAAAGGACTAGCATTCTCGCGGCCAGAATGACTGACAGGATGGAAACGCAATGACGGGAAGGACTATCTCGGCCATACTGACTGACGTGATGGATTATCCTAACCAGATGCACCGCCGGGAAGGATCCTAAGACCAAAACCCACCCTAATGATGTAAGGTGTGGAATCCCTCGGCCAAAACAACAAAGGACTAGCATTCTCGCGGACAGAATGACTGATGGGATGGAAACGAAATGATGGGAAGGACTATCTCGGCCATACTGATTGACGTGATTGATTATCCTGACCAGATGCACCGCCGAGAAGGATTCTAAGGCCAAAATGCAAGTTTCCATGACCCGGGAAGAATTGGATCGAGTTTTTTTGAAACTATCATGACCAAAACCCTTAAAATGGGATATAAAAGAGGTCTGGTGAAGAAATTGGTGGAAAACAAATGACCCGAAAAACCCGTCTATACACCGTGGGAAGGTTATAGCCTACCGAGAACCAAGGTTCCATGACCCGAAAAAATTGACTCGAGTTTTTTTGAAACTATCAAGACCCAAACCTCTCAAATGGATAACAAAGAGGTCTGGTGAAGAAATTGGTGGAAAAATCAATGACGGGATAGGATAAAATGATCCTATCCACCAGGAGAAGGATCCTAAGGCCAAAAACCCCTAATGGACTGACGGGAAGGAATATCTCGGCCATACTGACTGACGGGCTGGATTATCATGACCGGAAGAACCGCCGGGAAGGATCCTAAGGCCAAAAACCACCCTAAATGATGTAAGGTGTGGAATCCCTCGGCCAAAACAACAAAGGACTAGCATTCTCGCGGCCAGAATGACTGACGGGATGGAAACGAACTGACGTGAAGGACTATCTCGGCCATACTGACTAACGGGATGGAAACAAAATGACGGGAAGGACTATCTCGGCCATACTGACTGACGGGATGGATTATCCTGACCGGATGAACCGACGGGAAGGATCCGAAGACCAAAAACCACCCTAATGACGTAAGGTGTGGAATCCATCGGCCAAAATAAAAAAAGACTAGCATACTCGCGGAAAGAATGACTGACGGGATGGAAACGAACTGACGGGAAGGACTATCTCGGCCATACTGACTGACGTGATGGATTATTCTGACCAGATGCACCGCCGAGAAGGATTCTAAGGCCAAAATGCAAGTTTCCATGACCCAGGAAGAATTGGATCGAGTTTTTTTGAAACTATCATGACCAAAACCCTTAAAATGGGATATAAAAGAGGTCTGGTGAAGAAATTCGTGGAAAACAAATGACCCGAAAAACCCGTCTATGCACCGTGGGAAGGTTATAGCCTACCGAGAACTAAGGTTCCATGACCCGAAAAAATTTACTCGAGTTTTTTTGAAACTATCAAGACCCAAACCTCTCAAATGGATAACAAAGAAGTCTAGTGAAGAAATTGGTGGAAAAAACAATGACGGGATAGGATAAACTGATCCTATCCACCAGGGGAAGGATCCTAAGGCCAAAACCCCCTAATGGACTGACGGGAAGGACTATCTCGGCCATACTGACTGACGTGATGGATTATCCTGACCATATGCACCGCCGAGAAGGATTCTAAGGCCAAAATGCAAGTTTCCATGACCCGGGAAGAATTGGATCGAGTTTTTTTGAAACTATCAAGACCCAAACCTCTCAAATGGATAACAAAGACGTCTGGTGAAGAAATTGGTAGAAAAAACAATGATGGGATAGGATAAACTGATCCTATCCACCTGGGGAAGGATCCTAAGGCCAAAAAACCACCCTAAATAACGTAAGGTGTGGAATCCCTCGACAAAAAAAACAAAGGACTAGCATACTCGCGGACAGAATGACTGACGGGATGGAAACGCAATGACGAGAAGGACTATCTCGGCCATACTGACTGACGTGATGGATTATCCTGACCATATGCACCGCCGGGAAGGATTCTAAGGCCAAAATGCAAGTTTCCATGACCCAGGAAGAATTGGATCGAGTTTTTTTGAAACTATCATGACCAAAACCCTTAAAATGGGATATAAAAGAGGTCTGGTGAAGAAATTGGTGGAAAACAAATGACCTGAAAAATCCGTCTATACACCGTGGGAAGGTTATAGCCTATCGAGAACCAAGGTTCCATGACCCGAAAAAATTTACTCGAGTTTTTTTGAAACTATCAAGACCCAAACCTCTCAAATGGATAACAAAGAGGTCTGGTGAAGAAATTGGTGGAGAAAACAATGACGGGATAGGATAAACTGATCCTATCCACCGGGAGAAGGATCCTAAGCCCAAAAACCCCTAATGGATTGACGGGAAGGAATATCTCGGCCATACTGATTGACGGGATGGATTATCATGACCGGATGAACCGCCAGGAAGGATCCTAAGGCCAAAAACCCACCCCAAATGACGAAAGGTGTGGAATCCCTCGGCCAAAACAACAAAGGACTAGCATTCTCGCGGCCAGAATGACTGACGGGATGGAAACGCAATGACGGAAGGACTATCTCGGCCATACTGACTGACGTGATGGATTATCCTGACCAGATGCACCGCCAGGAAGGATCCTAAGACCAAAACCCACCCTAATGATGTAAGGTGTGGAATCCCTCGGCCAAAACAACAAAGGACTAGCATTCTCGCGGACAGAATGACTGATGGGATGGAAACGAAATGAAGGGAAGGACTATCTCGGCCATACTGACTGACGTGATTGATTATCCTGACCAGATGCACCGCCGAGAAGGATTCTAAGGCCAAAATGCAAGTTTCCATGACCCGGGAAGAATTGGATCGAGTTTTTTTGAAACTATCATGACCAAAACCCTTAAAATGGGATATAAAAGAGGTCTGGTGAAGAAATTGGTGGAAAACAAATGACCCGAAAAACCCGTCTATACACCGTGGGAAGGTTATAGCATACCGCGAACCAAGGTTCCATGACCCGAAAAAATTGACTCGAGTTTTTTTGAAACTATCAAGACCCAAACCTCTCAAATGGATAACAAAGAGGTCTGGTGAAGAAATTGGTGGAAAAAACAATGACGGGATAGGATAAACTGATCCTATCCACCAGGAGAAGGATCCTAAGGCCAAAAACCCCTAATGGACTGACGGGAAGGAATATCTCGGCCATACTGACTGACGGGCTGGATTATCATGACCGGAAGAACCGCCGGGAAGGATCCTAAGGCCAAAAACCACCCTAAATGATGTAAGGTGTGGAATCCCTCGGCCAAAACAACAAAGGACTAGCATTCTCGCGGCCAGAATGACTGACGGGATGGAAACGAACTGACGTGAAGGACTATCTCGGCCATACTGACTATAGGGATGGAAACAAAATGACGTGAAGGACTATCTCGGCCATACTGACTGACGGGATGGATTATCCTGACCGGATGAACCGACGGGGAGGATCCGAAGACCAAAAACCACCCTAATGACGTAAGGTGTGGAATCCCTCGGCCAAAATAAAAAAAGACTAGCATACTCGCGGACAGAATGACTGACGGGATGGAAACGAACTGACGGGAAGGACTATCTCGGCCATACTGACTGACGTGATGGATTATTCTGACCAGATTCTCCGCCGAGAAGGATTCTAAGGCAAAAATGCAAGTTTCCATGACCCAGGAAGAATTGGATCGAGTTTTTTTGAAACTATCATGACCAAAACCCTTAAAATGGGATATAAAAGAGGTCTGGTGAAGAAATTGGTGGAAAACAAATGACCCGAAAAACCCGTCTAAACACCGTGGAAAGGTTATAGCCTACCGAGAACCAAGGTTCCATGACCCGAAAAAATTGACTCGAGTTTTTTTGAAACTATCAAGACCCAAACCTCTCAAATGGATAACAAAGAGGTCTGGTGAAGAAATTGGTGGAAAAAACAATGACGGGATAGGATAAACTGATCCTATCCACCAGGAGAAGGATCATAAGGCCAAAAACCCCTAATGGACTGACGGGAAGGAATATCTCGGCCATACTGACTGACGGGCTGGATTATCATGACCAGAAGAACCGCCGGGAAGGATCCTAAGGCCAAAAACCACCCTAAATGATGTAAGGTGTGGAATCCCTCGGCCAAAACAACAAAGGACTAGCATTCTCGCGGCCAGAATGACTGACATGATGGAAACGAACTGACGTGAAGGACTATCTCGGCCATACTGACTAACGGGATGGAAACAAAATGACGGGAAGGACTATCTCGGCCATACTGACTGACGGGATGGATTATCCTGACCGGATGAACCGACGGGAAGGATCCGAAGACCAAAAACCACCCTAATGACGTAAGGTGTGGAATCCCTCGGCCAAAATAAAAAAAGACTAGCATACTCGCGGACATAATGACTGACGGGATGGAAACGAACTGACGGGAAGGACTATCTCGGCCATACTGACTGACGTGATGGATTATTCTGACCAGATTCTCCGCCGAGAAGGATTCTAAGGCAAAAATGCAAGTTTCCATGACCCAGGAAGAATTGGATCGAGTTTTTTTGAAACTATCATGACCAAAACCCTTAAAATGGGATATAAAAGAGGTCTGGTGAAGAAATTGGTGGAAAACAAATGACCCGAAAAACCCGTCTAAACACCGTGGGAAGGTTATAGCCTACCGAGAACCAAGGTTCCATGACCCGAAAAAATTGACTCGAGTTTTTTTGAAACTATCAAGACCCAAACCTATCAAATGGATAACAAAGAGGTCTGGTGAAGAAATTGGTAGAAAAAACAATGACGGGATAGGATAAACTGATCCTATCCACCGGGGGAAGGATCCTAAGGCCAAAAAACCACCCTAAATGACGTAAGGTGTGGAATCCCTCGACCAAAAAAACAAAGGACTAGCATACTCGCGGACAGAATGAATGACGGGATGGAAACGCAATGACGGGAAGGACTATCTCGGCCATACTGACTGACGTGATGGATTATCCTGACCGGATGCACCGACGGGAAGGATCCTAAGACCAAAACCCACCCTAATGACGTAAGGTGTGGAATCCCTCGGCCAAAATAAAAAAAGACTAGCATTCTTGCGGACAGAATGACTGATGGGATGGAAACGAAATGACGGGAAGGACTATCTCGGCCATACTGACTGACGTGATGGATTATCCTGACCAGTTGCACCGCCGAGAAGGATTCTAAGGCCAAAATGCAAGTTTCCATGACCCGGGAAGAATTGGATCGAGTTTTTTTGAAACTATCATGACCTAAACCCTTAAAATGGGATATAAAAGAGGTCTGGTAAAGAAATTGGTGGAAAACAAATGACCTGAAAAACCCGTCTATACACCGTGGGAAGGTGATAGCCTACCGAGAACCAAGGTTCCATGACCCGAAAAAATTGACTCGAGTTTTTTTTGAAACTATCAAGACCCAAACCTCTCAAATGGATAACAAAGAGGTCTGGTGAAGAAATTGGTGGAAAAAACAATGACGGGATAGGATAAACTGATCCTATCCACCGGGAGAAGGATCCTAAGGCCAAAAACCCCTAATGGACTGGTGGGAAGGAATATCTCGGCCATAGTGACTGACGGGCTGGATTATCATGACCGGATGAACCGCCGGGAAGGATCCTAAGAAGAAAAAACCACCCTAAATGACGTAAGGTGTGGAATCCCTCGGCCAAAACAACAAAGTACTAGCATTCTCGCGGCCAGAATGACTGACAGGATGGAAACGAACTGACGTGAAGAACTATCTCGGCGATACTGACTAACGGGATGGAAACAAAATGACGGGAAGGACTATCTCAGCCATACTGACTGACGGGATGGATTATCCTGACCGGATGAACCGACGGGAAGGATCCGAAGACCAAAAACCACCCTAATGACGTAAGGTGTGGAATCCCTCGGCCAAAATAAAAAAAGACTAGCATACTCGCGGACAAAATGACTGACGGGATGGAAACGAATTGACGGGAAGGACTATCTCGGCCATACTGACTGACGTGATGGATTATTCTGACCAGATGCACCGCCGAGAAGGATTCTAAGGCCAAAATGCAAGTTTCCATGACCCAGGATGGAAGGTTATAGCCTATCGAGAACCAAGGTTCCATGACCCGAAAAAATTTACTCGAGTTTTTTTGAAACTATCAAGACCCAAACCTCTCAAATGGATAACAAAGAGGTCTGGTGAAGAAATTGGTGGAGAAAACAATGACGGGATAGGATAAACTGATCCTATCCACCGGGAGAAGGATCCTAAGGCCAAAAACCCCTAATGGACTGACGGGAAGGAATATCTCGGCCATACTGATTGACGGGATGGATTATCATGACCGGATGAACCGCCAGGAAGGATCCTAAGGCCAAAAACCCACCCCAAATGACGAAAGGTGTGGAATCCCTCGGCCAAAACAACAAAGGACTAGCATTCTCGCGGCCAGAATGACTGACGGGATGGAAACGCAATGACGGAAGGACTATCTCGGCCATACTGACTGACGTGATGGATTATCCTGACCAGATGCACCGCCAGGAAGGATCCTAAGACCAAAACCCACCCTAATGATGTAAGGTGTGGAATCCCTCGGCCAAAACAACAAAGGACTAGCATTCTCGCGGACAGAATGACTGATGGGATGGAAACGAAATGAAGGGAAGGACTATCTCGGCCATACTGACTGACGTGATTGATTATCCTGACCAGATGCACCGCCGAGAAGGATTCTAAGGCCAAAATGCAAGTTTCCATGACCCGGGAAGAATTGGATCGAGTTTTTTTGAAACTATCATGACCAAAACCCTTAAAATGGGATATAAAAGAGGTCTGGTGAAGAAATTGGTGGAAAACAAATGACCCGAAACCCGTCTATACACCGTGGGAAGGTTATAGCATACCGCGAACCAAGGTTCCATGACCCGAAAAAATTGACTCGAGTTTTTTTGAAACTATCAAGACCCAAACCTCTCAAATGGATAACAAAGAGGTCTGGTGAAGAAATTGGTGGAAAAAACAATGACGGGATAGGATAAACTGATCCTATCCACCAGGAGAAGGATCCTAAGGCCAAAAACCCCTAATGGACTGACGGGAAGGAATATCTCGGCCATACTGACTGACGGGCTGGATTATCATGACCGGAAGAACCGCCGGGAAGGATCCTAAGGCCAAAAACCACCCTAAATGATGTAAGGTGTGGAATCCCTCGGCCAAAACAACAAAGGACTAGCATTCTCGCGGCCAGAATGACTGACGGGATGGAAACGAACTGACGTGAAGGACTATCTCGGCCATACTGACTATAGGGATGGAAACAAAATGACGTGAAGGACTATCTCGGCCATACTGACTGACGGGATGGATTATCCTGACCGGATGAACCGACGGGGAGGATCCGAAGACCAAAAACCACCCTAATGACGTAAGGTGTGGAATCCCTCGGCCAAAATAAAAAAAGACTAGCATACTCGCGGACAGAATGACTGACGGGATGGAAACGAACTGACGGGAAGGACTATCTCGGCCATACTGACTGACGTGATGGATTATTCTGACCAGATTCTCCGCCGAGAAGGATTCTAAGGCAAAAATGCAAGTTTCCATGACCCAGGAAGAATTGGATCGAGTTTTTTTGAAACTATCATGACCAAAACCCTTAAAATGGGATATAAAAGAGGTCTGGTGAAGAAATTGGTGGAAAACAAATGACCCGAAAAACCCGTCTAAACACCGTGGAAAGGTTATAGCCTACCGAGAACCAAGGTTCCATGACCCGAAAAAATTGACTCGAGTTTTTTTGAAACTATCAAGACCCAAACCTCTCAAATGGATAACAAAGAGGTCTGGTGAAGAAATTGGTGGAAAAAACAATGACGGGATAGGATAAACTGATCCTATCCACCAGGAGAAGGATCATAAGGCCAAAAACCCCTAATGGACTGACGGGAAGGAATATCTCGGCCATACTGACTGACGGGCTGGATTATCATGACCGGAAGAACCGCCGGGAAGGATCCTAAGGCCAAAAACCACCCTAAATGATGTAAGGTGTGGAATCCCTTGGCCAAAACAACAAAGGACTAGCATTCTCGCGGCCAGAATGACTGACATGATGGAAACGAACTGACGTGAAGGACTATCTCGGCCATACTGACTAACGGGATGGAAACAAAATGACGGGAAGGACTATCTCGGCCATACTGACTGACGGGATGGATTATCCTGACCGGATGAACCGACGGGAAGGATCCGAAGACCAAAAACCACCCTAATGACGTAAGGTGTGGAATCCCTCGGCCAAAATAAAAAAAGACTAGCATACTCGCGGACATAATGACTGACGGGATGGAAACGAACTGACGGGAAGGACTATCTCGGCCATACTGACTGACGTGATGGATTATTCTGACCAGATTCTCCGCCGAGAAGGATTCTAAGGCCAAAATGCAAGTTTCCATGACCCAGGAAGAATTGGATCGAGTTTTTTTGAAACTATCATGACCAAAACCCTTAAAATGGGATATAAAAGAGGTCTGGTGAAGAAATTGGTGGAAAACAAATGACCCGAAAAACCCCTCTAAACACCGTGGGAAGGTTATAGCCTACCGAGAACCAAGGTTCCATGACCCGAAAAAATTGACTCGAGTTTTTTTGAAACTATCAAGACCCAAACCTATCAAATGGATAACAAAGAGGTCTGGTGAAGAAATTGGTAGAAAAAACAATGACGGGATAGGATAAACTGATCCTATCCACCGCGGGAAGGATCCTAAGGCCAAAAAACCACCCTAAATGACGTAAGGTGTGGAATCCCTCGACCAAAAAAACAAAGGACTAGCATACTCGCGGACAGAATGAATGACGGGATGGAAACGCAATGACGGGAAGGACTATCTCGGCCATACTGACTGACGTGATGGATTATCCTGACCGGATGCACCGACGGGAAGGATCCTAAGACCAAAACCCACCCTAATGACGTAAGGTGTGGAATCCCTCGGCCAAAATAAAAAAAGACTAGCATTCTTGCGGACAGAATGACTGATGGGATGGAAACGAAATGACGGGAAGGACTATCTCGGCCATACTGACTGACGTGATGGATTATCCTGACCAGTTGCACCGCCGAGAAGGATTCTAAGGCCAAAATGCAAGTTTCCATGACCCGGGAAGAATTGGATCGAGTTTTTTTGAAACTATCATGACCTAAACCCTTAAAATGGGATATAAAAGAGGTCTGGTAAAGAAATTGGTGGAAAACAAATGACCTGAAAAACCCGTCTATACACCGTGGTAAGGTTATAGCCTACCGAGAACCAAGGTTCCATGACCCGAAAAAATTGACTCGAGTTTTTTTTGAAACTATCAAGACCCAAACCTCTCAAATGGATAACAAAGAGGTCTGGTGAAGAAATTGGTGGAAAAAACAATGACGGGATAGGATAAACTGATCCTATCCACCGGGAGAAGGATCCTAAGGCCAAAAACCCCTAATGGACTGGTGGGAAGGAATATCTCGGCCATAGTGACTGACGGGCTGGATTATCATGACCGGATGAACCGCCGGGAAGGATCCTAAGGCCAAAAACCACCCTAAATGACGTAAGGTGTGGAATCCCTCGGCCAAAACAACAAAGTACTAGCATTCTCGCGGCCAGAATGACTGACAGGATGGAAACGAACTGACATGAAGAACTATCTCGGCGATACTGACTAACGGGATGGAAACAAAATGACGGGAAGGACTATCTCAGCCATACTGACTGACGGGATGGATTATCCTGACCGGATGAACCGACGGGAAGGATCCGAAGACCAAAAACCACCCTAATGACGTAAGGTGTGGAATCCCTCGGCCAAAATAAAAAAAGACTAGCATACTCGCGGACAGAATGACTGACGGGATGGAAACGAATTGACGGGAAGGACTATCTCGGCCATACTGACTGACGTGATGGATTATTCTGACCAGATGCACCGCCGAGAAGGATTCTAAGGCCAAAATGCAAGTTTCCATGACCCAGGAAGAATTGGATCGAGTTTTTTTGAAACTATCATGACCAAAACCCTTAAAATGGGATATAAAAGAGGTCTGGTGAAGAAATTGGTGGAAAAAAATGACCCGAAGTCTATACACTGTGGGAAGGTTGTAGCCTACCGAGAACCAAGGTTCCATGACCCGAAAAAAATTGACTCAAGTTTTTTTGAAACTATCAAGACCCACACCTCTCAAATGGATAACAAAGAGGTCTGGTGAAGAAATTGGTGGAAAAAACAATGACGGGATATGATAAACTGATCCTATCCACCGGGAGAAGGATCCTAAGGCCAAAAACCCCTAATGGACTGACGGGAAGGAATATCTCGGCCATACTGACTGACGTGATGGATTATCCTGACCAGATGCACCGCCGAGAAGGATTCTAAAGCCAAAATGCAAGTTTCCATGACCCAGGAAGAATTGGATCGAGTTTTTTTGAAACTATCATGACCAAAACCCTTAAAATGGGATATAAAAGAGGTCTGGTGAAGAAATTGGTGGAAAACAAATGACCCGAAAAACCCCTCTAAACACCGTGGGAAGGTTATAGCCTACCGAGAACCAAGGTTCCATGACCCGAAAAAATTGACTCGAGTTTTTTTGAAACTATCAAGACCCAAACCTATCAAATGGATAACAAAGAGGTCTGGTGAAGAAATTGGTAGAAAAAACAATGACGGGATAGGATAAACTGATCCTATCCACCGGGGGAAGGATCCTAAGGCCAAAAAACCACCCTAAATGACGTAAGGTGTGGAATCCCTCGACCAAAAAAACAAAGGACTAGCATACTCGCGGACAGAATGAATGACGGGATGGAAACGCAATGACGGGAAGGACTATCTCGGCCATACTGACTGACGTGATGGATTATCCTGACCGGATGCACCGACGGGAAGGATCCTAAGACCAAAACCCACCCTAATGACGTAAGGTGTGGAATCCCTCGGCCAAAATAAAAAAAGACTAGCATTCTTGCGGACAGAATGACTGATGGGATGGAAACGAAATGACGGGAAGGACTATCTCGGCCATACTGACTGACGTGATGGATTATCCTGACCAGTTGCACCGCCGAGAAGGATTCTAAGGCCAAAATGCAAGTTTCCATGACCCGGGAAGAATTGGATCGAGTTTTTTTGAAACTATCATGACCTAAACCCTTAAAATGGGATATAAAAGAGGTCTGGTAAAGAAATTGGTGGAAAAAAAATGACCTGAAAAACCCGTCTATACACCGTGGGAAGGTTATAGCCTACCGAGAACCAAGGTTCCATGACCCGAAAAAATTGACTCGAGTTTTTTTTGAAACTATCAAGACCCAAACCTCTCAAATGGATAACAAAGAGGTCTGGTGAAGAAATTGGTGGAAAAAACAATGACGGGATAGGATAAACTGATCCTATCCACCGGGAGAAGGATCCTAAGGCCAAAAACCCCTAATGGACTGGTGGGAAGGAATATCTCGGCCATAGTGACTGACGGGCTGGATTATCATGACCGGATGAACCGCCGGGAAGGATCCTAAGGCCAAAAACCACCCTAAATGACGTAAGGTGTGGAATCCCTCGGCCAAAACAACAAAGTACTAGCATTCTCGCGGCCAGAATGACTGACAGGATGGAAACGAACTGACGTGAAGAACTATCTCGGCGATACTGACTAACGGGATGGAAACAAAATGACGGGAAGGACTATCTCAGCCATACTGACTGACGGGATGGATTATCCTGACCGGATGAACCGACGGGAAGGATCCGAAGACCAAAAACCACCCTAATGACGTAAGGTGTGGAATCCCTCGGCCAAAATAAAAAAAGACTAGCATACTCGCGGACAGAATGACTGACGGGATGGAAACGAATTGACGGGAAGGACTATCTTGGCCATACTGACTGACGTGATGGATTATTCTGACCAGATGCACCGCCGAGAAGGATTCTAAGGCCAAAATGCAAGTTTCCATGACCCAGGAAGAATTGGATCGAGTTTTTTTGAAACTATCATGACCAAAACCCTTAAAATGGGATATAAAAGAGGTCTGGTGAAGAAATTGGTGGAAAAAAATGACCCGAAGTCTATACACTGTGGGAAGGTTGTAGCCTACCGAGAACCAAGGTTCCATGACCCGAAAAAAATTGACTCAAGTTTTTTTGAAACTATCAAGACCCACACCTCTCAAATGGATAACAAAGAGGTCTGGTGAAGAAATTGGTGGAAAAAACAATGACGGGATATGATAAACTGATCCTATCCACCGGGAGAAGGATCCTAAGGCCAAAAACCCCTAATGGACTGACGGGAAGGAATATCTCGGCCATACTGACTGACGTGATGGATTATCCTGACCAGATGCACCGCCGAGAAGGATTCTAAAGCCAAAATGCAAGTTTCCATGACCCAGGAAGAATTGGATCGAGTTTTTTTGAAACTATCATGACCAAAACCCTTAAAATGGGATATAAAAGAGGTCTGGTGAAGAAATTGGTGGAAAACAAATGACCCGAAAAACCCGTCTATACACCGTGGGAAGGTTATAGCCTACCGAGAACCAAGGTTCCATGACCCGAATAAAATTGACTCGAGTTTTTTTGAAACTATCAGACCCAAACCTATCAAATGGATAACAAAGAGGTCTGGTGCAGAAATTGGTGGAAAAAGCAATGACGGGATAGGATAATCTGATCCTATCCACCGGGGGAAGGATCCTAAGGCCAAAACCCCCCTAATGGACTGACAAGAAGGAATATCTCGGCCATACTGACTGAGAGGATGGATTATCATGACCGGATGAACCGCCGGGAAGGATCCTTAGGCCAAAAACCACCCTAAATGACGTAAGGTGTGGAATCCCTCAGCCAAAACAACAAAGGACTAACATGCTCGCGGCCAGAATGACTGACGGGATGAAAACAAACTGACGGGAAGGACTATCTCGGCCATACTGACTGACGGGATGGAAACAAAATGACAGGAAGGACTATCTCGCAGCCATGGGGCAAAACTACCAAAGACTAGCGTTCTCGCAGCCAGAACAAATGACTGGATGGAAACGAACTGACGGGAAAAACTGTCTCGGCCATAATGACTCACGGGATGGATTATCCTGACCGGATGCACCGCCGGGAAGGATCCTAAGTCCAAAAACCACCCAAAATGACGTAAGGTGTGGAATCCCTCGGGCAAAACAAAAAAGACTAGCATTCTCGCGGACAGAATGACTGACGGGATGGAAACGAAATGACGGGAAGGATTATTTCGGCCATACTGACTGACGTGATGGACTATCCTGACCAGATGCACCGCCGGGAAGGCTTCTAAGGCCAAAATGCAAGTTTCCATGACCCGGGAAGAATTGGATCGAGTTTTTTTGAAATTATCACGACCAAAACCCTTAAAATGGGATATAAAAGAGGTCTGGTGAAGAAATTGGTGGAAAACAAATGACCCGAAAAACCCAACTATACACCGTGGGAAGGTTATAGCCTACCGAGAACCAAGGTTCCATGACCCGAAAAAATTGACTCGAGTTTTTTTGATACTATCAAGACCCAAACCTCTCAAATGGATAACAAAGAGGTCTGGTGAAGAAATTGGTGGAAAAAACAATGACGGGATAGGATAAACTGATCCTATCAACCAGGGGAAGGATCCTAAGGCCAAAACCCCCTAATGGACTGACGGGAAGGAATATCTCGGCCATACTGACTGACGTGATGGATTATCCTGACCATATGCACCGCCGGGAAGGATTCTAAGGCCAAAATGCAAGTTTCCATGACCCGGGAAGAATTGGATCGAGTTTTTTTGAAACTATCACGACCAAAACCCTTAAAATGGGATATAAAAGAGGTCTGGTGAAGAAATTGGTGGAAAACAAATGACCCGAAAAACCCGTCTATACACCGTGGGAAGGTTATAGCCTATCGAGAACCAAGGTTCCATGACCCGAAAAAATTTACTCGAGTTTTTTTGAAACTATCAGACCCAAACCTATCAAATGGATAACAAAGAGGTCTGGTGCAGAAATTGGTGGAAAAAGCGATGACGGGATAGGATAAACTGATCCTATCCACCGGGAGAAGGATCCTAAGGCCAAAAACCCCTAATGGACTGACGGGAAGGAATATCTCGGCCATACTGACTGACGGGCAGGATTATCATGACCGGATGAACCGCCGGGAAGGATCCTAAGGCCAAAAAACCACCCTAAATGACGTAAGGTGTGGAATCCCTCGGCCAAAACAACAAAGGACTAGCATTCTCGCGGCCAGAATGACTGACGGGATGGAAACGAATTGACGTGAAGGACTATCTCGGCCATACTGACTAACGGGATGGAAACGAACTGACGGGAAAAACTGTCTCGGCCATAATGACTAACGGGATGAATTATCCTGACCGGATGCACCGCCGGGAAGGATCCTAAGTCCAAAAACCACCCAAAATGACGTAAGGTGTGGAATCCCTCGGCCACAACAAAAAAGACTAGTATTCTCGCTGCCAGAATGACTGACGGGATGGAAACGAACTGACGTGAAGGACCATCTCGGCCATACTGACTAACGGGATGGAAACGAACTGACGCGGGGGAATATCTCGGCCATACTGACTGACGGGATGGATTATCATGACCGGATGAACCGCCGGGAAGGATCCTAAGGCCAAAAACCACCCTAAATGACGTAAGGTGTGGAATCCCTCGACCAAAAAAAACAAAGGACTAGCATACTCGCGGACAGAATGACTGACGGGATGGAAACGCAATGACGGGAAGAACTATCTCGGCCATACTGACTGACGTGATGGATTATCCTGACCATATGCACCGCCGGGAAGGATTCTAAGGCCAAAATATAAGTTTCCATGACCCGGGAAGAATTGGATCGAGTTTTTTTGAAACTATCACGACCAAAACCCTTAAAATGGGATATAAAAGAGGTCTGGTGAAGAAATTGGTGGAAAACAAATGACCCGAAAAACCTGTCTATGCATCGTGGGAAGGTTATAGCCTACCGAGAACCAAGGTTCCATGACCCGAAAAAAATTGACTCGAGTTTTTTTGAAACTATCAAGACCCAAACCTCTCAAATGGATAACAAAGAGGTCTGGTGAAGAAATTGGTGGAAAAAAAAATGACGGGATATGATAAACTGATCATATCCACCAGGAGAAGGATCCTAAGGCCAAAAACCCCATAATGGACTGACGGGAAGGAACATCTCAGCCATACTGACTGAGAGGATGGATTATCATGACCGGATGAACCGCCGGGAAGGATCCTTAGGCCAAAAACCACCCTAAATGACGTAAGGTGTGGAATCCCTCAGCCAAAACAACAAAGGACTAGCATGCTCGCGGCCAGAATGACTGACGGGATGGAAACGAACTGACGGGAAGGACTATCTCGGCCATACTGACTGACGGGATGGAAACAAAATGACGAGAAGGAATATCTCGACCATACTGACTGACGGGATGGATTATCCTGACCGGATGCACCGACGGGAAGGATCCTAAGACCAAAAGCCACCCAAATGGACGTAAGGTGTTGAATCCCTGGGGCAAAACTACCAAGGACTAGCGTTCTCGCAGCCAGAACCACTGACTGGATGGAAACGAACTGACGGGAAAAACTGTCTCGGCCATAATGACTGACGGGATGGATTATCCTGACCGGATGCACCGCCGGGAAGGATCCTAAGTCCAAAAACCACCCAAAATGACGTAAGGTGTGGAATCCCTCGGGCAAAACAAAAAAGACTAGCATTCTCGCGGACAGAATGACTGACGGGATGGAAACGAAATGACGGGAAGGACTATCTCGGCCATACTGACTGACCTGATGGATTATCCTGACCAGATGCACCGCCGGGAAGGCTTCTAAGGCCAAAATGCAAGTTTCCATGACCCGGGAAGAATTGGATCGAGTTTTTTTGAAAATATCACGACCAAAACCCTTAAAATGGGATATAAAAGAGGTCTGGTGAAGAAATTGGTGGAAAACAAATGACCCGAAAAACCCGTCTATACACCGAGGGAAGGTTATAGCCTACCGAGAACCAAGGTTCCATGACCCAAAAAAATTGAATCGAGTTTTTTTTAAAATATCAAGACCCAAACCTCTCAAATGGATAACAAAGAGGCCTGGTGAAGAAATTGGTGGAAAAAACAATGACGGGATAGGATAAACTGATCCTATCCACCGGGAGAAGGATCCTAAAGCCAAAAACCCCTAATGGACTGACGGGGGAATATCTCGGCCATACTGACTGACGGGCTGGATTATCATGACCGGATGAACCGCCGGGAAGGATCCTAAGGCCAAAAACCACCCTAAATGACGTAAGGTGTGGAATCCCTCGGCCAAAACAACAAAGGACTAGCATTCTCGCGGACAGAATGACTGATGGGATGGAAACGAAATGACGGGAAGGACTATCTCGGCCATACTTATTGACGGGATGGATTATCATGACCGGATGAACCGCCGGGAAGGATCCTAAGGCCAAAAAACCACCCTAAATGACGTAAGGTGTGGAATCCCTCGACCAAAAAAACAAAAGACTAGCATTCTCGCGGACAGAATGACAGACGGGATGGAAACGAAATGACGGGAAGGACTATCTCGGCCATACTGGCTGACGTGATGGACTATCCTGACCAGATGCACCGCCGGGAAGGCTTCTAAGGCCAAAATGCAAGTTTCCATGACCCAGGAAAAATTGGATCGAGTTTTTTTGAAACTATCATGACCAAAACCCTTAAAATGGGATATAAAAGAGGTCTGGTGAAGAAATTGGTGGAAAACAAATGACCCGAAAAACCCGTCTATGCACCGTGGGAAGGTTATAGCCTACCGAGAACCAAGGTTCCATGACCCGAAAAAAATTGACTCGAGTTTTTTTGAAACTATCAGACCCAAACCTATCAAATGGATAACAAAGAGGTCTGGTGCAGAAATTGGTGGAAAAAGCAATGACGGGATAGGATAAACTGATCCTATCCACCGGGGAAAGGATCCTAAGGCCAAAACCCCCCTAATGGACTGACAGGAAGGAATATCTCGGCCATACTGACTGAGAGGATGGATTATCATGACCGGATGAACCGCCGGGAAGGATCCTTAGGCCAAAAACCACCCTAAATGACGTAAGGTGTGGAATCCCTCAGCCAAAACAACAAAGGACTAGCATGCTCAGGGCCAGAATGACTGACGGGATGGAAACGAACTGACGGGAAGGACTATCTCGGCTATAGTGACTGACGGGATGGAAACAAAATGACGGGAAGGACTATCTCGGCCATACTGACTGACGGGATGGATTATCCTGACCGGATGCACCGACGGGAAGGATCCTAAGACAAAAAAACCACCCAAATGGACGTAAGGTGTGGAATCCCTGGGGCAAAACTACCAAGGACTAGCGTTCTCGCAGCCAGAACCACTGACTGGATGGAAACGAACTGACGGGAAAAACTGTCTCGGCCATAATGACTGACGGGATGGATTATCCTGACCGGATGCACCGCCGGGAAGGATCCTAAGTCGAAAAACCATCCAAAATGACGTAAGGTGTGGAATCCCTCAGGCAAAACAAAAAAGACTAGCATTCTCGCGGACAGAATGACTGACGGGATGGAAATGAAATGACGGGAAGGACTATCTCGGCCATACTGACTGACGTGATGGATTATCCTGACCAGATGCATCGCCGGGAAGGCTTCTAAGGCCAAAATGCAAGTTTCCATGACCCAGGAAGAATTGGATCGAGTTTTTTTTAAACTATCACGACCAAAACCTTTAAAATGGGATATAAAAGAGGTCTGGTGAAGAAATTGGTGGAAAACAAATGACCCGAAAAACCCGTCTATACACCGAGGGAAGGTTATAGCCTACCGAGAACCAAGGTTCCATGACCCAAAAAAATTGACTCGAGTTTTTTTTAAACTATCAAGACCCAAACCTCTCAAATGGATAACAAAGAGGTCTGGTGAAGAAATTGTTGGAAAAAACAATGACGGGATATGATAAACTGATCCTATCCACCAGGAGAAGGATCCTAAGGCCAAAAACCCCATAATGGACTGACGGGAAGGAACATCTCAGCCATACTGACTGAGAGGATGGATTATCATGACCGGATGAACCGCCGGGAAGGATCCTTAGGCCAAAAACCACCCTAAATGACGTAAGGTGTGGAATCCCTCAGCCAAAACAACAAAGGACTAGCATGCTCGCGGCCAGAATGACTAACGGGATGGAAACGAACTGACGGGAAGGACTATCTCGGCCATACTGACTGACGGGATGGAAACAAAATGACGGGAAGGACTATCTCGACCATACTGACTGACGGGATGGATTATCCTGACCGGATGCACCGACGGGAAGGATCCTAAGACCAAAAACCACCCAAATGGACGTAAGGTGTGGAATCCCTGGGGCAAAACTACCAAGGACTAGCGTTCTCGCAGCCAGAACCACTGACTGGATGGAAACGAACTGACGGGAAAAACTGTCTCGGCCATAATGACTGACGGGATGGATTATCCTGACCGGATGCACCGCCGGGAAGGATCCTAAGTCCAAAAACCACCCAAAATGACGTAAGGTGTGGAAACGAAATGACGGGAAGGACTATCTCGGCCATACTGACTGACGTGATGGATTATCCTGACCAGATGCACCGCCGGGAAGGCTTCTAAGGCCAAAATGCAAGTTTCCATGACCCGGGAAGAATTGGATCGAGTTTTTTTGAAACTATCACGACCAAAACCCTTAAAATGGGATATAAAAGAGGTCTGGTGAAGAAATTGGTGGAAAACAAATGACCCGAAAAACCCGTCTATACACCGAGGGAAGGTTATAGCCTACCGAGAACCAAGGTTCCATGACCCAAAAAAATTGACTCGAGTTTTTTTTAAACTATCAAGACCCAAACCTCTCAAATGGATAACAAAGAGGTCTGGTGAAGAAATTGGTGGAAAAAACAATGACGGGGTAGGATAAACTGATCCTATCCACCGGGAGAAGGATCCTAAAGCCAAAAACCCCTAATGGACTGACAGGGGAATATCTCGGCCATACTGACTGACGGGCTGGATTATCATGACCGGATGAACCGCCGGGAAGGATCCTAAGGCCAAAAACCACCCTAAATGACGTAAGGTGTGGAATCCCTCGGCCAAAACAACAAAGGACTAGCATTCTCGCGGACAGAATGACTGATGGGATGGAAACGAAATGACGGGAAGGACTATCTCGGCCATACTTATTGACGGGATGGATTATCATGACCGGATGAACCGCCGGGAAGGATCCTAAGGCCAAAAAACCACCCTAAATGACGTAAGGTGTGGAATCCCTCGACCAAAAAAACAAAAGACTAGCATTCTCGCGGACAGAATGACTGACGGGATGGAAACGAAATGACGGGAAGGACTATCTCGGCCATACTGGCTGACGTGATGGACTATCCTGACCAGATGCACCGCCGGGAAGGCTTCTAAGGCCAAAATGCAAGTTTCCATGACCCAGGAAGAATTGGATCGAGTTTTTTTGAAACTATCATGACCAAAACCCTTAAAATGGGATATAAAAGAGGTCTGGTGAAGAAATTGGTGGAAAACAAATGACCCGAAAAACCCGTCTATGCACCGTGGGAAGGTTATAGCCTACCGAGAACCAAGCTTCCATGACCCGAAAAAAATTGACTCGAGTTTTTTTGAAACTATCAGACCCAAACCTATCAAATGGATAACAAAGAGGTCTGGTGCAGAAATTGGTGGAAAAAGCAATGACGGGATAGTATAAACTGATCCTATCCACCGGGGAAAGGATCCTAAGGCCAAAACCCCCCTAATGGACTGACAGGAAGGAATATCTCGGCCATACTGACTGAGAGGATGGATTATCATGACCGGATGAACCGCCGGGAAGGATCCTTAGGCCAAAAACCACCCTAAATGACATAAGGTGTGGAATCCCTCAGCCAAAACAACAAAGGACTAGCATGCTCAGGGCCAGAATGACTGACGGGATGGAAACGAACTGACGGGAAGGACTATCTCGGCCATACTGACTGACGGGATGGAAACAAAATGACGGGAAGGACTATCTCGGCCATACTGACTGACGGGATGGATTATCCTGACCGGATGCACCGACGGGAAGGATCCTAAGACCAAAAACCACCCAAATGGACGTAAGGTGTGGAATCCCTGGGGCAAAACTACCAAGGACTAGCGTTCTCGCAGCCAGAACCACTGACTGGATGGAAACGAACTGACGGGAAAAACTGTCTCGGCCATAATGACTGACGGGATGGATTATCCTGACCGGATGCACCGCCGGGAAGGATCCGAAGTCCAAAAACCACCCAAAATGACGTAAGGTGTGGAATCCCTCGGGCAAAACAAAAAGACTAGCATTCTCGCGGACAGAATGACTGACGGGATGGAAACGAAATGACGGGAAGGACTATCTCGGCCATACTGACTGACGTGATGGACTATCCTGACCAGATGCACCGCCGTGAAGGCTTCTAAGGTCAAAATACAAGTTTCCATGACCCGGGAAGAATTGGATCGAGTTTTTTTGAAATTATCACGACCAAAACCCTTAAAATGGGATATAAAAGAGGTCTGGTGAAGAAATTGGTGGAAAACAAATGACTCGAAAAACCCAACTATACACCGTGGGAAGGTTATAGCCTACCGAGAAACAAGGTTCCATGACCCGAAAAAATTAACTCGAGTTTTTTTGAAACTATCAAGACCCAAACCTCTCAAATGGATAACAAAGAGGTCTGGTGAAGAAATTGGTGGAAAAAACAATGACGGGATAGGATAAACTGATCCTATCCACCAGGGGAAGGATCCTAAGGCCAAAACCCCCTAATGGACTGATGGGAAGGAATATCTCGGCCATACTGACTGACGTGATGGATTATCCTGACCATATGCACCGCCGAGAAGGATTCTAAGGCCAAAATGCAAGTTTCCATGACCCGGGAAGAATTGGATCGAGTTTTTTTGAAACTATCACGACCAAAACCCTTAAAATGGGATATAAAAGAGGTCTGGTGAAGAAATTGGTGGAAAACAAATGACCCGAAAAACCCGTCTATACACCGTGGGAAGGTTATAGCCTATCGAGAACCAAGGTTCCATGACCCGAAAAAATTTACTCGAGTTTTTTTGAAACTATCAGACCCAAACCTATCAAATGGATAACAAAGAGGTCTGGTGCAGAAATTGGTGGAAAAAGCAATGACGGGATATGATAAACTGATCCTATCCACCGGGAGAAGGATCCTAAGGCCAAAAACCCCTAATGGACTGACAGAAAGGAATATCTCGGCCATACTGACTGACGGGCTGGATTATCATGACCGGATGAACCGCCGGGAAGGATCCTAAGGCCAAAAAACCACCCTAAATGACGTAAGGTGTGGAATCCCTCGGCCTAAACAACAAAGGACTAGCATTCTCGCGGCCAGAATGACTGACGGGATGGAAACGAACTGACGTGAAGGACTATCTCGGCCATACTGACTAACGGGATGGAAACGAACTGACGGGAAAAACTGTCTCGGCCATAATGACTAACGGGATGAATTATCCTGACCGGATGCACCGCCGGGAAGGATCCTAAGTCCAAAAACCACCCAAAATGACGTAAGGTGTGGAATCCCTCGGCCAAAATAAAAAGACTAGTATTCTCGCTGCCAGAATGACTGACGGGATGGAAACGAACTGACGTGAAGGACTATCTCGGCCATACTGACTAACAGGATGGAAACGAACTGACGGGAAGGACTATCTCGGCCATACTGACTGATGGGATGGATTATCTGAAGGAACGTTTAGTTGATCCTGATTCAATTCTTAGATTCATATCAACCTAAACATGCGATCTAGGTTCTTCTCAGAATAGAAACAAATGATGATCTCACCTTATACCTGTTTGCAGCGGAAAGAGATGGTATGTCTGAGATCAGAGAAACACCGAGGGATGAATCCTCCAAAGGTTCACACACGCGATCACAGAAAACGGCTGCTAGACCACAAGGAGCTCGGCGCAGAGAGAGAGAGAGTTTTCGGCTGTCGGATTAGGGTTAATTGCTCAGAAACTCGAGTTTTACCTTATAAAACTTGTCTGATCCCGTTTGGGCCATTTGGCCCAAACACCAATTAACTAGACGGCATTCGCGCACTGTGTCGACCGATACCCCTTGTGTATCGATCGACACACAGTGCCTAAACCGTTTTATTCTCTCTAAGTACAGTAAATGCCTAGCACTTTTACCGTACTTCTGCTAAAACCGTTCCTACACATTTTCCTGTTAGCTTAGGCGTGTGACCCATATGGGATCATATAATAAAGGCAATAAGTCCAAGACTTATAGATCATGAGCGGACTCTAGCAAGCCATCATGACCCCCAGTATTATATGACTTATGTCTGATCATTGACATACTCTTACTTTCTAGAGACAGTACCGAGATTACTGGACACAATTCCAACAATCTCCCACTTGTACTGGAATCTCTGTATTCATAATCCTTTTGTCACAATATCTCGATTAGTCATAAGGCAAGATTGGTGTCATCCTTATAAAGCCTAATCTTGTTCATCGGACTCTGATTTGATACTGACAATCCAAACGACTCGGGACAGTCCGTTTGAGCATGGCCATGCATTTTCCAGTATTCAAATCTCCGATTGGCCTAGAGATATTCACTCCATTTATATTGGAGGGACAAATTCCGTCTTGTTCCATCACTGTAAACTATTCATTTCATAATGTACCCAAACAAGGTCCTTATAACTATCGCAGAACGATAGCGTTAGACAATAATCAAAGTGCATCAGTCCATGTGCAGTCACATGCATGCGAACTCAGGTCTAAGGACTATACTCTATAGTCGTAGTAAGAATCTCTTATGACACAGATATAAATATCCTGAAGAGTTCTTATAAGCGGGTCTTGTCCGGTCGTATGTTCCCAAACATACACCTATGTACTGACTTTGATGCCGCGCATCTATGACACACTGAGACTTTGTCATAAGTCACGTACCAATCCAGTCTCACACGGTTGTTGGTGTTCCAATTTCAACAACCTTCGACTAGGGACGGGATGATATAAACATCTATCAAATATAGGGTCTCATGATCAAGCTAAATGACTTCGATGACTCAAGATCAAGTCATTTACTTCGATGACCTATAAAATGGTTCATATCACTTTGGAACGATTATTTCATCACAGTTAAAATAATCTTGAAATAATAATTTCATTAAACATAAGAATGTTTTACAAGAACATATCAAATAACTAAATAAAAGCCCTCAAAACTCCCACTCAAATTTAGATTACATTTCTATGTCTCTAATGCCTACAGCTTCAGTCAGAAACTCGAGCTTAGGCCTTGGGAGTGGCTTTGTCAACGGATCAGCGACGTTATCATCTGTCTGAACTCGGCTGATCTTGACTTCCTTTCTATTAATGATGTCACGTATCAAGTGAAATCTTCTTAGAACATGCTTGGATTTCTGGTGTGATCTTGGTTCCTTTGCCTGAGCTATAGCACCATTGTTGTCACAAAACAGTGCCAGAGGCTCAGCCGCATCTGGTATCACACCTAGTTCAATAATGAACTTTCGTATCCAAACAGCTTCCTTCGCAGCTTCTGAGGCGGCGATATATTCAGCTTCTGTAGTGGAATCAGCAACGGTGTCTTGCTTGGAGCTTCTCCAACTGATTGCACCGCCATTCAGACAAAAGATATAACCGGACTGTGACCAGAAATCATCTTGGTCTGTCTGGAAACTTGCGTCCGTGAATCCACTGACTTTAAGCACATCACTTCCACCGTACACTAAGAACTTATCCTTAGTATGTCTTAGATACTTCAAGATATTCTTTACGGCAATCCAATGGTTTTCACCTGGATTTGACTGGTATCTACTCGTCATGCTCAATGCATAAGCAACATCAGGACGAGTACAGATCATGGCATACATGACAGATCCTATTGCAGATGCATAAGGAATATTCTTCATGCGCTCAAGCTCAGCAGCCGTCGTAGGGCTCTGCTTCTTGCTTAGCGTTGTGCCATGTACCATTGGCGTGAAGCCCTTCTTGGAATCCTTCATGCTGAATCTTTGTAGGACTTTGTCAATGTATGAATCTTGACACAAGCCTATCAGCCTTCTAGATCTATCCCGGTAGATCCTGATTCCAAGAACGTATGCGGCTTCACCCATGTCTTTCATGGAAAAACAACTTCCAAGCCAGTCCTTTACCGACTTTAGCATTGGAACGTCGTTTCCGAGAAGCAGTATGTCATCGACATACAGAATAAGAAATACAATCTTGCTCCCACTAGATTTCTTATACACGCATTGTTCTTCTTCGTTTCTGATGAAGTCAAATTGCTTGATCGCTTCATCAAAACGAAGATTCCAGCTCCTCGATGCTTGCTTCAATCCATAAATGGATTTATGAAGCTTGCATACTTTTCCAGCATTCTTTGGATCTATGTAACCGTCAGGTTGTGTCATATACACATCCTCTTCCAGAATACCATTCAGGAAGGCGGTTTTCACGTCCATCTGCCAAATTTCATAATCATGAAAAGCTGCAGTTGCTAGTAGAATCCGAATAGATTTCATCATAGCCACTGGTGAATAGGTTTCATCGTAATCCACACCGTGAACTTGTCTGAAACCTTTTGCCACCAACCTGGCTTTATAAATCTGGACATTTCCATCCACGTCAATCTTCTTCTTGAAGATCCATTTGCACTCGATGGCTTTTACACCAGCGGGTAAGTCAACCAACGAAAACACTTGGTTGACCGACATGTAGGGATTCGTTTAGTTGATCCTGATGTAATTCACAGATTCTGATCATCCTAAACATACAGATCTAGGTTTTCTTGAATAGAAACATTACATGATCTCACCTTTTACCTGTTTGTTGCAGCGGAAGGAATAGAACAGGTCAGAGATCAGATAGATGCACCGAGGGATGAATCCTCCAGAGGTTCACACACGCGATCACAGGAATGGCTGCTAGACCACGAGGAAGAGAGGCGCAGAGGGAGAGAGAGACCGCGGCTGGTTAGCTAGGGTTAGGGAGAAAAGACTTGGCTTTTAGTCATTAAAAGCCTTCTCTTTTCCCTAATGGGCTTTTGGGCCCAATCTGATTAAATCCCATTTAATCAGACCCATTAATCTTTCTCTCTTAGTACGACAAATGCCTGGCACTTTCGTCGTACTTCTGCTAAGCCGTTCCAACACATTTTTCCTGTTAGCTTAGGCGTGTGACCCATATGGGATCATATAATAAAGGCAATAAGTCCAAGACTTATAGATCATGAGCGGACTCTAGCAAGCCATCATGATCCCCAGCATTATATGACTTATGTCTGATCTTTGACATACTCTTACTTTCTAGAGACAGTACCGAGATTACTGGACACAATTCCAACAATCTCCCACTTGTACTGGAATCTCTGTATTCATAATCCTTTTGTCACAATATCTCGATTAGTCATAAGGCAAGATTGGTGTCATCCTTATAAAGCCTAATCTTGTTCATCGGACTCTGATTTGATACTGACAATCCAAACGACTCGGGAAAGTCCGTTTGAGCATGGCCATGCGTTTTCCAGTATTCAAATCTCCGATTGGCCTAGAGATATTCACTCCATTTATATTGGAGGGACAAATCCCATCTTGTTCCATCACTGTAAACTATTCATTTCATGATGTACCCAAACAAGGTCCTTATAGCTATCACAGAACGATAGCGTTAGACAATGATCAAAATACATCAGTCCATGTGCAGTCACATGCATGTGAACTCAGGTCTAAGGACTATACTCTATAGTCGTAGTAAGAATCTCTTATGACACAGATATAAATATCCTGAAGAGTTCTTATAAGCGGGTCTTGTCCGGTCGTATGTTCCCAACATACACCTATGTACTGACTTTGATGCCGCGCATCTATGACACACCGAGACTTTGTCATAAGTCACGTACCAATCCAGTCTCACACGGTCGTTGATGTTCCAATTTCAACAACCTTCGACTGGGGACGGGATGATATAATACATCCATCAAATATAGGGTCTCATGATCAAGCTAAATGACTTCGATGACTCAAGATCAAGTCATTTACTTCGATGACCTATAAAATGGTTCATATCATTTTGGAACGATTATTTCATCACAGTTAAAATAATCTTGAAATAATAATTTCATTAAAACATAAAATAATGTTTTACAAGAACATATCAAATAACTAAAATAAAGCTCACAAAACTCCCACTCAAATTTAGATTACATTTCAATGTTTCTAATGCCTACAGCTTCAGTTAGGAACTCGAGCTTAGGCCTTGGGAGTGGCTTTGTCAACGGATCAGCGACATTATCATCTGTCGGAACTCGGCTGATCTTGACTTCCTTTCTATTAATGATGTCACGTATCAAGTGATATCTTCTTTGAACATGCTTGGATTTCTGGTGTGATCTTGGTTCCTTTGCCTGAGCTATAGCACCATTGTTGTCACAAAACAGTGCCAGAGGCTCAGCCGCATCTGGTATCACACCTAGTTCCATAATGAACTTTCGTATCCAAACAGCTTCCTTCGCTGCTTCCGAGGCGGCGATATATTCAGCTTCTGTAGTGGAATCAGCAACGGTGTCCTGCTTGGAGCTTCTCCAACTTACTGCACCGCCATTCAGACAAAAGACATAACCGGACTGTGACCGGAAATCATCTGTGTCTGTCTGGAAACTTGCGTCCGTGAATCCACTGACTTTAAGCACATCACTTCCACCGTACACTAAGAACTTATCCTTAGTATGTCTTAGATACTTCAAGATATTCTTTACGGCAATCCAATGGTTTTCACCTGGATTTGACTGGTATCTACTCGTCATGCTCAATGCATAAGCAACATCAGGACGAGTACAGATCATGGCATACATGACAGATCCTATTGCAGATGCATAAGGAATATTCTTCATGCGCTCAAGCTCAGCAGCCGACGTAGGGCTCTGCTTCTTGCTTAGCGTTGTGCCATGCACCATTGGCGTGAAGCCCTTCTTGGAATCTTTCATGCTGAATCTTTGTAGGACTTTGTCAATGTATGAGTCTTGACACAAGCCTATCAGCCTCTTAGGTCTATCCCGATAGATCCTAATTCCAAGAACGTATGCGGCTTCACCCATGTCTTTCATGGAAAAACAACTTCCAAGCCAGTCTTTTACAGACTTCAGCATTGGAACGTCGTTTCCGAGAAGTAGTATGTCATCGACATACAGAATAAGAAATACAATCTTGCTCCCACTAGATTTCTTATACACGCATTGTTCTTCTTCGTTTCTGATGAAGTCAAATTGCTTGATCGCTTCATCAAAACGAAGATTCCAGCTCCTCGATGCTTGCTTCAGTCCATAAATGGATTTATGAAGCTTGCATACTTTCCCAGCATTCTTCGGATCTATGTAACCGTCAGGTTGTGTCATATACACATCCTCTTCCAGAATACCATTCAGGAAGGCGGTTTTCACGTCCATCTGCCAAATTTCATAATCATGAAAAGCTGCAGTTGCTAGTAGAATCCGAATAGATTTCATCATAGCCACCGGTGAATAGGTTTCATCGTAGTCCACACCGTGAACTTGTCTGAAACCTTTTGCCACCAACCTGGCTTTATAAATCTGGACATTTCCATCCACGTCAATCTTCTTCTTGAAGATCCATTTGCACTCGATGGCTTTTACACCAGCGGGTAAATCAACCAACGAAAATACTTGGTTGACCGACATGGAGTCCATTTCGGAATCAGTGGCCTTGCGCCACTTAGAGGAATCTGGGCCCATCATGGCTTGATTGAAGTTCGATGGTTCATCACCATCAATGATCAGAAGATCATGACAGTTAGTCACGAGGAATCCTTGATATCTCTCGGGTTCGTGACGGATCCTCCCGGATCTTCGAACTTCAGGTACTACAGGTTCAGGCTCTACAATTTCTTGTAAATCCTCCTGCTGCTCTTCCTCATTAGGTTGAGCAGTATCCTGTTCATCTTGAATTTCTTCAAGCAGTACCTTACTCCCACTGTCTTTCTTAGAGAGAAACTCTCTCTCAAGAAAGTTACAATCCCGGGCAACAAAGATCTTGTTCTCGGAACGTAGATAGAAGTAATAAGCCTTGGTTTCCCGTGGATAACCAATGAAGTAGCATTTATCAGATTTTGGTGTAAGCTTATCTGAGATTAATCTCTTAACATAGGCTTCACAACCCCAAATTCTTAGATAAGACAGCACTGGAGCTTCTCCAGTCCATAATTCATATGGTGTCTTTGCTACTGCTTTTGATGGCGCTCTGTTTAGTGTGAACACTGCTGTTAGCAGAGCATATCCCCAAAGGGATATTGGAAGGTCTGTGTGACTCATCATAGATCGAACCATATCCAATAAGGTCCGATTTCTCCTCTCAGACACAACATTCCATTGAGGTGTTCCAGGAGGAGTGAGTTGGGATACGATCCCACACTCTCTCAGATGATCACTGAATTCTTGGCTTAAGTATTCTCCTCCTCGGTCGGACCGAAGAGCCTTAATGCTTTTGCCAAGTTGGTTCTGTACTTCATTTTGGAATTCTCTGAACTTCTCAAAAGATTCAGACTTATGTTTCATTAAATAAACATATCCATACCTACTGAAATCATCAGTGAAGGTAATGAAGTACTGATAGTTTCCTCTTGCATTTGTGGACATTGGGCCACACACATCAGTGTGTATCAGGCCCAATAAGTCACTGGCCCTCTCGTTAGGTTTATTAAAGGGGGCCCGTGTCATTTTGCCCATCATGCAGGATTCGCATTTCTCACATGACTCAAAGTCAAATGAGCCAAGAAGTCCATTCGAATGGAGCCTCTTGATGCGTTTCTCGCTGATGTGCCCTAAACGACAATGCCATAGAAACGTTCGGTTTTCCTCATTAGGTTTAAACCGTTTTGTATTAATGTTATAAATTGGCGCGGATTGATCGAGTATGTAAAGCCCATTCGTAAGAGGGGCAGAACCATAGAACAAATTGTTGCGATTGAAGGAACATAATTTATTCTTAACTGAAAAATCATAACCTTCCAAATCCAACAAAGAAATTGAAATAATATTTCTGCTTATAGCAGGTACAAAATAACAATTATTCAGTTCTAAAATCAATCCCGAAGGTAAAGACAACAAGTATGTGCCTACAGCTAGTGCTGAAACTTTCGCTCCATTCCCAACTCGTAGCTCCACTTGTCCTTGCTTCAGCCTTCTACTGTTGCTGAGTGCCTGCATATTAGTACAAATATGAGCCCCACAACCAGTATCCATGACCCATGAGGTATTATCAGAAGTAGTTGTATTAACTTCTATAACAAAAATACCTGATGAAGAAGTCTCGAAAGTCTTCTTCTTTAATTCCTTTAGACCTTCCTGGAATTTCTTACAATCTCTTCTCCAATGCCCCAGTTCTTTGCAGAACCTGCACATGTCAGTAGGCCCAGCCTTGGACTTGGGCTTGGGCTTTGGCGTGTCCTTGTCCGCGACTTGGACACCCTTGGCCTTTCCCTTATCCTTAGCAGAAGACTTCTTAAACCCCTTGCCCTTTTGTACCATAAGCACATTGGGGTCCTTGGCGGTTTTCTTCAAGTTGGGCTCTGCAGTCTTGAGCATTCCGTGAAGCTCAGGCAGTGTCTTACTCAAACCATGCATGTTAAAGTTCAGAATGAACTGATCATAGCTTGCAGGTAAAGACTGCAGAATGATGTCGCAGGCAAGTTCCTGGCTGATTGGGCAGTCGAGTTTCTGAAGATGATCGAGATAACCCATCATCTTCAAGACATGAGGACTCACTGTCGCATTCGCAGCCAACTTACAGTCCAAGAGGTTCTTAACTGTCTGGAACCTCTCGGTCCTAGCCTGCTCCTGAAAAAGCGATTTCAGGCTTGCCATTATCTCGATGGGAGACAATACACTTTCGAACTGTTTTTGCAGCTCAGGAGTCATTGTCACCAACATCAGGCAATAAACATCATTTTCATCTGACGAATGCTTTTCCCAAGCATTGTGCAGAGTCCTGGCAGCATTGGCAAGAGGCCTCTCGGGGAGGGGATCTCGAAGGACATAATCCTTCTTCTCCTGCTTGAGGACCAGCCTCAAGTTCCTTGACCATGTCAGGAAGTTCGTTCCAGTCAGCTTCTCCTTCTCGAGAACAGACCGGATCGAAAATGTATTTTGTGTGCTTGTAGTAGTCATATCTGAAATATATAAATAAAAAGGTTATTAGTTATTATGTTCAAAATGACTAATCTCGTATTAAAGTATAATATGATTAATCACGCATTATATTCAATAACCTAAGTTACCCTCAATTGAATATAATGATTCCAAGATCCACATATAACTAAAATTAAAGTGGGCCACTGGCCGTCACCCAACCTTAGCTTATATCGGTAAGCCCTATATCGGCTAATTATATCCGTGATATAACTCTTGGTTGTGAATCTGGGCCCGAGGCCCAATCCACTCTGATGTCTCAAGGCCCGGGACTCCCGATGGCCTAGTCAAGAAAACCAGACTATACAGTCATGTAATCATTAATGTCTGGGACTCCCAATGACATTTATGAATCACAAACCGTCTTACTCACGCAAAAACAGACATCCTCACACTGTAAGGCCATGAATGCAATTGAATGGGCTTTGACAGCTGACATAGCCTGGACAAGACATCCAACGCTTGATATTATTTGAGGTTCGTAGGTTTATTAAAATCATTCCCAAAATAGAAGATTACTATTTCGGGAAACTTTCTATTTATGGAAACCTACTATTTTTGGAAACTTTCTAAAATTGGAAACTTTCTAAAACCGGAAACTTTCTAACTTTAGAAATTTCTTTAAAATCCAAAACCCGCAAATTCAGAAACTTCTATATTAAGAAACTTTCTAATTTCAAAATTTCGGAAACTTTAATTTAAAAACGACTTTATAATTTTATAAAATAGATTTTAAATTAATCTGAAGAAAGACTCAATTAACTGGCCCAATTGTTTTAACTTCTTGGCCCGAGGCCCAAGAATTGGTCCATGTCCAAGACATGACCCAATTGTCCAATTAATTGACATAACCGGTCTGGTTCATTAAAACTGGTCTAACCAAGTTTTAATTACTACGATGACCACAATTGTCAACCGGTTATTTACTAAACCGGAATTTCTCAATTTATTTGGTCCAACCAAATCAAATTAGAAATTCCTGGTTTAGGCACTAAATCCAATATTTCTTTCGACATTGGATTTCTTATCCCGGTTTAACCAGATTTAATAAAATTATTAAAATCTGTTTATTAAACCAGAACGATTGATTTTAATTAAGTTTTGAACCGAACCACCTAACCGAAATCGAACCGGCCCAATTACACCCAAAACCCTAACCGGTCGAGCAAGAGCCGTCCAGCCGCAAGCCGCATGCTCGATCCGAGATCGAGACGCTCGGATTGCCGGACGGGACGCTTGCGTGTGATCGGGACGGTCGGACGAGCTCGGGTCAGGCGGGACGATCGTGGGACGGGTCGATGCTTGGCCGAGACGCGACGATCGGGACGAGCCGGACGAGATCACGGACGCGATCGCCAAGCGATCGTGGTCGATCTTTCTCGCACGTCAAGCAAGCATCGGGACATGAGAGAGGTGGAACGGGACGATCCATGATCGGGACGAGCCACGATCGATCCGACCCAACCGACCATCTCTCGGCCGTGATAACCAACCGGCCAAGCCGGTCGATTTTCCCTTGGCCGATCAACAAAACCCGAGTCATATAGCTCGGTTTTGTGATTTCAAACGTTTGTTCAGGATTCAATTCAGTTTCTTAAGTGTTCTTCTTATCAGTAATGGATTCAAAACATTTCTAAACAGAATAAACAACCTAAACAATGAATCTAAACAAGAAATCCTAAGAACCAATGGCTCTGATACCACTGTAGGGATTCGTTTAGTTGATCCTGATGTAATTCACAGATTCTGATCATCCTAAACATACAGATCTAGGTTTTCTTGAATAGAAACATTACATGATCTCACCTTTTACCTGTTTGTTGCAGCGGAAGGAATAGAACAGGTCAGAGATCAGATAGATGCACCGAGGGATGAATCCTCCAGAGGTTCACACACGCGATCACAGGAATGGCTGCTAGACCACGAGGAAGAGAGGCGCAGAGGGAGAGAGAGACCGCGGCTGGTTAGCTAGGGTTAGGGAGAAAAGACTTGGCTTTTAGTCATTAAAAGCCTTCTCTTTTCCCTAATGGGCTTTTGGGCCCAATCTGATTAAATCCCATTTAATCAGACCCATTAATCTTTCTCTCTTAGTACGACAAATGCCTGGCACTTTCGTCGTACTTCTGCTAAGCCGTTCCAACACATTTTTCCTGTTAGCTTAGGCGTGTGACCCATATGGGATCATATAATAAAGGCAATAAGTCCAAGACTTATAGATCATGAGCGGACTCTAGCAAGCCATCATGATCCCCAGCATTATATGACTTATGTCTGATCTTTGACATACTCTTACTTTCTAGAGACAGTACCGAGATTACTGGACACAATTCCAACACGACATGGAGTCCATTTCGGAATCAGTGGCCTTGCGCCACTTAGAGGAATCTGGTATTTCGATGGTTCATCACCATCAATGATCAAAAGATCATGACAGTCAGTCACGAGGAATCCTTGATATCTCTCGGGTTCGTGACGGATCCTCCCGGATCTTCGAACTTCAGGTACTACAGGTTCAGGCTCTACAATTTCTTGTAGGTCCTCCTGCTGCTCTTCCTCATTAGGTTGAGCAGTATCCTGTTCATCTTGAATTTCTTCAAGCAGTACCTTACTCCCACTGTCTTTCTTAGAGAGAAACTCTCTCTCAAGAAAGTTACAATCCCGGGCAACAAAGATCTTGTTCTCGGAACGTAGATAGAAGTAATAAGCCTTGGTTTCCCGTGGATAACCAATGAAGTAGCATTTGTCAGATTTTGGTGTAAGCTTGTCTGAGATCAATCTCTTGACATAGGCTTCACAACCCCAAATTCTGAGATAAGACAGCACTGGAGCTTCTCCAGTCCATAATTCATATGGTGTCTTTGCTACTGCTTTCGATGGCGCTCTATTTAGAGTGAACACTGCTGTTAGCAGAGCATATCCCCAAAGGGATATTGGAAGGTCTGTGTGACTCATCATAGATCGAACCATATCCAATAAGGTCCGATTTCTCCTTTCAGACACACCATTCCATTGAGGTGTTCCAGGAGGAGTGAGTTGGGATACGATCCCACACTCTCTCAGATGATCACTGAATTCTTGGCTTAAGTATTCTCCTCCTCGGTCGGACCGAAGAGCCTTAATGCTTTTGCCAAGTTGGTTCTGTACTTCATTTTGGAATTCTCTGAACTTCTCAAAAGATTCAGACGTATGTTTCATTAAATAAACATATCCATACCTACTGAAATCATCAGTAAAGGTAATGAAGTACTGATAGTTTCCTATTGCATTTGTGGACATTGGGCCACACACATCAGTGTGTATCAGGCCCAATACGTCACTGGCCCTCTCGTTAGGTTTATTAAAGGGGGCCCGTGTCATTTTGCCCATCATGCAGGATTCGCATTTCTCACATGACTCAAAGTCAAATGAGCCAAGAAGTCCATTCGAATGGAGCCTCTTGATGCGTTTCTCGCTGATGTGCCCCAAACGACAATGCCATAGAAACGTTCGGTTCTCCTCATTAGGTTTGAACCGTTTGGTATTAATGTTATAAATTGGCGCGGATTGATCGAGTATGTAAAGCCCATTCATAAGAGGGGCAGAACCATAGAACAAATTGTTGCGATTGAAGGAACATAATTTATTCTTAACTGAAAAATCATAACCTTCCAAATCCAACAAAGAAATTGAAATAATATTTCTGCTTATAGCAGGTACAAAATAACAATTATTCAGTTCTAAAATCAATCCCGAAGGTAAAGACAACAAGTAAGT
Source organism: Orychophragmus violaceus (assembly GCA_030180135.1). Taxonomy (NCBI): domain Eukaryota; kingdom Viridiplantae; phylum Streptophyta; class Magnoliopsida; order Brassicales; family Brassicaceae; genus Orychophragmus; species Orychophragmus violaceus. Next base: position 95,189,229 of record CM058235.1, on the reverse strand, counting down.
GCCTACAGCTAGTGCTGGAACTTTCGCTCCATTCCCAACTCGTAGCTCCACTTGTCCTTGCTTCAGCCTTCTACTGTTGCTGAGTGCCTGCATATTAGTACAAATATGAGCCCCACAACCAGTATCCATAACCCATGAGGTATTATCAGAAGTAGTTGTATTAACTTCTATAACAAAAATACCTGTTGAAGAAGTCTCAAAAGTCTTCTTCTTCAATTCCTTTAGACCTTCCTGGAATTTCTTACATTCTCTCCTCCAATGCCCTGGTTCTTTACAGAACCTGCATATGTCAGTTGGCCCAGCCTTGGACTTGGGCTTGGGCTTTGGCGTGTCCTTGTCCGCGACTTGGACAGCCTTGGCCTTTCCCTTATCCTTAGCAGAGGATTTCTTAAACCCCTTGCCCTTCTGCACCATAAGCACATTTGGGTCCTTGGCGGTTTTCCTCAAATTGGGCTCCGCAGTCTTGAGCATTCCGTGAAGCTCAGGCAATGTCTTACTCAAGCCATGCATGTTAAAGTTCAGAATGAACTGATCATAGCTTGCAGGTAATGACTGCAGAATGATGTCGCATGCAAGTTCCTGGCTGATTGGGCAGTCAAGTTTCTGAAGATGATCGAGATAACCCATCATCTTCAAGACATGAGGACTCACTGCCGCATTCGCAGCCAACTTGCAGTCCAAGAGGTTCTTAACTGTTTGAAACCTCTCAGTCCTAGCCTGCTCCTGAAAAAGCGATTTCAGGCTTGCCATTATCTCGATGGGTGACAATACACTCTCGAACTGTTTCTGCAGCTCAGGAGTCATTGTCACCAACATCAGGCAATAAGCATCATTTTCATCTGACGAATGCTTTTCCCAAGCATTATGCAGAGTCCTGGCGGCATTGGCAGGAGGCCTCTCGGGGAGAGGATCACGAAGGACATAATCCTTCTTCTCCTGCTTGAGGACTAGCCTCAAGTTCCTTGACCACGTCAGGAAGTTCGTTCCAGTCAGCTTCTCCTTTTCGAGAACAGACCGGATCGAGAATGAGTTTTGTGTGCTTGTAGTAGTCATAGCTGAAATATATAGATAAAAAGGTTATTAGTTAAAATGTTCAATATGATTAATCTCGTATTAAATTTAATATGATTAATCACGCATTATATTCAATAACATAAGTTACCCTCAATAGAATATAATGATTCCAAGATCCACATATAACTAAGATTAAAGTGGGCCACTGGCCGTCACAAAACCTTAGCTTATATCGGTAAGCCCTATATCGGCTAATTATATCCGTGATATAACTCTTGGTTGTGAATCTGGGCCCGAGGCCCAATTCACTCTGATGTCTCAAGGCCCGGGACTCCCGATGGCCCAGTCAAGAAAACCAGACTATACAGTCATGTAATCATTAATGTCTGGGACTCCCAATGACATTTATGAATCACAAACCGTCTTATCCACGCAAAAGCAGACACCCTCACACTGTAAGGCCATGAATACAATTGAATGGGCTTCGACAGCTGACATAGAATGGACAAGACATCCAACGCTTGATATTATTTGAGGTTCGTAGGTTTATTTAAAAATTCATTCCCAAAATAGAAGATTACTATTTCGGGAAACTTTCCATTTTTGGAAACCTACTATTTTTGGAAACTTTCTAAAATTGGAAACTTTCTAAAAACGGAAACTTTCTAACTTTAGAAATTTCTTAAAATCCGAATTATGCAAATCTAGAAACTTCTATAAATTAAGAAACTTTCTAATTTCAAAATATCGGAAACTTTAATTTAAAATCGATTTATATTCTTTATAAAATAAATTTTAAATTAATCTGAAGAAAGACTCAAATAATTGGCCCAATTGTTTTAACTTCTTGGCCCGAGGCCCAAGAATTGGTCCATGTCCAAGACATGACCCAATTGTCCAATTAAATGACATAACCGGTCTGGTTCATTAAAATTGGTCTAACCAAATTTTAATTACTACGATGACCACAATTGTCAACCGGTTATTTACTAAACCGGATTTTCTCAATTTATTTGGTCCAACCAAATCAAATTAGAAAATCCTGGTTTAGGCACTAAATCCAATAATTCTTTCGACATTGGATTTCTTGTCCCGGTTTAACCAGACTTAATAAAATTATTAAATCTGTTTATTAAACCAGGACGAATTAATTTTAATCAAAATTAAACCGAGCCTTAAACCAACCATGTCGATCGATGGACCAACCGTGTCGATCGATCCATCAACCACATCGGTCGATGCTCTCAGCATCGATCCTGCATCGATCGTGCATCGATCCTGTATCGATCGATGCTCTCACGCATGCACTGAACCGAGCCAAAACCCTAACCGTGTCGATCGATGTGCACCAACCGCATCGGTCGATGCACCAATATCGAACCTGCATCGATCCTGCATCGATCGATGCTTTCACGCGTTAACAGGGTTAGCCGATAGACTGTATCGACCGATCCATGCGATCGTATCGATCGATCCATGCGATCGCAGTCGATACAGACCTCTTGAAATCGTATTCTACCAAATCATATAGCTTGGTTTCTGCAATTTTATGTGTGTTTAGATTTCAATTCTTGTTGCTTAAATGGTTTCTCTTATCAGTAGTTGATTCAAAACACTTTTAAACAAGAAAACAATCCTAAACATTGAATCTAAACAAGAAAAACCAGAACCATTGGCTCTGATACCACTGAAGGAACGTTTAGTTGATCCTGATTCAATTCTTAGATTCATATCAACCTAAACATGCGATCTAGGTTCTTCTCAGAATAGAAACAAATGATGATCTCACCTTATACCTGTTTGCAGCGGAAAGAGATGGTATGTCTGAGATCAGAGAAACACCGAGGGATGAATCCTCCAAAGGTTCACACACGCGATCACAGAAAACGGCTGCTAGACCACAAGGAGCTCGGCGCAGAGAGAGAGAGAGTTTTCGGCTGTCGGATTAGGGTTAATTGCTCAGAAACTCGAGTTTTACCTTATAAAACTTGTCTGATCCCGTTTGGGCCATTTGGCCCAAACACCAATTAACTAGACGGCATTCGCGCACTGTGTCGACCGATACCCCTTGTGTATCGATCGACACACAGTGCCTAAACCGTTTTATTCTCTCTAAGTACAGTAAATGCCTAGCACTTTTACCGTACTTCTGCTAAAACCGTTCCTACACATTTTCCTGTTAGCTTAGGCGTGTGACCCATATGGGATCATATAATAAAGGCAATAAGTCCAAGACTTATAGATCATGAGCGGACTCTAGCAAGCCATCATGACCCCCAGTATTATATGACTTATGTCTGATCATTGACATACTCTTACTTTCTAGAGACAGTACCGAGATTACTGGACACAATTCCAACATTATCATGACCGGATGAACCGCCGGGAAGGATCCTAAGGCCAAAAACCACCCTAAATGACGTAAGGTGTGGAATCCCTCGACCAAAAAAACAAAGGACTAGCATACTCGCGGACAGAATGACTGACGGGATGGAAACGCAATGACGGGAAGGACTATCTCGGCCATACTGACTGACGTGATGGATTATCATGACCATATGCACCGCCGGGAAGGATTCTAAGGCCAAAATGCAAGTTTCCATGACCCGGGAAGAATTGGATCGAGTTTTTTTTGAAACTATCACGACCAAAACCCTTAAAATGGGATATAAAAGAGGTCTGGTGAAGAAATTGGTGGAAAACAAATGACCCGAAAAACCCGTCTATGCATCGTGGGAAGGTTATAGCCTACCGAGAACCAAGGTTCCATGACCCGAAAAAAATTGACTCGAGTTTTTTTGAAACTATCAAGACCCAAACCTCTCAAATGGATAACAAAGAGGTCTGGTGAAGAAATTGGTGGAAAAAACAATGACGGGATATGATAAACTGATCCTATCCACCAGGAGAAGGATCCTAAGGCCAAAAACCCCCTAATGGACTGACGGGAAGGAACATCACAGCCATACTGACTGAGAGGATGGATTATCATGACCGGATGAACTGCCGGGAAGGATCCTTAGGCCAAAAACCACCCTAAATGACGTAAGGTGTGGAATCCCTCAGGCAAAACAACAAAGGACTAGCATGCTCGCGGCCAGAATGACTGACGGGATGGAAACGAACTGACAGGAAGGACTATCTCGGCCATACTGACTGACGGGATGAAAACAAAATGACGGGAAGGACTATCTCGGCCATACTGACTGACGGGATGGATTATCCTGACCGGATGCACCGACGGGAAGGATCCTAAGAACAAAAACCACCCAAATGGACGTAAGGTGTGGAATCCCTGGGGCAAAACTACCAAGGACTAGCGTTCTCGCAGACAGAACCACTGACTGGATGGAAACGAACTGACGGGAAAAACCGTCTCGGCCATAATGACTGACGGGATGGATTATCCTGACCGGATGCACCGCCGGGAAGGATCCTAAGTCCAAAAACCACCCAAAATGACGTAAGGTGTGGAATCCCTCGGGCAAAACAAAAAATACTAGCATTCTCGCGGACAGAATGACTGACGGGATGGAAACGAAATGATGGGAAGGACTATCTCGGCCATACTGACTGACGTGATGGACTATCCTGACCAGAGGCACCGCCGGGAAGGCTTCTAAGGCCAAAATGCAAGTTTCCATGACCCAGGAAGAATTGGATCGAGTTTTTTTGAAACTATCATGACCAAAACCCTTAAAATGGGATATAAAAGAGGTCTGGAGAAGAAATTGGTGGAAAACAAATGACCCGAAAAACCCGTCTATGCACCGTGGGAAAGGTCTGGTGAAGAAATTGGTGGAAAAAACAATGACGGGATAGGATAAACTGATTCTATCCACCGGGGGAAGGATCCTAAGGCCAAAACCTCCTAATGGACTGACGGGAAGGAATATCTCGGCCATACTGACTGACGGGCTGGATTATCATGACCGGATGAACCACCGGGAAGGATCCTAAGGCCAAAACCACCCTAATGACGTAAGGTGTGGAATCCCTCGGCCAAAATAAAAAAAGACTAACATTCTCGCGGACAAAATGACTGATGGGATGGAAACGAAATGACGGGAAGGACTATCTCGGCCATACTGACTGACGTGATGGATTATCCTGACCAGATGCACCGCCGGGAAGGCTTCTAAGGCCAAAATGCAATTTTCCATGACCCGGGAAGAATTGGATCGAGTTTTTTTGAAACTATCACGACCAAAACCCTTAAAATGGGATATAAAAGAGGTCTGGTGAAGAAATTGGTGGAAAACAAATGACCCGAAAAACCCGTCTATACACCGAGGGAAGGTTATAGCCTACCGAGAACCAAGGTTCCATGACCCAAAAAAATTGACTCGAGTTTTTTTTAAACTATCAAAACCCAAACCTCTCAAATGGATAACAAAGAGGTCTGGTGAAGAAATTGGTGGAAAAAACAATGACGGGATAGGATAAACTGATCCTATCCACCGGGAGAAGGATCCTAAAGCCAAAAACCCCTAATGGACTGACGGGGGAATATCTCGGCCATACTGACTGACGGGCTGGATTATCATGACCGGATGAACCGCCGGGAAGGATCCTAAGGCCAAAAAACCACCCTAAATGACGTAAGGTGTGGAATCCCTCGACCAAAAAAAACAAAGGACTAGCATACTCGCGGACAGAATGACTGACGGGATGGAAACGCAATGACGGGAAGAACTATCTCGGCCATACTGACTGACGTGATGGATTATCCTGACCATATGCACCGCCGGGAAGGATTCTAAGGCCAAAATGCAAGTTTCCATGACCCGGGAAGAATTGGATCGAGTTTTTTTAAACTATCACGACCAAAACCCTTAAAATGGGATATAAAAGAGGTCTGGTGAAGAAATTGGTGGAAAACAAATGACCCGAAAAACCCGTCTATGCACCGTGGGAAGGTTATAGCCTACCGAGAACCAAGGTTCCATGACCCGAAAAAAATTGACTCGAGTTTTTTTGAAACTATCAAGACCCAAACCTCTCAAATGGATAACAAAGAGGTCTGGTGAAGAAATTGGTGGAAAAAACAATGACGGGATATGATAAACTGATCCTATCCACCAGGAGAAGGATCCTAAGGCCAAAAACCCCCTAATGGACTGACGGGAAGGAACATCACAGCCATACTGACTGAGAGGATGGATTATCATGACCGGATGAACCGCCGGGAAGGATCCTTAGGCCAAAAACCACCCTAAATGACGTAAGGTGTGGAATCCCTCAGGCAAAACAACAAAGGACTAGCATGCTCGCGGCCAGAATAACTGACGGGAAGGACTATCTCGGCCATACTGACTGACGGGATGAAAACAAAATGACGGGAAGGACTATCTCGGCCATACTGACTGACGGGATGGATTATCCTGACCGGATGCACCGACGGGAAGGATCCTAAGAACAAAAACCACCCAAATGGACGTAAGGTGTGGAATCCCTGGGGCAAAACTACCAAGGACTAGCGTTCTCGCAGACAGAACCACTGACTGGATGGAAACGAACTGACGGGAAAAACCGTCTCGGCCATAATGACTGACGGGATGGATTATCCTGACCGGATGCACCGCCGGGAAGGATCCTAAGTCCAAAAACCACCCAAAATGACGTAAGGTGTGGAATCCCTCGGGCAAAACAAAAAAGACTAGCATTCTCGCGGACAGAATGACTGACGGGATGGAAACGAAATGATGGGAAGGTCTATCTCGGCCATACTGACTGACGTGATGGACTATCCTGACCAGAGGCACCGCCGGGAAGGCTTCTAAGGCCAAAATGCAAGTTTCCATGACCCAGGAAGAATTGGATCGAGTTTTTTTGAAACTATCATGACCAAAACCCTTAAAATGGGATATAAAAGAGGTCTGGTGAAGAAATTGGTGGAAAACAAATGACCCGAAAAACCCGTCTATGCACCGTGGGAAAGGTCTGGTGAAGAAATTGGTGGAAAAAACAATGACGGGATAGGATAAACTGATTCTATCCACCGGGGGAAGGATCCTAAGGCCAAAACCTCCTAATGGACTGACGGGAAGGAATATCTCGGCCATACTGACTGACGGGCTGGATTATCATGACCGGATGAACCACCGGGAAGGATCCTAAGGCCAAAACCACCCTAATGACGTAAGGTGTGGAATCCCTCGGCCAAAATAAAAAAAGACTAACATTCTCGCGGACAAAATGACTGATGGGATGGAAACGAAATGACGCGAAGGACTATCTCGGCCATACTGACTGACGTGATGGATTATCCTGACCAGATGCACCGCCGGGAAGGCTTCTAAGGCCAAAATGCAATTTTCCATGACCCGGGAAGAATTGGATCGAGTTTTTTTGAAACTATCACGACCAAAACCCTTAAAATGGGATATAAAATAGGTCTGGTGAAGAAATTGGTGGAAAACAAATGACCCGAAAAACCCGTCTATACACCGAGGGAAGGTTATAGCCTACCGAGAACCAAGGTTCCATGACCCAAAAAAATTGACTCGAGTTTTTTTTAAACTATCAAAACCCAAACCTCTCAAATGGATAACAAAGAGGTCTGGTGAAGAAATTGGTGGAAAAAACAATGACGGGATAGGATAAACTGATCCTATCCACCGGGAGAAGGATCCTAAAGCCAAAAACCCCTAATGGACTGACGGGGGAATATCTCGGCCATACTGACTGACGGGCTGGATTATCATGACCGGATGAACCGCCGGGAAGGATCCTAAGGCCAAAAAACCACCCTAAATGACGTAAGGTGTGGAATCCCTCGGCCTAAACAACAAAGGACTAGCATTCTCGCGGCCAGAATGACTGACGGGATGGAAACGAACTGACGTGAAGGACTATCTCGGCCATACTGACTAACGGGATGGAAACGAACTGACGGGAAAAACTGTCTCGGCCATAATGACTAACGGGATGAATTATCCTGACCGGATGCACCGCCGGGAAGGATCCTAAGTCCAAAAACCACCCAAAATGACGTAAGGTGTGGAATCCCTCGGCCAAAATAAAAAGACTAGTATTCTCGCTGCCAGAATGACTGACGGGATGGAAACGAACTGACGTGAAGGACTATCTCGGCCATACTGACTAACAGGATGGAAACGAACTGACGGGAAGGACTATCTCGGCCATACTGACTGATGGGATGGATTATCATGACCGGATGAACCGCCGGGAAGGATCCTAAGGCCAAAAACCACCCTAAATGACGTAAGGTGTGGAATCCCTCGACCAAAAAAATAAAGGACTAGCATACTCGCGGACAGAATGACTGACGGGATGGAAACGCAATGACGGGAAGGACTATCTCGGCCATACTGACTGACGTGATGGATTATCATGACCATATGCACCGCCGGGAAGGATTCTAAGGCCAAAATGCAAGTTTCCATGACCCGGGAAGAATTGGATCGAGTTTTTTTTGAAACTATCACGACCAAAACCCTTAAAATGGGATATAAAAGAGGTCTGGTGAAGAAATTGGTGGAAAACAAATGACCCGAAAAACCCGTATATGCACCGTGGGAAAGGTCTGGTGAAGAAATTGGTGGAAAAAACAATGACGGGATAGGATAAACTGATTCTATCCACCGGGGGAAGGATCCTAAGGCCAAAACCTCCTAATGGACTGACGGGAAGGAATATCTCGGCCATACTGACTGACGGGCTGGATTATCATGACCGGATGAACCACCGGGAAGGATCCTAAGGCCAAAACCACCCTAATGACGTAAGGTGTGGAATCCCTCGGCCAAAATAAAAAAAGACTAACATTCTCGCGGACAAAATGACTGATGGGATGGAAACGAAATGACGGGAAGGACTATCTCGGCCATACTGACTGACGTGATGGATTATCCTGACCAGATGCACCGCCGGGAAGGCTTCTAAGGCCAAAATGCAATTTTCCATGACCCGGGAAGAATTGGATCGAGTTTTTTTGAAACTATCACGACCAAAACCCTTAAAATGGGATATAAAAGAGGTCTGGTGAAGAAATTGGTGGAAAACAAATGACCCGAAAAACCCGTCTATACACCGAGGGAAGGTTATAGCCTACCGAGAACCAAGGTTCCATGACCCAAAAAATTGACTCGAGTTTTTTTTAAACTATCAAAACCCAAACCTCTCAAATGGATAACAAAGAGGTCTGGTGAAGAAATTGGTGGAAAAAACAATGACGGGATAGGATAAACTGATCCTATCCACCGGGAGAAGGATCCTAAAGCCAAAAACCCCTAATGGACTGACGGGGGAATATCTCGGCCATACTGACTGACGGGCTGGATTATCATGACCGGATGAACCGCCGGGAAGGATCCTAAGGCCAAAAACCACCCTAAATGACGTAAGGTGTGGAATCCCTCGGCCAAAACAACAAAGGACTAGCATTCTCGCGGACAGAATGACTGATGGGATGGAAACGAAATGACGGGAAGGACTATCTCGGCCATACTTATTGACGGGATGGATTATCATGACCGGATGAACCGCCGGGAAGGATCCTAAGGCCAAAAAACCACCCTAAATGACGTAAGGTGTGGAATCCCTCGACCAAAAAAACAAAAGACTAGCATTCTCGCGGACAGAATGACTGACGGGATGGAAACGAAATGACGGGAAGGACTATCTCGGCCATACTGGCTGACGTGATGGACTATCCTGACCAGATGCACCGCCGGGAAGGCTTCTAAGGCCAAAATGCAAGTTTCCATGACCCAGGAAAAATTGGATCGAGTTTTTTTGAAACTATCATGACCAAAACCCTTAAAATGGGATATAAAAGAGGTCTGGTGAAGAAATTGGTGGAAAACAAATGACCCGAAAAACCCGTCTATGCACCGTGGGAAGGTTATAGCCTACCGAGAACCAAGGTTCCATGACCCGAAAAAAATTGACTCGAGTTTTTTTGAAACTATCAGACCCAAACCTATCAAATGGATAACAAAGAGGTCTGGTGCAGAAATTGGTGGAAAAAGCAATGACGGGATAGGATAAACTGATCCTATCCAACGGGGAAAGGATCCTAAGGCCAAAACCCCCCTAATGGACTGACAGGAAGGAATATCTCGGCCATACTGACTGAGAGGATGGATTATCATGACCGGATGAACCGCCGGGAAGGATCCTTAGGCCAAAAACCACCCTAAATGACGTAAGGTGTGGAATCCCTCAGCCAAAACAACAAAGGACCAGCATGCTCAGGGCCAGAATGACTGACGGGATGGAAACGAACTGACGGGAAGGACTATATCGGCTATACTGACTGACGGGATGGAAACAAAATGACGGGAAGGACTATCTCGGCCATACTAACTGACGGGATGGATTATCCTGACCGGATGCACCGACGGGAAGGATCCTAAGACAAAAAAACCACCCAAATGGACGTAAGGTGTGGAATCCCTGGGGCAAAACTACCAAGGACTAGCGTTCTCGCAGCCAGAACCACTGACTGGATGGAAACGAACTGACGGGAAAAACTGTCTCGGCCATAATGACTGACGGGATGGATTATCCTGACCGGATGCACCGCCGGGAAGGATCCTAAGTCCAAAAACCACCCAAAATGACGTAAGGTGTGGAATCCCTCGGGCAAAACAAAAAAGACTAGCATTCTCGCGGACAGAATGACTGACGGGATGGAAACAAAATGACGGGAAGGACTATCTCGGCCATACTGACTGACGTGATGGATTATCCTGACCAGATGCATCGCCGGGAAGGCTTCTAAGGCCAAAATGCAAGTTTCCATGACCCAGGAAGAATTGGATCGAGTTTTTTTGAAACTATCACGACCAAAACCCTTAAAATGGGATATAAAAGAGGTCTGGTGAAGAAATTGGTGGAAAACAAATGACCCGAAAAACCCGTCTATACACCGAGGGAAGGTTATAGCCTACCGAGAACCAAGGTTCCATGACCCAAAAAAATTGACTCGATTTTTTTTTAAACTATCAAGACCCAAACCTCTCAAATGGATAACAAAGAGGTCTGGTGAAGAAATTGGTGGAAAAAACAATGACGGGATATGATAAACTGATCCTATCCACCAGGAGAAGGATCCTAAGGCCAAAAACCCCATAATGGACTGACGGGAAGGAACATCTCAGCCATACTGACTGAGAGGATGGATTATCATGACCGGATGAACCGCCGGGAAGGATCCTTAGGCCAAAAACCACCCTAAATGACGTAAGGTGTGGAATCCCTCAGCCAAAACAACAAAGGACTAGCATGCTCGCGGCCAGAATGACTAACGGGATGGAAACGAACTGACGGGAAGGACTATCTCGGCCATACTGACTGACGGGATGGGAACAAAATGACGGGAAGGACTATCTCGACCATACTGACTGACGGGATGGATTATCCTGACCGGATGCACCGACGGGAAGGATCCTAAGACCAAAAACCACCCAAATGAACGTAAGGTGTGGAATCCCTGGGGCAAAACTACCAAGGACTAGCGTTCTCGCAGCCAGAACCACTGACTGGATGGAAACGAACTGACGGGAAAAACTGTCTCGGCCATAATGACTGACGGGATGGATTATCCTGACCGGATGCACCGCCGGGAAGGATCCTAAGTCCAAAAACCACCCAAAATGACGTAAGGTGTGGAATCCCTCGGGCAAAACAAAAAAGACTGGCATTCTCGCGGACAGAATGACTGACGGGATGGAAACGAAATGACGGGAAGGACTATCTCGGCCATACTGACTGACGTGATGGATTATCCTGACCAGATGCACCGCCGGGAAGGCTTCTAAGGCCAAAATGCAAGTTTCCATGACCCGGGAAGAATTGGATCGAGTTTTTTTGAAACTATCACGACCAAAACCCTTAAAATGGGATATAAAAGAGGTCTGGTGAAGAAATTGGTGGAAAACAAATGACCCGAAAAACCCGTCTATACACCGAGGGAAGGTTATAGCCTACCGAGAACCAAGGTTCCATGACCCAAAAAAATTGACTCGAGTTTTTTTTAAACTATCAAGACCCAAACCTCTCAAATGGATAACAAAGAGGTCTGGTGAAGAAATTGGTGGAAAAAACAATGACGGGATAGGATAAACTGATCCTATCCACCGGGAGAAGGATCCTAAAGCCAAAAACCCCTAATGGACTGACGGAAGAATATCTCGGCCATACTGACTGACGGGCTGGATTATCATGACCGGATGAACCGCCGGGAAGGATCCTAAGGCCAAAAACCACCCTAAATGACGTAAGGTGTGGAATCCCTCGGCCAAAACAACAAAGGACTAGCATTCTCGCGGACAGAATGACTGATGGGATGGAAACGAAATGACGGGAAGAACTATCTCGGCCATACTTATTGACGGGATGGATTATCATGACCGGATGAACCGCCGGGAAGGATCCTAAGGCCAAAAAACCACCCTAAATGACGTAAGGTGTGGAATCCCTCGACCAAAAAAACAAAAGACTAGCATTCTCGCGGACAGAATGACTGACGGGATGGAAACGAAATGACGGGAAGGACTATCTCGGCCATACTGGCTGACGTGATGGACTATCCTGACCAGATGCACCGCCGGGAAGGCTTCTAAGGCCAAAATGCAAGTTTCCATGACCCAGGAAGAATTGGATCGAGTTTTTTTGAAACTATCATGACCAAAACCCTTAAAATGGGATATAAAAGAGGTCTGGTGAAGAAATTGGTGGAAAACAAATGACCCGAAAAACCCGTCTATGCACCGTGGGAAGGTTATAGCCTACCGAGAACCAAGCTTCCATGACCCGAAAAAAATTGACTCGAGTTTTTTTGAAACTATCAGACCCAAACCTATCAAATGGATAACAAAGAGGTCTGGTGCAGAAATTGGTGGAAAAAGCAATGACGGGATAGGATAAACTGATCCTATCCACCGGGGAAAGGATCCTAAGGCCAAAACCCCCCCAATGGACTGACAGGAAGGAATATCTCGGCCATACTGACTGAGAGGATGGATTATCATGACCGGATGAACCGCCGGGAAGGATCCTTAGGCCAAAAACCACCCTAAATGACATAAGGTGTGGAATCCCTCAGCCAAAACAACAAAGGACTAGCATGCTCAGGGCCAGAATGACTGACGGGATGGAAACGAACTGACGGGAAGGACTATCTCGGCCATACTGACTGACGGGATGGAAACAAAATGACGGGAAGGACTATCTCGGCCATACTGACTGACGGGATGGATTATCCTGACCGGATGCACCGACGGGAAGGATCCTAAGACCAAAAACCACCCAAATGGACGTAAGGTGTGGAATCCCTGGGGCAAAACTACCAAGGACTAGCGTTCTCGCAGCCAGAACCACTGACTGGATGGAAACGAACTGACGGGAAAAACTGTCTCGGCCATAATGACTGACGGGATGGATTATCCTGACCGGATGCACCGCCGGGAAGGATCCTAAGTCCAAAAACCACCCAAAATGACGTAAGGTGTGGAATCCCTCGGGCAAAACAAAAAGACTAGCATTCTCGCGGACAGAATGACTGACGGGATGGAAACGAAATGACGGGAAGGACTATCTCGGCCATACTGACTGACGTGATGGACTATCCTGACCAGATGCACCGCCGGGAAGGCTTGTAAGGTCAAAATACAAGTTTCCATGACCCGGGAAGAATTGGATCGAGTTTTTTTGAAATTATCACGACCAAAACCCTTAAAATGGGATATAAAAGAGGTCTGGTGAAGAAATTGGTGGAAAACAAATGACCCGAAAAACCCAACTATACACCGTGGGAAGGTTATAGCCTACCGAGAAACAAGGTTCCATGACCCGAAAAAATTAACTCGAGTTTTTTTGAAACTATCAAGACCCAAACCTCTCAAATGGATAACAAAGAGGTCTGGTGAAGAAATTGGTGGAAAAAACAATGACGGGATAGGATAAACTGATCCTATCCACCAGGGGAAGGATCCTAAGGCCAAAACCCCCTAATGGACTGATGGGAAGGAATATCTCGGCCATACTGACTGGCGTGATGGATTATCCTGACCATATGCACCGCCGAGAAGGATTCTAAGGCCAAAATGCAAGTTTCCATGACCCGGGAAGAATTGGATCGAGTTTTTTTGAAACTATCACGACCAAAACCCTTAAAATGGGATATAAAAGAGGTCTGGTGAAGAAATTGGTGGAAAACAAATGACCCGAAAAACCCGTCTATACACCGTGGGAAGGTTATAGCCTATCGAGAACCAAGGTTCCATGACCCGAAAAAATTTACTCTAGTTTTTTTGAAACTATCAGACCCAAACCTATCAAATGGATAACAAAGAGGTCTGGTGCAGAAATTGGTGGAAAAAGCAATGACGGGATAGGATAAACTGATCCTATCCACCGGGAGAAGGATCCTATGGCCAAAAACCCCTAATGGACTGACAGAAAGGAATATCTCGGCCATACTGACTGACGGGCTGGATTATCATGACCGGATGAACCGCCGGGAAGGATCCTAAGGCCAAAAAACCACCCTAAATGACGTAAGGTGTGGAATCCCTCGGCCTAAACAACAAAGGACTAGCATTCTCGCGGTCAGAATGACTGACGGGATGTAAACGAACTGACGTGAAGGACTATCTCGGCCATACTGACTAACGGGATGGAAACGAACTGACGGGAAAAACTGTCTCGGCCATAATGACTAACGGGATGAATTATCCTGACCGGATGCACCGCCGGGAAGGATCCTAAGTCCAAAAACCACCCAAAATGACGTAAGGTGTGGAATCCCTCGGCCAAAATAAAAAAGACTAGTATTCTCGCTGCCAGAATGACTGACGGGATGGAAACGAACTGACGTGAAGGACTATCTCGGCCATACTGACTAACAGGATGGAAACGAACTGACGGGAAGGACTATCTCGGCCATACTGACTGATGGGATGGATTATCATGACCGGATGAACCGCCGGGAAGGATCCTAAGGCCAAAAACCACCCTAAATGACGTAAGGTGTGGAATCCCTCGACCAAAAAAACAAAGGACTAGCATACTCGCGGACAGAATGACTGACGGGATGGAAACGCAATGACGGGAAGGACTATCTCGGCCATACTGACTGACGTGATGGATTATCATGACCATATGCACTGCCGGGAAGGATTCTAAGGCCAAAATGCAAGTTTCCATGACCCGGGAAGAATTGGATCGAGTTTTTTTTGAAACTATCACGACCAAAACCCTTAAAATGGGATATAAAAGAGGTCTGGTGAAGAAATTGGTGGGAAACAAATGACCCGAAAAACCCGTCTATGCATCGTGGGAAGGTTATAGCCTACCGAGAACCAAGGTTCCATGACCCGAAAAAAATTGACTCGAGTTTTTTTGAAACTATCAAGACCCAAACCTCTCAAATGGATAACAAAGAGGTCTGGTGAAGAAATTGGTGGAAAAAACAATGACGGGATATGATAAACTGATCCTATCCACCAGGAGAAGGATCCTAAGGCCAAAAACCCCCTAATGGACTGACGGGAAGGAACATCACAGCCATACTGACTGAGAGGATGGATTATCATGACCGGATGAACTGCCGGGAAGGATCCTTAGGCCAAAAACCACCCTAAATGACGTAAGGTGTGGAATCCCTCAGGCAAAACAACAAAGGACTAGCATGCTCGCGGCCAGAATGACTGACGGGATGGAAACGAACTGACGGGAAGGACTATCTCGGCCATACTGACTGACGGGATGAAAACAAAATGACGGGAAGGACTATCTCGGCCATACTGACTGACAGGATGGATTATCCTGACCGGATGCACCGACGGGAAGGATCCTAAGAACAAAAACCACCCATATGGACGTAAGGTGTGGAATCCCTGGGGCAAAACTACCAAGGACTAGCGTTCTCGCAGACAGAACCACTGACTGGATGGAAACGAACTGACGGGAAAAACCGTCTCGGCCATAATGACTGACGGGATGGATTATCCTGACCGGATGCACCGCCGGGAAGGATCCTAAGTCCAAAAACCACCCAAAATGACGTAAGGTGTGGAATCCCTCGGGCAAAACAAAAAAGACTCGCATTCTCGCGGACAGAATGACTGACGGGATGGAAACGAAATGATGGGAAGGACTATCTCGGCCATACTGACTGACGTGATGGACTATCCTGACCAGATGCACCGCCGGGAAGGCTTCTAAGGCCAAAATGCAAGTTTCCATGACCCAGGAAGAATTGGATCGAGTTTTTTTGAAACTATCATGACCAAAACCCTTAAAATGGGATATAAAAGAGGTCTGGTGAAGAAATTGGTGGAAAACAAATGACCCGAAAAACCCGTCTATGCACCGTGGGAAAGGTCTGGTGAAGAAATTGGTGGAAAAAACAATGACGGGATAGGATAAACTGATTCTATCCACCGGGGGAAGGATCCTAAGGCCAAAACCTCCTAATGGACTGACGGGAAGGAATATCTCGGCCATACTGACTGACGGGCTGGATTATCATGACCGGATGAACCACCGGGAAGGATCCTAAGGCCAAAACCACCCTAATGACGTAAGGTGTGGAATCCCTCGGCCAAAATAAAAAAAGACTAACATTCTCGCGGACAAAATGACTGATGGGATGGAAACGAAATGACGGGAAGGACTATCTCGGCCATACTGACTGACGTGATGGATTATCCTGACCAGATGCACCGCCGGGAAGGCTTCTAAGGCCAAAATGCAATTTTCCATGACCCGGGAAGAATTGGATCGAGTTTTTTTGAAACTATCACGACCAAAACCCTTAAAATGGGATATAAAAGAGGTCTGGTGAAGAAATTGGTGGAAAACAAATGACCCGAAAAACCCGTCTATACACCGAGGGAAGGTTATAGCCTACCGAGAACCAAGGTTCCATGACCCAAAAAAATTGACTCGAGTTTTTTTTTAACTATCAAGACCCAAACCTCTCAAATGGATAACAAAGAGGTCTGGTGAAGAAATTGGTGGAAAAAACAATGACGGGATAGGATAAACTGATCCTATCCACCGGGAGAAGGATCCTAAAGCCAAAAACCCCTAATGGACTGACGGGGGAATATCTCGGCCATACTGACTGACGGGCTGGATTATCATGACCGGATGAACCGCCGGGAAGGATCCTAAGGCCAAAAACCACCCTAAATGACGTAAGGTGTGGAATCCCTCGGCCAAAACAACAAAGGACTAGCATTCTCGCGGACAGAATGACTGATGGGATGGAAACGAAATGACAGGAAGGACTATCTCGGCCATACTTATTGACGGGATGGATTATCATGACCGGATGAACCGCCGGGAAGGATCCTAAGGCCAAAAAACCACCCTAAATGACGTAAGGTGTGGAATCCCTCGACCAAAAAAACAAAAGACTAGCATTCTCGTGGACAGAATGACTGACGGGATGGAAACGAAATGACGGGAAGGACTATCTCGGCCAAACTGGCAGACGTGATGGACTATCCTGACCAGATGCACCGCCGGGAAGGCTTCTAAGGCCAAAATGCAAGTTTCCATGACCCAGGAAGAATTGGATCGAGTTTTTTTGAAACTATCATGACCAAAACCCTTAAAATGGGATATAAAAGAGGTCTGGTGAAGAAATTGGTGGAAAACAAATGACCCAAAAAACCCGTCTATGCACCGTGGGAAGGTTATAGCCTACCGAGAACCAAGGTTCCATGACCCGAAAAAAATTGACTCGAGTTTTTTTGAAACTATCAGACCCAAACCTATCAAATGGATAACAAAGAGGTCTGGTGCAGAAATTTGTGGAAAAAGCAATGAAGGGATAGGATAAACTTATCCTATCCACCGGGGAAAGGATCCTAAGGCCAAAACCACCCTAATGGACTGACATGAAGGAATATCTCGGCCATACTGACTGAGAGGATGGATTATCATGACCGGATGAACCGCCGGGAAGGATCCTTAGGCCAAAAACCACCCTAAATGAGATAAGGTGTGGAATCCCTCAGCCAAAACAACAAAGGACTAGCATGCTCAGGGCCAGAATGACTGACGGGATGGAAACGAACTGACGGGAAGGACTATCTCGGCCATACTGACTGACGGGATGGAAAAAAAATGACGGGAAGGACTATCTCGGCCATACTGACTGACGGGATGGATTATCCTGACCGGATGCACCGACGGGAAGGATCCTAAGACCAAAAACCACCCAAATGGACGTAAGGTGTGGAATCCCTGGGGCAAAACTACCAAGGACTAGCGTTCTCGCAGCCAGAACCACTGACTGGATGGAAACGAACTGACGGGAAAAACTGTCTCGGCCATAATGACTGACGGGATGGATTATCCTGACCGGATGCACCGCCGGGAAGGATCCTAAGTCCAAAAACCACCCAAAATGACGTAAGGTGTGGAATCCCTCAGGCAAAACAAAAAAGACTAGCATTCTCGCGGACAGAATGACTGACGGGATGGAAACGAAATGACGGGAAGGACTATCTCGGCCATACTGACTGACGTGATGGACTATCCTGACCAGATGCACCGCCGGGAAGGCTTCTAAGGTCAAAATACAAGTTTCCATGACCCGAGAAGAATTGGATCGAGTTTTTTTGAAATTATTGTTGGAATTGTGTCCAGTAATCTCGGTACTGTCTCTAGAAAGTAAGAGTATGTCAATGATCAGACATAAGTCATATAATACTGGGGGTCATGATGGCTTGCTAGAGTCCGCTCATGATCTATAAGTCTTGGACTTATTGCCTTTATTATATGATCCCATATGGGTCACACGCCTAAGCCAACAGGAAAATGTGTAGGAACGGTTTAGCAGAAGTACGGTAAAAGTGCTAGGCATTTACTGTACTTAGAGAGAATAAAACGGTTTAGCTACTCTGTGTCGATCGATTCACAAGGTGTGTCGGTCGACACAGTGCGCGAATACCGTCGAGTTAATTGGTGTTTGGGCCAAATGGCCCAAACGGAACATGACGAGTTTTGTGTCATAAAACTCGAGTTCAGACTGATTAACCCTAAGTGGGACAGCCTAAAACTCTCTCTCTCTCTGTGCCGAGTTCCTCAGTGGCCTAGCAGCCTTCTTCTTGATTGGTGCGCGTGTGTGAACCTCTGGAGGAGTTATCTCTCGGTGGCTCTCTGATCTCTGACATACCATCTCTTTCCGCTGCAATTAACAGGTATCAGGTGAGATCATCAATTGTTTCTATTCGAGAAGAACCTAGATCAGCATGTTTAGGATGATCTGAATCTGGAATTGAATCAGGATTAGTCTAAACATTCCAACAGTGGTATCAGAGCTCTAGGTTCTGGTTTTTCTTGTTTAGATTCATGTTTAGGATTGTTTTCTTGTTTAAGAAGTGTTTTGAATCAACTATTGATAAGAGAAATCACTTAAGCAACAAGGAATTGAACCTAAAACACACTTGAAATCGCAAATCCAAGCTATATTGATTTGGAATTTGCGATTTTCATAAAGAACTATCGACTGTGATCGCATTGCATCGATCGATGCAATGGATGGATCGGTCGATACAACCGAATGAGAATCGGCCAGAATCGCATGGATCGATCGATACGATCGCATGGATCGGTCGATACAATCGGAGATCGCATGGATCGATCGATACGATCGCATGGATCGGTCGATACAGTCTATCGGCTAACCCTGTTAACGCGTGAAAGCATCGATCGATACAGGATCGATGCAGGTTCGATATTGGTGCATCGACCGATGCGGTTGGTGCACATCGATCGACACGGTTAGGGTTTTGGCTCGGTTCAGTGCATGCGTGAGAGCATCGATCGATACAGGATCGATGCACGATCGATGCAGGATCGATGCTGAGAGCATCGACCGATGTGGTTGATGGATCGATCGACACGGTTGGTCCATCGATCGACATGGTTGGTTTAAGGCTCGGTTTAATTTTGATTAAAATTAATTCGTCCTGGTTTAATAAACAGATTTAATAATTTTATTAAGTCTGGTTAAACCGGGACAAGAAATCCAATGTCGAAAGAATTATTGGATTTAGTGCCTAAACTAGGATTTTCTAATTTGATTTGGTTGGACCAAATAAATTGAGAAAATCCGGTTTAGTAAATAACCGGTTGACAATTGTGGTCATCGTAGTAATTAAAATTTGGTTAGACCAATTTTAATGAACCAGACCGGTTATGTCATTTAATTGGACAATTGGGTCATGTCTTGGACATGGACCAATTCTTGGGCCTCGGGCCAAGAAGTTAAAACAATTGGGCCAATTATTTGAGTCTTTCTTCAGATTAATTTAAAATTTATTTTATAAAGATTATAAATCGATTTTAAATTATAGTTTCCGATATTTTGAAATTAGAAAGTTTCTTATTTTATAGAAGTTTCTAGATTTGCATGATTCGGATTTTAAGAAATTTCTAAAGTTAGAAAGTTTCCGGTTTTAGAAAGTTTCCAATTTTAGAAAGTTTCCAAAAATAGTAGGTTTTCTAAAATGAAAGTTTCCCGAAATAGTAATCTTCTATTTTGGGAATGAGATTTTAAAATAAACCTACGAACCTCAAATAATATCAAGCGTTGGATGTCTTGTCCATTCTATGTCAGCTGTCGAAGCCCATTCAATTGTATTCATGGCCTTACAGTGTGAGGGTGTCTGCTTTTGCGTGGATAAGACGGTTTGTGATTCATAAATGTCATTGGGAGTCCCAGACATTAATGATTACATGACTGTATAGTCTGGTTTTCTTGACTGGGCCATCGGGAGTCCCGGGCCTTGAGACATCAGAGTGGATTGGGCCTCGGGCCCAGATTCACAACCAAGAGTTATATCACGGATATAATTAGCCGATATAGGGCTTACCGATATAAGCTAAGGTTTGGTGACGGCCAGTGGCCCACTTTAATCTTAGTTATATGTGGATCTTGGAATCATTATATTCTATTGAGGGTAACTTATGTTATTGAATATAATGCGTGATTAATCATATTAAATTTAATACGAGATTAATCATATTGAACATATTAATTAAAATCCTTTTATCTTAATTTTCAGTTATGACTAGCACAAACAATCAAAAACACTTTCTCGATCCGGTCTGTCCTTAAGATGGACAAGCTGAACGGATCAAATTTCTTGACTTGGTCGCGGAACCTGAGGCTAGTCCTCAGACAGGAGAGAAAGGACTATGTCCTTGAGAGAGCTCTCCCCGTGAGGATCGGGTCCAATGCTTCTCATGCAGTATATGATGCTTGGAATAAGCATTATAATGATGCGGTAGATGTGCGTGGTCTGATATTGGCTACCATGGACTCAGACTTGCGGAAGCAATATGAGAACATGGAGTCGCCAATAGAGATGATCAGCAGCCTGAAATTGAAATTTCAGGAGCAGATAAGGGTGGAGAGATACCAGTTGGTTAAGTCTCTCACTGGCTGCAAGCTACCAAATGATAATCCAGTGAGTCCTCATGTCAGTAAAATGATGAGTTACATTGATAACCTGAGGAAACTGGATTATCCAGTTAGCCAAGAGTTGGCAACTGAAATCATTCTGCAGTCACTGCCGTCAAGCTATGATAAGTTCAGAAAGAACTATATCAAGAAAGGCTTAACGAAGACGCTGACTGAACTGCATGATATGCTCAAGACAGTTGAGCCAAACGTGAAGAGTACCCTGTACAATCTCATGAATGAGAAGGGTAGGTTTACTAAACCTAATGCTGACAAGGGTGAAGACAAAGTTGTCCAGATTTTGAATCATGGCAAGCGTGTGTCTTCTGAGCCCGAGTCAGATACCTCTTACATTGGTAAGTGCTGCTACTGTAAGGAGACAGGGCATTGGAAGAGAGATTGCATTAAATTCATGGAAGATGATGAGGAGTTAAAGTCGATGTATGCGACTACTTCCTCAGGTATTCATGTTATTACTTCAAGTTCTACCTTAAAGGTATTGGATACTGGTTGTGGCACTGATATTTGTGATAATATGCAGAGCCTAAGCAACAGTAGAACGTTGAATGAAGGGCAAGTGAAACTACATGTCTGGAAGGAGCTTGGGATGCTGCCTCAGCCGTAGGGTTTTTCACTTATAGATCCCTTTGAGGCTTGGTTTTGTATTAAGTAATTGCTACAATGTACCTGCTTTAAGCAGAGTTGTTTTCATTTTCTTGTAAGAATTTGAATGTTTTTCATTTTGATAAAAGACAAGTTTTGTTCTTTTGATCTTAATGAAATATTAATTGTAGCACCCTATTCATGGAATGGGTTTTATATCTTAAACCAAAGAGTGCCTAAATGTAACATAAATACCGAATTGGTTTAAATCTAATGAATTAAACCTGATTTTTCTTGGCATAAAAGTCTTGGTCACATAGAGTAAGTCGGATTCAGAAATCCCATAGTTATGGACTGTTGGGCTCATTTGATAAGATATCTTATGAGACTTGAATTCTGTTTACTGGACCAAAAGGAAAAGGGCCTATCTTAGCCGAGCTAGAGAAAGGCCCAAAGGCTTATTGGACCTGGAACATACTGATGTATGTGGCCCAATGAGCAGTAATGCCAGAGAAAATTTCCTGTACTTCATTGTCTCTACTGATTACTTCAGTGAGTGTGACTGTGTTCATTTGATGAGACACAAGTCGGAATTCTTTGACATGGTCGAAAGAGTTCCAGAATGAAGTATAGGATCTGAGTGATAAAAGTATTAAGACTATGGATTAAATCACGAGTGAGAATACTTAAGTCATTGATTGTGTGATCATCTTAATGAGTGTGAAATCGTTTCACAGCTCATTTCTCCTGAAAACCTGAAGGTGTTTCTGTGAGAAAGAATCAGATCTTATTAGAAATGATTAAAGATGAGTCACACGAATCTTCCATGATATTATTTAAGAATAACGCTCTAAAATATCTAAGTTTACGCTGAAATAGTTCCACAAATATCAGTTGAAAGACACCACGTTAATGTGGATTGGAATCGATCCAAATTTGTCTTTACTGAGTATTTGTAGTTGTGCTACTTCGCTGGTTGTCCTAGAGAAACTAAGGCTTGTTACTTTTACGTCCAATCTGTTTTCTAAGAAGGGAAGTTATTTTCCAAGAAGAACAGTGGGAGTAAAAGTATAACTCGATTTTTCTTAGGGAAACCAAGGCTCGGTACTGTTACGACCATTCTGTTTTCTAAGAAGGGAAGTTACTTTCCAAGAAGAACAGTGGGAGTAAAAGTACAACTCGAAGAAATTCGAGAAATACAGGAGGCTGCTTAACCTATTGAGGGAGAGCAGCGGAAGGATTTACAGATTTCTGTAGAATCTACACCTATGGAGCCTGAAGTTCGCAGATATGAATGAATCAGTTACTAATCCGAGAGTGATTTCTCGTCATTAGTTGAACCTGATAATCATTGAAAGTTCGCATGATCTGATGATCATTGAAAGCGACGAATCTGCGAAATTCAAAGAAGCGAAAGTGAGCTCGGACTCCGAAAAATTACATTTTATGTAAGTTAGCCTCATCGATCCATTCATGGATGGAAGCAAACATATCGGAGTTGGAATCTTCGTTCTGTTGAAGTAGTCAAGGTTTTGACTTGAACAGGAACGAAGCGGAACTGTGTGTTTACTAATAGATTAGTGGGAGCGATATTGCATTTCTCATATTGTATGTCGATGACATACTGATTCTCGAAAATGACGTCCCAACGCTGTAGTCGGTAAAGGACTAGCTTGGGAGTTGGTTTAATGATTGACATGGGTAAAGCCACGTAGTTCTTGGATTTTGGATCTAAAGATAGAGATCCAAAAGAGCTGATAGGACAAAGTCAGATTCTTAAATTGACAAAGTCCTACACGTTTTGAGCAATCCAAGAAGGGTTTTATGCCAATGTCACATGGCATTAAGTTAAGCAAGATACAGTATCCTACGATAACTGCTGAGCTTAAATGCATGGATGAGATTCCATATGCGTCGGCAATTGGATCTATCATGTATGCCATGAAACATACTTGTTTGATGTTGCTTTAATGTTAAGCAAGACAAATAAAGACCAGTCAAATCCAGCAAAGAATCAAGTTTCCTAAAGTATGTCCTAAAGTATTTGAGGAATACTAAGGATAAGTTCTTGATTTACGGAGAAAGTGAGGTGCTATAAGTCGACAGAGTCTGAAAGGCAAGTTTCCAATAGACAAAGATGATTTCCGATCACAGTCCGGTTATATCTTGTGTCTATCTGGCGGTGCAAGGCACTGTTGCTGACTAAATGACTTAAGCTGAACATTTCGCAGCTTGGGAAGTGGCGAAAGAGGTTGTTTGGAAAGAAGAGTTCGTCATTGAACTTGATGTGATTCCCAGCATAGATGAGACTAGCTGCACATCAGAGGTCCAAACACCTTAAGGATAGGTATAACCTATTCCGTAAGATAAATGACAGAGATGTTAAGTAGATCAGCAAGTTTCAACGAATGAGAATGTTGCTAATCTATTAACGAAGCCACTCCTTAGGCCTAAGCACGAGTCGCGGACTGTTGCTGTAGGATAAGTGAAATTAAGATGTAGTCTTAATTTCAGTGGGAGTTATTAAAGGGCTTTATTTAGTTATTGGATATGTTCTTGAAACAACATTTAAGATGTTTAATGAAATTATTATTTCAAGATTATTTTAACTGTGATGAAATAATCGTTCCAAAGTGATATAAACCATTTTATAGGTCATCGAAGTAAATGACTTGATCTTGAGTCATCGAAGTCATTTAGCTTGATCATGAGACCCTATATTTGATAGATGTTTATATCATCCCGTCCCTAGTCGAAGGTTGTTCATATTGGCCTAGAGCATGGCCATGCATTTTCCAGTATTCAAATCTCCGATTGGCCTAGAGATATTCACTCCATTTATATTGGAGGGACAAATTCCGTCTTGTTCCATCACTGTAAACTACTCATTTCATAATGTACCCAAACAAGGTCCTTATAACTATCGCAGAACGATAGCGTTAGACAATGATCAAAGTGCATCAGTCCATGTGCAGTCACATGCATGCGAACTCAGGTCTAAGGACTATACTCTATAGTCGTAGTAAGAATCTCTTATGACACAGATATAAATATCCTGAAGAGTTCTTATAAGCGGGTCTTGTCCGGTCGTATGTTCCCAAACATACACCTATGTACTGACTTTGATGCCGCGCATCTATGACACACTGAGACTTTGTCATAAGTCACGTACCAATCCAGTCTCACACGGTTGTTGGTGTTCCAATTTCAACAACCTTCGACTAGGGACGGGATGATATAAAACATCTATCAAATATAGGGTCTCATGATCAAGCTAAATGACTTCGATGACTCAAGATCAAGTCATTTACTTCGATGACCTATAAAATGGTTCATATCACTTTGGAACGATTATTTCATCACAGTTAAAATAATCTTGAAATAATAATTTCATTAAACATCTTAAATGTTGTTTCAAGAACATATCCAATAACTAAATAAAGCCCTTTAATAACTCCCACTGAAATTAAGACTACATCTTAATTTCACTTATCCTACAGCAACAGTCCGCGACTCGTGCTTAGGCCTAAGGAGTGGCTTCGTTAATAGATTAGCAACGTTCTCATTCGTTGAAACTTGCTGATCTACTTAACATCTCTGTCATTTATCTTACGGAATAGGTTATACCTATCCTCAAGGTGTTTGGACCTCTGATGTGCAGCTAGTCTCATCTATGCTGGGAATCACATCAAGTTCAGTGATGAACTCTTCTTTCCAAACAACCTCTTTCGCCGCTTCCCAAGCTGCGAAAGATTCAGCTTAAGTCATGGAGTCAGAAACAGTGCCGTGCACCGCCAGACAAACACAAGATATAACCGGACTGTGACCGGAAATCATCTTTGTCTGTTGGAAACTTGCCTTTCAGACTCTACCGACTCGTAGCACCTCACTTTCTCCGTAACTCTAGAATTTATCCTTAGTATTCCTAAAATACTTTAGGATATTCTTTACGGCAATCCAGTGTTCTTTGCTGGATTTGACTGGTCTTTACTTGTCTTGCTTAACATTAAAGCAACATCAAACAAGTACGTTTCATGGCATACATGATAGATCCAATTGCCGACGCATATGGAATCTCATCCATGCATTTAAGCTCAGCAGTTATCGTAGGATACTGTATCTTGCTTAACTTAATGCCATGTGACATTGGCATAAAACCCTTCTTGGATTGCTCAAAACGTGTAGGACTTTGTCAATTTAAGAATCCTGACTTTGTCCTACGAGCTCTTTTGGATCTCTATCTTTAGATCCAAAATCCAAGAACTATGTGGCTTTACCCATGTCAATCATTAAACCAACTCCCAAGCTAGTCCTTTACCGACTACAGCGTTGGGACGTTATATCCGAGAATCAGTATGTCATCGACATACACTTTGAGAAATGCAATATCGCTCCCACCAATCTATTAGTAAACACACAGTTCCGCTTCGTTCCTGTTCAAGTCAAAACCTTGACTACTTCAACAGAACGAAGATTCCAACTCCGATATGTTTGCTTCCATCCATGAATGGATCCATGAAGCTAACTTACATAAAATGTAATTTTTCGGAGTCTGGGCTCACTTTCGCTTCCTAGGATTTCGCAGATTCGTCGCTTTCAATGATCATCAGATCATGCGAACATTCAATGATCATCAGGCTGAACTAATGACGAGAATTCACTCTCGGATTAGTGACTGATTCTTTCATATCTGCGAACTTCAGGCTCCACAGGTGTAGATTCTACAGAAATCTGTAAATCCTTCCGCTGCTCTCCCTCAATAGGTTAAGCAGCCTCCTGTATTTCTCGAATTTCTTCGAGTTGTACTTTTACTCCCACTGTTCTTCTTGGAAAGTAACTTCCCTTCTTAGAAAACAGAATGGTCGTAAAAATACTTTTTACTCCCACTGTTCTTCTTGGAAAGTAATTTCCCTTCTTAGAAAACAGAATGGTCGTAAAATACCGAGCCTTGGTTTCCTTAAGAAAACTTCGAGTTATACTTTTACTCCCACTGTTCTTCTTGGAAAATAACTTCCCTTCTTAGAAAACAGATTGGACGTAAAAGTAACAAGCCTTAGTTTCTCTAGGACAACCAGCGAAGTAGCACAACTACAAATACTCAGTAAAGACAAATTTGGATCGATTCCAATCCACATTAACGTGGTGTCTTTCAACTGATATTTGTGGAACTATTTCAGCGTAAACTTAGATATTTTAGAGCGTTATTCTTAAATAATATCATGGAAGATTCGTGTGACTCATCTTTAATCATTTCTAATAAGATCTGATTCTTTCTCACAGAAACACCTTCAGGTTTTCAGGAGAAATGAGCTGTGAAACGATTTCACACTCATTAAGATGATCACACAATCAATGACTTAAGTAATCTCACTCGTGATTTAATCCAGAGTCTTAATACTTTTGTCATTCAGATCCTATACTTCATTCTGGAACTCTTTCGACCATGTCAAAGAATTCCGACTTGTGTCTCATCAAATGAACACAGTCACACTCACTGAAGTAATCAGTAGAGACAATGAAGTACAGGAAATTTTCTCTGGCATTACTGCTCATTGGGCCACATACATCAGTATGTTCCAGGTCCAATAAGCCTTTGGGCCTTTCTCTAGCTCGGCTAAGATAGGCCCATTTCCTTTTGGTCCAGTAAACAGAATTCAAGTCTCATAAGATATCTTATCAAATGAGCCCAACAGTCCATAACTATGGGATTTCTGAATCCGACTTACTCTATTTGACCAAGACCTTTATGCCAAGAAAAATCAGGTTTAATTCATTAGATTTAAACCAATTCGGTATTTATGTTACATTTAGGCACTCTTTGGTTTAAGATATAAAACCCATTCCATGAATAGGGTGCTACAATTAATATTTCATTAAGATCAAAAGAACAAAACTTGTCTTTTATCAAAATGAAAACATTCAAATTCTTACAAGAAAATGAAAGACAATTCTGCTTAAAGCAGGTACATTGTAGCAATTACTTAATACAAAACCAAGCCTAAAAGGGATCTATAAGTGAAAACCCTACGGCTGAGGCAGCATCCCAAGCTCCTTCCAGACATGTAGTTTCACTTGCCCTTCCTTCAACGTTCTACTGTTGCTTAGGCTCTGCATATTATCACAAATATCAGTGCCACAACCAGTATCCAATACCTTTAAGGACATTCTACTGTTGCTTAGGCTCTGCATATTATCACAAATATCAGTGCCATAACCAGAATTCAATACCTTTAAGGTAGAACTTGAAGTAATAACATGAATACCTGAGGAAGTAGTCTCATACATCAACTTCAATTCCTCATCATCTTCCATGAATTTAATGCAACTTCAATTCAAATCTACTTAACATCTCTGTCATTTATCTTACGGAATAGGTTATACCTATCCTCAAGGTGTTTGGACCTCTGATGTGCAGCTAGTCTCATCTATGCTGGGAATCACATCAAGTTCAGTGATGAACTCTTCTTTCCAAACAACCTCTTTCGCCGCTTCCCAAGCTGCGAAAGATTCAGCTTAAGTCATGGAGTCAGCAACAGTGCCGTGCACCGCCAGACAAACACAAGATATAACCGGACTGTGACCGGAAATCATCTTTGTCTGTTGGAAACTTGCCTTTCAGACTCTACCGACTCGTAGCACCTCACTTTCTCCGTAACTCTAGAATTTATCCTTAGTATTCCTAAAATACTTTAGGATATTCTTTACGGCAATCCAGTGTTCTTTGCTGGATTTGACTGGTCTTTACTTGTCTTGCTTAACATTAAAGCAACATCAAACAAGTACGTTTCATGGCATACATGATAGATCCAATTGCCGACGCATATGGAATCTCATCCATGCATTTAAGCTCAGCAGTTATCGTAGGATACTGTATCTTGCTTAACTTAATGCCATGTGACATTGGCATAAAACCCTTCTTGGATTGCTCAAAACGTGTAGGACTTTGTCAATTTAAGAATCCTGACTTTGTCCTACGAGCTCTTTTGGATCTCTATCTTTAGATCCAAAATCCAAGAACTATGTGGCTTTACCCATGTCAATCATTAAACCAACTCCCAAGCTAGTCCTTTACCGACTACAGCGTTGGGACGTTATATCCGAGAATCAGTATGTCATCGACATACACTTTGAGAAATGCAATATCGCTCCCACCAATCTATTAGTAAACACACAGTTCCGCTTCGTTCCTGTTCAAGTCAAAACCTTGACTACTTCAACAGAACGAAGATTCCAACTCCGATATGTTTGCTTCCATCCATGAATGGATCCATGAAGCTAACTTACATAAAATGTAATTTTTCGGAGTCTGGGCTCACTTTCGCTTCCTAGGATTTCGCAGATTCGTCGCTTTCAATGATCATCAGATCATGCGAACATTCAATGATCATCAGGCTGAACTAATGACGAGAATTCACTCTCGGATTAGTGACTGATTCTTTCATATCTGCGAACTTCAGGCTCCACAGGTGTAGATTCTACAGAAATCTGTAAATCCTTCCGCTGCTCTCCCTCAATAGGTTAAGCAGCCTCCTGTATTTCTCGAATTTCTTCGAGTTGTACTTTTACTCCCACTGTTCTTCTTGGAAAGTAACTTCCCTTCTTAGAAAACAGAATGGTCGTAAAAATACTTTTTACTCCCACTGTTCTTCTTGGAAAGTAATTTCCCTTCTTAGAAAACAGAATGGTCGTAAAATACCGAGCCTTGGTTTCCTTAAGAAAACTTCGAGTTATACTTTTACTCCCACTGTTCTTCTTGGAAAATAACTTCCCTTCTTAGAAAACAGATTGGACGTAAAAGTAACAAGCCTTAGTTTCTCTAGGACAACCAGCGAAGTAGCACAACTACAAATACTCAGTAAAGACAAATTTGGATCGATTCCAATCCACATTAACGTGGTGTCTTTCAACTGATATTTGTGGAACTATTTCAGCGTAAACTTAGATATTTTAGAGCGTTATTCTTAAATAATATCATGGAAGATTCGTGTGACTCATCTTTAATCATTTCTAATAAGATCTGATTCTTTCTCACAGAAACACCTTCAGGTTTTCAGGAGAAATGAGCTGTGAAACGATTTCACACTCATTAAGATGATCACTTAATCAATGACTTAAGTAATCTCACTCGTGATTTAATCCAGAGTCTTAATACTTTTGTCATTCAGATCCTATACTTCATTCTGGAACTCTTTCGACCATGTCAAAGAATTCCGACTTGTGTCTCATCAAATAGTTGATCCTGATGTAATTCACAGATTCATATCAACCTAAACATACAGATCTAGGTTCTCTTGAATAGAAACATTACATGATCTCACCTTTTACCTGTTTGTTGCAGCGGAAGGAATTGAACAGGTCAGAGATCAGAGAGATGCACCGAGGGATGAATCCTCCAAAGGTTCACACACGCTTTCACAGGAAACAGCTGCTAGACCACAAGGGGAACTCGGCGCAGAGCGAGAGAGTTTACGGCTCAAGTGTTAGGGTTAATCAGTCTGAAACTCGAGTTTTATGACACAAAACTCGTCCTGTTCCGTTTGGGCCATTTGGCCCAAACACCAATTAACTCGACGGCGTGCAGGCACTGCATCGATCGATGCACCTTGTGCATCGATCGATACACAGTACCTAAACCGTTTTATTCTCTCTAAGTACAGTAAATGCCTAGCACTTTTACCATACTTCTGCTAAACCGTTCCTACACGTTTTCCTGTTAGCTTAGGCGTGTGACCCATATGGGATCATATAATAAAAGCAATAAGTCCAAGACTTATAGATCATGAGCGGACTCTAGCAAGCCATCATGACCCCCAATATTATATGACTTATGTCTGATCACTGACATACTCTTACTTTCTAGAGACAGTACCGAGATTACTGGACACAATTCCAACAATCTCCCACTTGTACTGGAATCTCTGTATTCATAATCCTTTTGTCTCAATATCTCGATTAGTCATAAGGCAAGATTGGTGTCATCCTTATAAAGCCTAATCTTGTTCATCGGACTCTGATTTGATACTGACAATCCAAACGACTCGGGAAAGTCCGTTTGAGCATGGCCATGCATTTTCCAGTATTCAAATCTCCGATTGGCCTAGAGATATTCACTCCATTTATATTGGAGGGACAAATCCCGTCTTGTTCCATCACTGTAAACTACTCATTTCATAATGTACCCAAACAAGGTCCTTATAACTATCGCAGAACGATAGCGTTAGACAATGATCAAAGTACATCAGTCCATGGGCAGTCACATGCATGTGAACTCAGGTCTAAGGACTATACTCTATAGTCGTAGTAAGAATCTCTTATGACACATATATAAATATCCTGAAGAGTTCTTATAAGCGGGTCTTGTCCGGTCGTATGTTCCCAAACATACACCTATGTACTGACTTTGATGCCGCGCATCTATGACACACTGAGACTTTGTCATAAGTCACGTACCAATCCAGTCTCACACGGTTGTTGGTGTTCCAATTTCAACAACCTTCGACTAGGGACAGGATGATATAAAACATTTATCAAATATAGGGTCTCATGATCAAGCTAAATGACTTTGATGACTCAAGATCAAGTCATTAACTTCGATGACCTATAAAATGGTTTATATCACTTTGGAACGATTATTTCATCACAGTTAAAATAATCTTGAAATAATAATTTCATTAAACATCTTAAATGTTATTTCAAGAACATATCCAATAACTAAATAAAGCCCTTTAATAACTCCCACTGAAATTAAGACTACATCTTAATTTCACTTATCCTACAGCAACAGTCCGCGACTCGTGCTTAGGCCTAAGGAGTGGCTTCGTTAATAGATTAGCAACGTTCTCATTCGTTGAAACTTGCTGATCTACTTAACATCTCTGTCATTTATCTTACGGAATAGGTTATACCTATCCTCAAGGTGTTTGGACCTCTGATGTGCAGCTAGTCTCATCTATGCTGGGAATCACATCAAGTTCAGTGACGAACTCTTCTTTCCAAACAACCTCTTTCGCCACTTCCCAAGCTGCGAAATGTTCAGCTTAAGTCATTGAGTCAGCAACAGTGCCTTGCACCGCCAGATAGACACAAGATATAACCGGACTGTGATCGGAAATCATCTTTGTCTATTGGAAACTTGCCTTTCAAACTCTATCGACTTATAGCACCTCACTTTCTCCGTAAATCAAGAACTTATCCTTAGTATTCCTCAAATACTTTAGGACATACTTTAGGAAAATTGATTCTTTGCTGGATTTGACTGGTCTTTATTTGTCTTGCTTAACATTAAAGCAACATCAAACAAGTACGTTTCATGGCATACATGATAGATCCAATTGCCGACGCATATGGAATCTCATCCATGCATTTAAGCTCAGCAGTTATCGTAGGATACTGTATCTTGCTTAACTTAATGCCATGTGACATTGGCATAAAACCCTTCTTGGATTGCTCAAAACGTGTAGGACTTTGTCAATTTAAGAATCCTGACTTTATCCTACCAGCTCTTTTGGATCTCTATCTCTGGATCCAAAATCCAAGAACTACGTGGCTTTACCCATGTCATTCATTAAACCAACTCCCAAGCTAGTCCTTTACCGACTACAGCGTTGGGACGTTATATCCGAGAATCAGTATGTCATCGACATACACTATGAGAAATGCAATATCGCTCCCACTAATCTATTAGTAAACACACAGTTCCGCTTCGTTCCTGTTCAAGTCAAAACCTTGACTACTTCAACAGAACGAAGATTCCAACTCCGATATGTTTGCTTCCATCCATGAATGGATCGATGAAGCCAACTTACACAAAATGTAATTCTTCGGAGTCTGGGCTCACTTTCGCTTCCTAGGATTTCGCAGATTTGTCGCTTTCAATGATCATCAGATCATGCGAACATTCAATGATCATCAGGCTAAACTAATGACGAGAATTCACTCTCGGATTAGTGACTGATTCTTTCATATCTGCGAACTTCAGGCTCCACAGGTGTAGATTCTACAGAAATCTGTAAATCCTTCCGCTGCTCTCCCTCAATAGGTTAAGCAGCCTCCTGTATTTCTCGAATTTCTTCGAGTTGTACTTTTACTCCCACTGTTCTTCTTGGAAAGTAACTTCCCTTCTTAGAAAACAGAATGGTCGTAAAAATACTTTTTACTCCCACTGTTCTTCTTGGAAAGTAACTTCCCTTCTTAGAAAACAGAATGGTGGTACCGAGCCTTGGTGAGAAAAAGTTATACTTTTACTCCCACTGTTCTTCTTGGAAAATAACTTCCCTTCTTAGAAAACAGATTGGACGTAAAAGTAACAAGCCTTAGTTTCTCTAGGACAACCAGCGAAGTAGCACAACTACAAATACTCAGTAAAGACAAATTTGGATCGATTCCAATCCACATTAACGTGGTGTCTTTCAACTGATATTTGTGGAACTATTTTAGCGTAAACTTAGATATTTCTAGAGCGTTATTCTTAAAATATCATGGAAGATTCGTGTGATTCATCTTTAATCATTTCTTATAAGATCTGATTCTTTCTCACAGAAACACCTTCAGGTTTTCAGGAGAAATGAGCTGTGAAACGATTTCACACTCATTCAGATGATCACATAATCAATGACTTAAGTATTCTCACTCATGATTTTAATCCAGAGTCTTAATACTTTTGTCATTCAGATCCTATACTTCATTCTGGAACTCTTTCGACCATGTCAAAGAATTCCGACTTGTGTCTCATCAAATGAACACAGTCACACTCACTGAAGTAATCAGTAGAGACAATGAAGTACAGGAGATTTTCTCTGGCATTACTGCTCATTGGGCCACATACATGAGTATGTTCCAGGTCCAATAAGCCTTTGGGCTTTTCTCTAGCTCGGCTAAGATAGGCCCTTTACCTTTTGGTCTAGTAAACAGAATTCAAGTCTCATAAGATATTTTATCAAATGAGCCCAACAGTCCATGACTATGGGATTTCTGAATCCGACTTACTCTATGTGACCAAGACTTTTGCCAAGAAAAATCAGGTTTAATTCATCAGATTTAAACCAATTCGGTATTTATGTTACATTTAGGCACTCTTTGGTTTAAGATATAAAACCCATTCCATGAATAGGGTGCTACAATTAATATTTCATTAAGATCAAAAGAACAAAACTTGTCTTTTATCAAAATGAAAAACATTCAAATTCTTACAAGAAAATGAAAAACAACTCTGCTTAAAGCAGGTACATTGTAGCAATTACTTAATACAAAACCAAGCCTAAAAGGGATCTATAAGTGAAAAACCCTACGGCTGAGGCAGCATCCCAAGCTCCTTCCAGACATGTAGTTTCACTTGCCCTTCCTTCAACGTTCTACTGTTGCTTAGGCTCTGCATATTATCACAAATATCAGTGCCACAACCAGTATTCAATACCTTTAAGGTAGAACTTGAAGTAATAACATGAATACCTGAGGAAGTAGTCTCATACATCGACTTTAACTCCTCATCATCTTCCATGAATTTAATGCAATTTCTCTTCCAATGCCCTGTCTCCTTACAGTAGCAGCACTTACCAACGTAAGAGGTATCTGACTCGGGCTCAGAAGACACACGCTTGCCATGATTCAAAATCTGGACAACTTTGTCTTCACCCTTGTCAGCATTAGGTTTAGTAAACCTACCCTTCTCATTCATGAGATTGTACAGGGTACTCTTCACGTTTGGCTCAACTGTCTTGAGCATATCATGCAGTTCAGTCAGCGTCTTCGTTAAGCCTTTCTTGATATAGTTCTTTCTGAACTTATCATAGCTTGACGGCAGTGACTGCAGAATGATTTCAGTTGCCAACTCTTGGCTAACTGGATAATCCAGTTTCCTCAGGTTATCAATGTAACCCATCATTTTACTGACATGAGGACTCACTGGATTATCATTTGGTAGCTTGCAGCTAGTGAGAGACTTAACCAACCGGTATCTCTCCACTCTTATCTGCTCCTGAAATTTCAATTTCAGGCTGCTGATCATCTCTATTGGCGACTCCATGTTCTCATATTGCTTCCGCAAGTCTGAGTCCATGGTAGCCAATATCAGACCACGCACATCTACCGCATCATTATAATGCTTATTCCAAGCATCATATACTGCATGAGAAGCATTGGACCCGATCCTCACGGGGAGAGCTCTCTCAAGAACATAGTCCTTTCTCTCCTGTCTGAGGACTAGCCTCAGGTTCCGCGACCAAGTCAAGAAATTTGATCCGTTCAGCTTGTCCATCTTAAGGACAGACCGGATCGAGAAAGTGTTTTGATTGTTTGTGCTAGTCATAACTGAAAATTAAGATAAAAGGATTTTAGTTAATATGTTCAATATGATTAATCTCGTATTAAAATTTAATATGATTAATCACGCATTATATTCAATAACATCAGTTACCCTCAATAGAATATAATGATTCCAAGATCCACATATAACTAAGATTAAAGTGGGCCACTGGCCGTCACCCAACCTTAGCTTATATCGGTAAGCCCTATATCGGCTAATTATATCCGTGATATAACTCTTGGTTGTGAATCTGGGCCCGAGGCCCAATCCACTCTGATGTCTCAAGGCCCGGGACTCCCGATGGCCTAGTCAAGAAAACCAGACTATACAGTCATGTAATCATTAATGTCTGGGACTCCCAATGACATTTATGAATCACAAACTGTCTTACCCACGCAAAAGCAGACATCCTCACACTGTAAGGCCATGAATGCAATTGAATGGGCTTTGACAGCTGACATAGCCTGGACAAGACATCCAACGCTTGATATTATTTGAGGTTCGTAGGTTTATTAAAATTCATTCCCAAAATAGAAGATTACTATTTCGGGAAACTTTCTATTTCTGGAAACCTACTATTTTTGGAAACTTTCTAAAATTGGAAACTTTCTAAAAACGGAAACTTTCTAACTTTAGAAATTTCTTAAAATCCAAAACCCGCAAATTCAGAAACTTCTATTTTAAGAAACTTTCTAATTTCAAAATTTCGGAAACTTTAATTTAAAATCGACTTTATAATTTTATAAAATAAATTTTAAATTGATCTGAAGAAAGACTCAAATAATTGGCCCAATTGTTTTAACTTCTTGGCCCGAGGCCCAAGAATTGGTCCATGTCCAAGACATGACCCAATTGTCCAATTATTTGACATAACCGGTCTGGTTCATTAAAACTGGTCTAACCAAGTTTTAATTACTACGATGACCACAATTGTCAACCGGTTATTTACTAAACCGGAATTTCTCAATTTATTTGGTCCAACCAAATCAAATTAGAAATTCCTGGTTTAGGCACTAAATCCAATATTTCTTTCGACATTGGATTTCTTATCCCGGTTTAACCAGACTTAATAAAATTATTAAATCTGTTTATTAAACCAGGACGAATTGATTTTAATTAAAATTTTAAACCGAACCGAACCGAAATTGGTCACGGACCATTCATGGCCGTGACCTAGCCGCAAGCCAGCACGCGAACGATCGTTGCTGCTTCACGGGACGGGACGGAGCGATCGTTGCGATCCATCCTTGCACGATCAAGACGCGATCATCGGATCAGCCGTGATCATCCGATCGATCCATGATCGATCGATGCATCAACAGCCATCAGTCGACGCAATCCAAGTCATATAGCTTGGTTTGCGATTTTCAAACGTTTGTTCAGGATTCAATTCAGTTTCTTAAGTGTTTTTCTTATCAGTAATGGATTCAAAACACTTCTAAACAGAATAAACAACCTAAACATGAATCTAAAACAAGAAATCCTAAGAACCTGGCTCTGATACCACTGTAGGAACTCGTTTAGTTGATCCTGATGTAATTCACAGATTCATATCAACCTAAACATACAGATCTAGGTTCTCTTGAATAGAAACATTACATGATCTCACCTTTTACCTGTTTGTTGCAGCGGAAGGAATTGAACAGGTCAGAGATCAGAGAGATGCACCGAGGGATGAATCCTCCAAAGGTTCACACACGCTTTCACAGGAAACAGCTGCTAGACCACAAGGGGAACTCGGCGCAGAGCGAGAGAGTTTACGGCTCAAGTGTTAGGGTTAATCAGTCTGAAACTCGAGTTTTATGACACAAAACTCGTCCTGTTCCGTTTGGGCCATTTGGCCCAAACACCAAT
This sequence comes from Orychophragmus violaceus, assembly GCA_030180135.1. Lineage (NCBI taxonomy): Eukaryota > Viridiplantae > Streptophyta > Magnoliopsida > Brassicales > Brassicaceae > Orychophragmus > Orychophragmus violaceus. The sequence goes on along the minus strand of CM058235.1, from coordinate 95,152,000 downwards.
TAACTCGACGGCGTGCAGGCACTGCATCGATCGATGCACCTTGTGCATCGATCGATACACAGTACCTAAACCGTTTTATTCTCTCTAAGTACAGTAAATGCCTAGCACTTTTACCATACTTCTGCTAAACCGTTCCTACACGTTTTCCTGTTAGCTTAGGCGTGTGACCCATATGGGATCATATAATAAAAGCAATAAGTCCAAGACTTATAGATCATGAGCGGACTCTAGCAAGCCATCATGACCCCCAATATTACTATTTGACCAAGACCTTTATGCCAAGAAAAATCAGGTTTAATTCATTAGATTTAAACCAATTCGGTATTTATGTTACATTTAGGCACTCTTTGGTTTAAGATATAAAACCCATTCCATGAATAGGGTGCTACAATTAATATTTCATTAAGATCAAAAGAACAAAACTTGTCTTTTATCAAAATGAAAACATTCAAATTCTTACAAGAAAATGAAAGACAATTCTGCTTAAAGCAGGTACATTGTAGCAATTACTTAATACAAAACCAAGCCTAAAAGGGATCTATAAGTGAAAACCCTACGGCTGAGGCAGCATCCCAAGCTCCTTCCAGACATGTAGTTTCACTTGCCCTTCCTTCAACGTTCTACTGTTGCTTAGGCTCTGCATATTATCACAAATATCAGTGCCACAACCAGTATCCAATACCTTTAAGGACATTCTATTGTTGCTTAGGCTCTGCATATTATCACAAATATCAGTGCCATAACCAGAATTCAATACCTTTAAGGTAGAACTTGAAGTAATAACATGAATACCTGAGGAAGTAGTCTCATACATCAACTTCAATTCCTCATCATCTTCCATGAATTTAATGCAATTTCTCTTCCAATGCCCTGTCTCCTTACAGTAGCAGCACTTACCAACGTAATAGGTATCTGACTCGGGCTCAGAAGACACACGCTTGCCATGATTCAAAATCTGGACAACTTTGTCTTCACCCTTGTCAGCATTAGGTTTCGTAAACCTACCCTTCTCATTCATGAGATTGTACAGGGTACCTTCACGTTTGGCTCAACTGTCTTGAGCATATCATGCAGTTCAGTCAGCGTCTTCGTTAAGCTTTTCTTGATATAGTTCCTTCTGAACTTATCATAGCTTGACGGCAGTGACTGCAGAATGATCTCAGTTGCCAATTCTTGGCTAACTGGATAATCCAGTTTCCTCAGGTTATCAATGTAACCCATCATTTTACTGACATGAGGACTCACTGGATGATCATTTGGTAGCTTGCAGCCAGTGAGAGACTTAACCAACCGGTATCTCTCCACTCTTATCTGCTCCTGAAATTTCAATTTCAGGCTGCTGATCATCTCTATTGGCGACTCCATGTTCTCATATTGCTTCCGCAAGTCTGAGTCCATGGTAGCCAATATCAGACCACGCACATCTACCGCATCATTATAATGCTTATTCCAAGCATCATATACTGCATGAGAAGCATTGGACCCGATCCTCACGGGGAGAGCTCTCTGTAATAAAGGCAATAAGTCCAAGACTTATAGATCATGAGCGGACTCTAGCAAGCCATCATGACCCCCAGTATTATATGACTTATGTCTGATCATTGACATACTCTTACTTTCTAGAGACAGTACAAAGATTACTGGACACAATTCCAACAATTATCACGACCAAAACCCTTAAAATGGGATATAAAAGAGGTCTGGTGAAGAAATTGGTAGAAAACAAATGACCCGAAAAACCCAACTATACACCGTGGGAAGGTTATAGCCTACCGAGAAACAAGGTTCCATGACCCGAAAAAATTAACTCGAGTTTTTTTGAAACTATCAAGACCCAAACCTCTCAAATGGATAACAAAGAGGTCTGGTGAAGAAATTGGTGGAAAAAACAATGACGGGATAGGATAAACTGATCCTATCCACCAGGGGAAGGATCCTAAGGCCAAAACCCCCTAATGGACTGATGGGAAGGAATATCTCGGCCATACTGACTGACGTGATGGATTATCCTGACCATATGCACCGCCGAGAAGGATTCTAAGGCCAAAATGCAAGTTTCCATGACCCGGGAAGAATTGGATCGAGTTTTTTTTTAAACTATCACGACCAAAACCCTTAAAATGGGATATAAAAGAGGTCTGGTGAAGAAATTGGTGGAAAACAAATGACCCGAAAAACCCGTCTATACACCGTGGGAAGGTTATAGCCTATCGAGAACCAAGGTTCCATGACCCGAAAAAATTTACTCGAGTTTTTTTGAAACTATCAGACCCAAACCTATCAAATGGATAACAAAGAGGTCTGGTGCAGAAATTGGTGGAAAAAGCAATGACGGGATAGGATAAACTGATCCTATCCACCGGGAGAAGGATCCTAAGGCCAAAAACCCCTAATGGACTGACAGAAAGGAATATCTCGGCCATACTGACTGACGGGCTGGATTATCATGACCGGATGAACCGCCGGGAAGGATCCTAAGGCCAAAAAACCACCCTAAATGACGTAAGGTGTGGAATCCCTCGGCCTAAACAACAAAGGACTAGCATTCTCGCGGCCAGAATGACTGACGGGATGGAAACGAACTGACGTGAAGGACTATCTCGGCAATACTGACTAACGGGATGGAAACGAACTGACGGGAAAAACTGTCTCGGCCATAATGACTAACGGGATGAATTATCCTGACCGGATGCACCGCCGCGAAGGATCCTAAGTCCAAAAACCACCCAAAATGACGTAAGGTGTTGAATCCCTCGACCAAAATAAAAAAAAATAGTATTCTCGCTGCCAGAATGACTGACGGGATGGAAACGAACTGACGTGAAGGACTATCTCGGCCATACTGACTAACAGGATGGAAACGAACTGACGGGAAGGACTATCTCGGCCATACTGACTGACGGGATGGATTATCGTGATCGGATGAACCGCCGGGAAGGATCCTAAGGCCAAAAACCACCCTAAATGACGTAAGGTGTGAAATCCCTCGACCAAAACAACGAAGGACTAGCATTCTCGCGGCCAGAATGACTGACGGGATGGAAACGAACTGACGTGAAGGACTATCTCGGCCATACTGACTGACGGGATGGATTATCCTGACCAGATGCACCGCCGAGAAGGATTCTAAGGCCAAAATGCAAGTTTCCATGACCCAGGAAGAATTGGATCGAGTTTTTTGAAACTATCATGACCAAAACCCTTAAAATGGGATATAAAAGAGGTCTGGTGAAGAAATTGGTGGAAAACAAATGACCCGAAAAACCCGTCTATACACCGTGGGAAGGTTATAGCCTATCGAGAACCAAGGTTCCATGACCCGAAAAAATTGACTCGTATCAAGACCCAAACCTCTCAAATGGATAACAAAGAGGTCTGGTGAAGAAATTGGTGGAAAAAACAATGACGGGATAGGATAAACTGATCATATCCACCGGGAGAAGGATCCTAAGGCCAAAAACCCCTAATGGACTGACGGGAAGGAATATCTCGGCCATACTGACTGACGGGCTGGATTATCATGACCGGATGAACCGACGGGAAGGATCCTAAGGCCAAAAACCACCATAAATGACGTAAGGTGTGGAATCCCATCATGTTCCTCCTGGTGGATAGGATCAGTTTATCATATCCCGTCATTGTTTTTTCCACCAATTTCTTCACCAGACCTCTTTGTTATCCATTTGAGAGGTTTGGGTCTTGATAGTTTCAAAAAAACTCGAGTCAATTTTTTTCGGGTCATGGAACCTTGGTTCTCGGTAGGCTATAACCTTCCCACGGTGTATAGACGGGTTTTTTGGGTCATTTTTTTTCCACCAATTTCTTCACCAGACCTCTTTTATATCCCATTTTAAGGGTTTTGGTCATGATAATTTCAAAAAACTCGATCCAATTCTTCCTGGGTCATGGAAACTTGCATTTTGGCCTTAGAATCCTTCCCGGCGGTGCATCTGGTCAGGATAATCCATCCCGTCAGTCAGTATGGCCGAGATAGTCCTTCACGTCAGTTCGTTTCCATCCCGTCAGTCATTCTGGCCGCGAGAATGCTAGTCCTTTGTTGTTTTGGCCGAGGGATTCCACACCTTACGTCATTTAGGGTGGTTTTTGGCCTTAGGATCCTTCCCGGCGGTTCATCCGATCATGATAATCCAGCCCGTCAATCAGTATGGCCGAGATATTCCTTCCCGTCAGTCCATTAGGGGTTTTTGGCCTTAGGATCCTTCTCCCGGTGGATAGGATCAGTTTATCCTATCCCGTCATTGTTTTTTCCACCAATTTCTTCACCAGACCTCTTTGTTATCCATTTGAGAGGTTTGGGTCTTGATAGTTTCAAAAAAACTCGAGTCAATTTTTTTCGGGTCATGGAACCTTGGTTCTCGGTAGGCTATAACCTTCCCACGGTGTATAGACGGGTTTTTTGGGTCATTTTTTTTCCACCAATTTCTTCACCAGACCTCTTTTATATCCCATTTTAAGGGTTTTGGTCATGATAATTTCAAAAAACTCGATCCAATTCTTCCTGGGTCATGGAAACTTGCATTTTGGCCTTAGAATCCTTCCCGGCGGTGCATCTGGTCAGGATAATCCATCCCGTCAGTCAGTATGGCCGAGATAGTCCTTCACGTCAGTTCGTTTCCATCCCGTCAGTCATTCTGGCCGCGAGAATGCTAGTCCTTTGTTGTTTTGGCCGAGGGATTCCACACCTTACGTCATTTAGGGTGGTTTTTGGCCTTAGGATCCTTCCCGGCGGTTCATCCGATCATGATAATCCAGCCCGTCAGTCAGTATGGCCGAGATATTCCTTCCCGTCAGTCCATTAGGGGTTTTTGGCCTTAGGATCCTTCTCCCGGTGGATAGGATCAGTTTATCCTATCCCGTCATTGTTTTTTCCACCAATTTCTTCACCAGACCTCTTTGTTATCCATTTGAGAGGTTTGGGTCTTGATAGTTTCAAAAAAACTCGAGTCAATTTTTTCGGGTCATGGAACCTTGGTTCTCGATAGGCTATAACCTTCCCACAGTGTATAGATGGATTTTTCGGGTTATTTGTTTTCCACCAATTTCTTCACCAGATCTCTTTGTTATCCATTTGAGAGGTTTGGGTCTTGATAGTATTTCTTCACCAGACCTCTTTGTTATCCATTTGAGAGGTTTGGGTCTTGATAGTTTCAAAAAAACTCGAGTCAATTTTTTCGGGTCATGGAACCTTGGTTCTCGGTAGGCTATAACCTTCCCACGGTGTATAGACGGGTTTTTCGGGTCATTTGTTTTCCACCAATTTCTTCACCAGACCTCTTTTATATCCCATTTTAAGGGTTTTGGTCGTGATAATTTCAAAAAAACTCGATCCAGTTCTTCCCGGGTCATGGAAACTTGCATTTTGGCCTTAGAAGCCTTCCTGCGGTGCATATGGTCAGGATAATCCATCGCGTCAGTCAGTATGGCCGAGATAGTCCTTCCCGTCATTGCGTTTCCATCCCGTCAGTCATTCTGTCCGCGAGTATGCTAGTCCTTTGTTTTTTGGGTCGAGGGATTCCACACCTTACGTCATTTAGGTGGTTTTTGGTCTTCGGATCCTTCCCGTCGGTTCATCCGGTCAGGATAATCCATCCCGTCAGTCAGTATGGCCGAGATAGTCCTTCCCGTCAGTTCGTTTCCATCCCGTTAGTCAGTATGGCCGAGATAGTCCTTCCCGTCATTTCGTTTCCATCCCGTCAGTCATTCTGGCCGCGAGAATGCTAGTCCTTTGTTGTTTTGGCCGAGGGATTCCACACCTTACGTCATTTTGGGTGGTTTTTGGCCTTAGGATCCTTCCCGGCGGTTCATCCGGTCAGGATAATCTATCCCGTCAGTCATTATGGCCGAGACAGTTTTTCCCGCCAGTCCATTAGGGGGTTTTGGCCTTAGGATCCTACCCCTGGTGGATAGGATCAGTTTATCCTATCCCGTCATCGTTTTTTCCACCAATTTCTTCACCAGACCTCTTTGTTATCCATTTGAGAGGTTTGTGTCTTGATAGTTTCAAAAAAACTCGAGTCAATTTTTTCGGGTCATAGAACCTTGGTTCTCGGTAGGCTATAACCTTCCCACGGTCCTTCCCGTCGGTGCATCCGGTCAGGATAATCCATCCCGTCAGTCAGTATGGCCGAGATAGTCCTTCTCGTCATTTTGTTTCCATCTCGTCAGTCAGTATGGCCGAGATAGTCCTTCCCGTCAGTTTGTTTCCATCCCGTCAGTCATTCTGGCCGCGAGAATGCTAGTCCTTTGTTGTTTTGGCCGAGGGATTCCACACCTTACGTCATTTAGGGTGGGTTTTGGACTTAGGATCCTTCCCGGCGGTGCATCCGGTCAGGATAATCCATCCCGTCAGTCAGTATGGCCGAGATAGTCCTTCCTGTCAGTCCATTAGGGGGGTTTTGGCCTTAGGATCCTTCCCCCGGTGGATAGAATCAGTTTATCCTATCCCGTCATTGTTTTTTCCACCAATTTCTTCACCAGACCTCTTTGTTAACCATTTGAGAGGTTTGGGTCTTGATAGTTTCAAAAAAACTCGAGTCAATTTTTTCGGGTCATGGAACCTTGGTTCTCGGTAGGCTATAACCTTCCCACGGTGTATAGACGGGTTTTTCGGGTCATTTGTTTTCCACCAATTTCTTCACCAGACCTCTTTTATATCCCATTTTAAGGGTTTTGGGTCATGATAGTTTCAAAAAAACTCGATCCAATTCTTCCTGGGTCATGGAAACTTGCATTTTGGCCTTAGAATCCTTCTCGGCGGTGCATATGGTCAGGATAATCCATCACGTCAGTCAGTATGGCCGAGATTGAAACACCCCATCCCGGCCATAGGCCTAGATGGACGTTCCACTATCTAATCCATTCTAAGTTGAGGTTCTTTTGGGAACCTCAACCCTAATCGTTTTATACTTAGCCAAATTCCTTAAAACATTCATTCCATTCTTTCATTCCGTTCTAACAATTGTAAGCAAGATCAATAAGGCAAATAGACATTTTATTAATAAACGCAAAAGGTACCAATACAATGTAGTCAATCCGCATTATGCTAATAGTATTTGGTCCTAAGTACAATGTCTATCTATTACACCACTCGTCACAGCCTTGTCCGCGCCTAGGATGAATCATCCCCATGATCATCCTTGTTACCTGAAAGCCAAAAAAATTCATAAACATATTTCTTTAAGTTAAGGTTTAACAACCTAACATTTATATGCTTCTATATGATCCCTTATTTCCCATTCAATTCGCAATATATGACTAAGTCTTATTAATCCATCCGTTCCATGCACTTAACCCATCATACGACCAGGACGTTCATTTGGACCAACCGCGTCACGTTCGTATGGTCATTCATGCACAACCGTAAGGTCGTCCGCGTACGTCCGTGCGCATGATCCATGTGTCCGTGCGATCGTCCGTAGACGTTCGTACGGTCTTCCGCGTGTTCCAGCGTGTGTGTCGTCGACACGGTCCAACGAACGCTATCGCGTGGTCAGTCCGCGTACTTACTACCGATCGCGTACTGTCCGAGGGATACTTTGATCGACCTGCGACGTACCGTGATCGCTTGGAGCATGTACCACGAAAGTACCGTGATCGTATAGCGCATGTACCGTGGATCAGCCGTACGTCCGCGAACGGACGCGACTGTTCGCACGAACGGATGCGATCGTTCCGCGGACGGTTGCGATCGATCCTTTGGTTCGTACGACTGTCCGCGATCATCTCGACCCGACGGACGGTACACGGCCCACGAACGATGCGGCCAATGCTTGGCTTAAGTAGCGATTCACCCGGACTCCTTGTCCGGTTCACGTCAAGGCCGGTTACGCTTCAGTCTCTCGGTCTCGGTCAACATCCCCCAGGATGCGCCGTTCAACCGCCGAAACGCGTCAACCCGTTATGGCCATGATATGACTTAACCGCTCATAAACCGCGCATAACCTTCTTCACGACCATGGCCTTTGGCCGGTCGTGTGTGGTAAGCACATGATCGGTTTGAATACCGAGTAAAGGTTCTCCCTATAAACGGTTCTACTTAAAAGAAGGGAAGAACAATCCGGCCAACATCTAGAGCGGCCTTTGGCCTAGCGGTTTGGCCGCGGCCGTGAATAGAGTGGTCTCGGATGTTACCTTAGAAGTGGTCGGTGCTTTGCCCTGGTCCGTAGTCGCCTTGGAAGCCATTCCTTCTTTCCAATCCGCGCCTCGCACCCTTAACCAACCGCTACTCCTCTTAACCCACCGGTGATTCCTTTGCAAGCAATCGGCCGGCCCTTCTCTCTCTTTATCTCTCTCTTTCTCTCGGTTTAATGTGGCTTATGCCTTAGAGAAATTTGTGGGATTCTTCCCTTGTGTGTGTAGTGTGCGAAAATGACCCCTAAGGGTCCTATTTATAGGCCAACAATTCGCCCATAACCGCCCAAGAGGAAGAGGTGGCTTTGGGCTTGCGAATGGACATGACTCCCATTGGCACCCATTCGCTGATGGCGCCTTGGTCAGCTAGTGACACTAGCTGAGCAGCTAATTCCACACTCCTACACTCCAGCTTAGCTCAGCTAAGCTGGTCACTAGCTTCTCTAGCTTATAGCTCGGCCGTCCATCTGGTTTTCCTTAGGTTAAGCTCCTGTTTAGTTGAACTTAACCCTACTCTGCCCATGGAACACTCTTATAGATCCTTTGGATCGTGAGTTCTGACTTCTGGTTCCATGAACAGCCCGAATGGCCCTTAGGCCGGTTCGGGGTTGTTACAAGTCTCCCCCCCTTGAAATGGATTCGTCCCCGAATCCGATCCAAGGTGTTCGTTTCTTGTAAACTCCTCAAACCACTATGGATAGTCGGCCTTCATTCTGTTTTCCGTTTCCCAAGTTATCTCTTTAACTCCATTGCAAATCCACTCGACCTTCACCATCTGGATGACCTTCTTTCTGGTTGATTTTTCCAACCTATCTAGAATCCTTAAGGGCCGCGTTTCTAAGGTGAGATTTGCCTTTAGATCCTCGGGGATCTCTGGCATTATCTTGTCTTGATCCGAAAGGCACTTGCGCAATTGTGAGACATGGAACACATTGTGAAATGCTTCCATCTCATTGGGCAAGTCTAGCTTGTAAGCAACCATCCCGACCCGTTCTAGGATCGTGAACGGCCCTAAGTACCTTGGATCAAGCTTCCCACGTTTGGAAACCCTTGCCCTTCCCTTGAAGGTGATCATTTTAAGGTAGACTCGATCCCCAACTTGGAACTCGATGTCTTTCCTTCTTTTGTTTGCATAACTCTTTTGGCGGTCTTGCGCCTCTTGCATCTTGGCTCTTAGGAAACGGATTCGCTCAGTAGTTTCCTCGATTATCTCTGGCCCAAGGACTCGGGATTCACCCACTTGCGTCCAGCACAGTGGGGTACTGCAGGGCCGCCCATACAACGCTTCATAGGGGGACATTCCGATGCTTGCTTGGTAACTGTTGTTGTAAGCAAACTCAGTCAAGGGTAAATACTTTTCCCAAGAGTCTCCCCAGTCTAGAACACATTATCTCAACATGTCTTCTAACGTTTGTATGGTCCTTTCTGATTGACCATCCGTTTGTGGATGATAAGCCGTACTCATGTTCACTCTCGTTCCTAGGGCTTTCTGGAAAGCTTGCCAGAAATAAGACGTGAACCGACCATCTCGGTCTGAGACTATGCTTGCCGGTACACCATGAAGTCTTACGATCTCATCAATGTACTTCTCAGCTAGTTTACCCACTCCATTAGTCTTCTTGATGGCTAAGAAATGTGCGGACTTGGTCAGTCTGTCCACCACTACCCAAATCGTGTCCCTTCTTGACCGGGTCACCGGCAGTCCCGTTACAAAGTCCATTGTAATGTTATCCCATTTCCATTCCGGAATGGGTAAACTTTGCATCAGGCCGCTCGGGACTTGGTGTTCAATCTTGACCAATTGACACGTTTGGCACTTAGACACCCATTCAGCAATGTCCTTCTTCATCCCGACCCAGTGATAGTACCGTTTGAGGTCTTGGTACATCTTGGTCTGTCCGGGATGTATAGAGAACTTAGACTGATGAGCCATCCTTAGGATTTCTTCCTTAAGGCCTTTCACATCGGGAACACACACTCTACCATTCACCACAACCGTCCCGTTGTTGGTGAACTGATACTCAGTGTTGTTGTTGTTAACCGATCTCATCAACTCTTTATCATGCTCTTGGGCCAACCTGAACCTTGTCAACAGATCCGCTTGATCTGCCGCTCCAAGTCCTAGTGGCTCATTGTCCACGGTCAATGCATTAAGGTGCAAGGACCGGACCAATCCGATCAAGGTCTCTGCATCCTTCTCTGCAGCCACTTCGGTTCTCTTCCGACTTAAGGCATCTGCGACCAAGTTTGCCTTCCCTGGATGGTAAGTGATGTCCAGATCGTAATCCGCCACCAATTCCATCCACCTTCTCTGCCTTAGGTTCAAGTCAGGCTGAGTGAACACATACTTCAGACTCTTGTGGTCGGTGAATAGTTGCACTTTAGCTCCGTAGAGGTAAGATCGCCAGATCTTAAGTGCAAATACCACGGCGGCCATCTCGAGGTCATGAGTTGGGTAATTACCCTCGTGCTTCCTCAACTGCCTTGAGGCATAGGCTATCACCTTCCCGTCCTGCATCAGAACGCATCCTAACCCGTTCCGGGATGCATCTGTGTAGACCACGTAGGGTACGTTGTCTACTGGCAGTGTTAGGACCGGTGCCTTGGTCAGCATATCCTTCAAGTCATTAAAACTCTTCTCAGCGGCTTCAGTCCATTCGAACTTCACGTTCTTTCCGGTCAGCTTAGTCATAGCCTTAGCCATGCTTGCAAAACCTTGGACAAACCGCCTATAGTAACCGGCTAGCCCGAGGAAACTTCTAACCTCAGTTGCGTTCCTCGGCCGCGGCCACTCTTCAATTGATCGGATCTTATCCGGATCAACTGAGACACCCTCATCCGACACTATGTGTCCTAGGAACCCTATTTTCTTTTGCCAAAAGCTACACTTGCTGAGCTTGGCATAGAGATTTTGCGCCCTTAGGGTTTCCATCACGATCCTCAAATGTTCACCTTGTTCTCTTCGGTTCTTGGAATAGACAAGGATGTCATCAATGAATATGATAACGAACTTGTTCAACCATTCCCGAAAGACACCGTTCATCATCTTCATGAATGCAGCTGGTGCATTGGTTAGACCAAATGGCATGACCACAAATTCATAGTGACCATACCGAGTTCTAAACGCTGTTTTCCTCACGTCCTCAGTTGCTATCGGGATTTGATGGTATCCCGAAGCCAGGTCGATCTTAGAAAACACCGTTGAACCCTTTAACTGATCCAACAATTCATCTATCCGAGGCAATGGGTACTTGTTCTTCACAGTAACCCGGTTTATGTATCGGTAGTCAATGCACAACCGAAGGCTTCCGTCCTTCTTCTTGACGAATAGAACGGGCGCCCCCCAAGGAGAACTGCTTGGCCTAGTAAAGCCTTTGTCTAGCAGTTCTTCCAGCTGCTTCTTCAGCTCAACCATCTCGGCTGGAGCCATTCTATATGGCGCTTTGGAGAGAGGTTTAGTCCCTGGTTCTAGCTCAATGACGAACGGATCAGACCGGTCAGGCGGTAAGCCTTCCAAGGCCTTGAACACGTCCCCAAAGTCCTTGACCATTGGGATCTCTTCGACCTTTGTCTCCGGCCCGACTTCTTTAGTGGTGATGGTGGCTAGGTATGCTTCGCATCCCCTTTCCAGCATCCTTTCTGCTTGGATAGCAGAGATAACCAAACTCCCCGAAGTTGGTCTTACTCCTTGGAACACGACCCTCCCTTCTGGCCGTTCCAACTTCACCCTTCCTCGGTGGCATTCAATGGTAGCTCGGTTTTGCCCGAGCCAATCCATTCCTAAGATCACTTCGTGATTCTTAAGCTGGACCACTACTAGGTTAGCTGGCATGTCCACGCCCCCAAAGGAGACTGGAATGTCCTTGACTAAACCTAACATAGGCATCACTTGCCCACCGGCCGCATTTACAATGCCTTGGCCGGCCGTTTGTTCCTTTTGGAACAAGCCTTTCCCAATCATTCTGGGACTCACAAAACTATGTGTAGCCCCAGAGTCAAATAGAGTGAGTGCCTCTACACCACCTATTGTAACGGTCCCTACACATTCCCCGAAATGTCTAAGTGTCCCGCCCTTTTCCCCAATATATACAATGCATTTTAAATTGAAGAAGTAGAGGTCTTAGTGACGTACTAGTGATCGAGTCGTAGGAGCCGACTTCGGCCGAGTCCTTCACCAGATTTTAGACTCGGGGCGTCCCGGCCTGGCCCTTGGCCTTAACCGCGCGACCTTCTTGTCCCCGGTTTCCTTCTGGTGCCTTCTACTTTTCACCTTGCAGCTTCGGGCAATCACGCATGTAATGCCCGGTCTTTCCACATTGGAAACATGTCAATGGTCTTTCTGTCACCCTTTCTTGCCCCTTCTGTGGACAGCTTGCGACTTCGTGGTCTTTGCTTCCACACTTCGCACATACCTTCCCGGCTTTCCAACACTCCCCCAAGTGATATTTGCCACAGGTGGTACACTTCGTGCGGTCAGAGGATTGGCGATCAGCCCCCACTTGATCCCATTTCCTCTTTAGGTTCTTCCCGGGTCGGCTGGCCTCTTTGTCTTGTGCCTTTGTACCGACGCGGTTCTCCTCAGCCATGTTGGCCTCCACAGTAGCAGCTCATTCAACCAGCTCAGAGACTGAGTCGTAGGAACAAACCGCGCAATGAGTCCGCAGTTCCACTCGCAGGCCGTGAAGGAAACGGCGCACTTGAGCTGGCTCGTCCTCGACGTCACGTCCAACGTAGCGTCTTAGACGGTCAAACTCTGCCTCGTACTCACGGACCGTCTTACGGCCTTAGACCAAGTTCAGATACTTGCCTTCCATACGATCCCAAGCCTCAGCTGGAAAGTACTTCCGGTTGAACTCGATCTCAAAGTCCGCAAACGAGTCAATGAGACCCTTGGTGCGTCTGTCCACCGACAGCCACCAGTTATGCGCGTCCCCTTCCAAGAAGTGAACCGCAATATCCTTCCGGTAGTCCTCGGGACACCGGGTAGATCGGAAGTTCCGGACAAGCCGTGACTTCCACTTATCGGCCTCAAGTGGGTCTGCACTTCCCTTGAAATGCTTGGTGCCCAACTTGGTGATGTGGCCAAGAACGTTGAGGTAGTCCACCTTACGGTTCTTTCTAGGAACCGGTGACTCTACCACTACTACGTCCTGCTCATCATCACTAAGGTCCTTGGTCTCCACGACCTTGGCCTTAAGCCCTTCAGAAAATGATTTCTGACCAGAAGAGATGTTCTGGTTCAGTGTCGTCAACTGGTCCATGACCTCCTTCAGCATGGTCCACATCTGACTGATGTTAGGGACCGCGGTCAATGGCTCACCATCGCCGCCCATAGCATCGTCCTCCTCACGGCCGGTCTCATCTCGAGCCGCGTGAGACGAGGATTCGCCCACATCATCCTGTCTACCCTCAACCTCGATGTCTGGTTCATTAACCCTAGACGAGTTGAGAACGTTAGGATCTGTGGGAACCGTGCTCTTCTGGGTGACCTCAGGACCGGTCATCCCAGGTTGGACAGGCGTTGTCTGGTCCTTGGATCCCTGTCCGTTTCCAGCCACACTCTTGTCCTTAGTACGCTTTGACTTGCTTTTTCCAACCTGAAGATCAACAAGTTAAGACATTCAACACCAGCAATCTTCAAGTCCTAAACAAGTCTAACAGTTCCTACACGGACAATCTAACCCGGACGAGTGGTGTAGCCCCATAACCCATAGCCTAGGAAATAACTCCGCTCTGATACCAACTTGAAACACCCCATCCCGGCCATAGGCCTAGACGGACGTTCCACTATCTAATCCATTCTAAGTTGAGGTTCTTTTGGGAACCTCAACCCTAATCGTTTTATACTTAGCCAAATTCCTTAAAACATTCATTCCATTCATTCATTCCGTTCTAACAATTCTAAGCAAGATCAATAAGGCAAATAGACATTTTATTAATAAACGCAAAAGGTACCAATACAATGTAGTCAATCCGCATTATGCTAATAGTATTTGGTCCTAAGTACAATGTCTATCTATTACACCACTCGTCACAGCCTTGTCCGCGCCTAGGATGAATCATCCCCATGATCATCCTTTTTACCTGAAAGCCAAAACAATTCATAAACATATTTCTTTAAGTTAAGGTTTAACAACCTAACATTTATATGCTTCTATATGATCCCTTATTTCCCATTCAATTCGCAATATATGACTAAGTCTTATTAATCCATCCGTTCCATGCACTTAACCCATCATACGACCAGGACGTTCATTTGGACCAACCGCGTCACGTTCGTATGGTCATTCACGCACAACCGTAAGGTCGTCCGCGTACGTCCGTGCGCATGATCCGTGTGTCCGTGCGATCGTCCGTAGACGTTCGTACGGTCGTCCGCGTGTGCCAGCGTGTGTGTCGTCGACACGGTCCAACGAACGCTATCGCGTGGTCAGTCCGCGTACTTACGACCAATCGCGTACTGTCCGAGGGATACTTTGATCGACCCGTGACGTACCGTGATCGCTTGGCGCATGTACCGCGATAGTACCGTGATCGTATAGCGCATGTACCGTGGATCAGCCGTACGTCCGCGAACGGACGCGACTGTTCGCACGAACGGATGCGATCGTTCCGCGGACGGTTGCGATCGATCCTTCGGTTCGTACGACTGTCCGCGATCATCTCGACCCAACGGACGGTACACGGCCCACGAACGATGCGGCCAATGCTTGGCTTAAGTAGCGATTCACCCGGACTCCTTGTCCGGTACACGTCAAGGCCGGTTACGCTTCAGTCTCTCAGTCTCGGTCAACATCCCCAAGGATGCGCCGTTCAACCGCCGAAACGCGTCAAACCGTTATGGCCGTGATATGACTTAACCGCTCATAAACCGCGCATAACCTTCTTCACGACCATGGCCTTTGGCCGGTCGTGTGTGGTAAGCACATGATCGGTTTGAATACCGAGTATAGGTTCTCCCTATAAACGGTTCTAGTTAAAAGAAGGGAAGAACAATCCGGCCAACATCTAGAGCGGCCTTTGGCCTAGCGGTTTGGCCGCGGCCGTGAATAGTGTGGTCTCGGATGTTACCTTAGAAGTGGTCGGTGCTTTGCCCTGGTCTGTAGTCGCCTTGGAAGCCATTCCTTCTTTCCAATCCGCGCCTCGCACCCTTAACCAACCGCTACTCCTCTTAACCCACCGGTGATTCCTTTGCAAGCAATCGGCCGGCCCTTCTCTCTCTTTATCTCTCTCTTTCTCTCGGTTTAATGTGGCTTATGCCTTAGAGAAATTTGTGGGATTCTTCCCTTGTGTGTGTAGTGTGCGAAAATGACCCCTAAGGGTCCTATTTATAGGCCAACAATTCGCCCATAACCGCCCAAGAGGAAGAGGTGGCTTTGGGCTTGCGAATGGACATGACTCCCATTGGCACCCATTCGCTGATGGCGCCTTGGTCAGCTAGTGACACTAGCTGAGCAGCTAATTCCACACTCCTACACTCCAGCTTAGCTCAGCTAAGCTGGTCACTAGCTTCTCTAGCTAGATCCTTTGGATCGTGAGTTCTGACTTCTGGGTCTGATAGTTTCAAAAAAACTCGAGTCAATTTTTTTTCGGGTCATGGAACCTTGGTTCTCGGTAGGCTATAACCTTCCCACGGTGTATAGACGGGTTTTTCGGGTCATTTGTTTTCCACCAATTTCTTTACCAGACCTCTTTTATATCCCATTTTAAGGGTTTTGGTCATGATAATTTCAAAAAAACTCGATCCAATTCTTCCTGGGTCATGGAAACTTGCATTTTGGCCTTAGAATCCTTCTCGGCGGTGCATCTGGTCAGGATAATCCACCACGTCAGTCAGTATGGTTGAGATAGTCCTTCCCGTCATTTCGTTTCCATCCCATCAGTCATTCTGTCCGCGAGAATGCTAGTCTTTTTTATTTTGGCTGAGGGATTCCACACCTTACGTCATTAGGGTGGTTTTTGGTCTTCGGATCCTTCCCGTCGGTTCATCCGGTCAGGATAATCCATCAAGTCAGTCAGTATGGCCGAGATAGTCCTTCACGTCATTGCGTTTCCATCCCGTCAGTCATTCTGTCCGCGAGAATGCTAGTCCTTTGTTTTTTTTGGCCGAGGGATTCCACACCTTTGATAGGTCAAGAATTAATCCCTATACTAAACTGCAAGTGCACAGCAATATCAATGTAGTATATAGGGTATCGAAATCCACAGAGACTCCGGTGTTCAATAGCTCAAGAACAGGAATTTAACTAGGAAGAAAGCAATGTAATTGAATTAAAAGCAATGCAAGAAAGTAAACATATAGCAAATATTGTGGGTTGTGAAAGCAAGTTATTAAGAGCGCTAGGTCTAGAGCGTTCTCAGGAAATCAGACAAGCAGACAGTTCATTCAGCAAGGATCTAATTAAGCACAGTTCTAGAACTCAAAACACAGATATAGAATTAACCAAATTCATTTGCGATAATTCTCTAAGTCTAAGTGCAGCAAACCAAACTTTCGTTTGCGAGAACTAACAGATTAAACCAGCTTTAATTCCAAGTTTGATATGTTCACAATTATCCTAAACCAAACTTCCGTTTGCGCAAAGTTTAATTGCCCAATTTAATTAGTTCAGATTCCTAAACCCCACTTCCGTGACGTATTTAGCAACCTAAGATCTAGATTCTAATTGATCAGGTTAGAACTAGCTTTAAGCACAATTAAATTGAAGAACAGATATAGTTTGAATCCTTAACTGAAATTGAACAAGTCTAGCAGGTCATGAAATCCTATGTGAGAAACCCTAAACCTAACAAGAAATCTACTCAGACATGATTGATGAAAACATAATCATAGAAATAATAGATTGCATAAAAGATAAAAGATTAAAGGGGTTCGAAATCTTCTCCAAATACAGATGATGTAACAGGTTCAGATCAGCCCCAAAAGCTCTAAAACTCCTCTGCTCTTAATTATCAAAGCGTATGTAAAAGCGTATCTAATTAAAACACCAAAAACTCAATAATATAGGTCTAATCTCGGCCAGGGGCTTCTTTGTAAATATCAAGAACTTCTGGATCAGAGTGCAATATCTTGACTCTTCATAAACCGCCGAGTTTTGGGCCCATCTCGTTGGTGCATCGATCGATGCTAGGCATGCAACGATCGACACCTTTCTCTGTTTCGGACAGTGAACTCTATCTCTCGGCCAAACACTCCAAAAATCTCCAAAATGCTCCATTATCTCCAATTTAGCTCCAAACCTGATTATACCTGTAAAAGACTCTAAAAGAACACAAAAGACACTAAAAACACAACTATATCATGGCATAAAACCGGTAAAAACCATGATATATCAACTCCCCCACACTTAGCCTTTGCTTGCCCTCAAGCAAAACATAGAACTAAGGCTTGGTGAAGAGGTTTGAAAACTTTCAGAAACTCATTTCATCCTAGAAGCTACAATACTCAGATTCCCCTTAGTAAACCACTGAAAGAATCAATCACAGGATATCAAGACCAACATGTACTTCCCCCACACTTAGCAACTGTCCTAGGTAAACTCCACAATCACATTCAAGCATTCAAATTCTCCCTACTGACTTCTGCAAGTATTTAAGTGCGGTCTCACCTAAGGAGTATCGATCAAAGGGCACATGGATTCTTACCTTATCAGCTCTAGACCACCATACTATCTTTCTCTAGTCCCTTTCTTCTCTTTCCCTTCTTTAACAACTGATTTTCCCCATTGGGTATCATTTTATTTTTTTTATCAGTGTTCTTCCCGTTATGGGGTGTACTTTGGACACATTCCATGGATCACATGAGAGAAAATAGTGTTTGCTACCATTCCCATGACCACTTCGGAGTTACTAACTCATCCTCAGTTTATTTATCTTTTTTTTTTTTTTTACTTTATAGAAGGGGAGAAGGGAACTAAATAGGATAGGTTGACAGGCTGTGTCAGAACTAACAAGGGAATCCGACACAAAGTATACCAAGCCCTTAGGTGAGAAATCTAAGTCAGTATTAAATTGAAGTCAGTAAAAGGATCCTCTGATACCTGAAGTGATGTGGGTGTTCCCAGTAGGTTGATCTGTGATGGGGTTTTCTAATAGTCAGAGATAGATCCTGCAACTTCATCCCAATGGTTACTTAAGTTCCTGCAAGTCTTGTAAATCTTCTCAGAAAATCATAGTTTCTTACTTAAACAATTTTTGACTCAATAAAACAAAATTTTTTTTTTTATGAAAAACAAACTGACTCATAAGAAAACAGAAAGATAATCATTAGTAGCACCTCCCCCACACTTAAGACACACTGTCCCCAGTAGTGTCCAGCGAAGGATCGGTAAAAAGAAAATAAAAAAATTGAAAAGATGAAATTATGTCTGTCGGGTTACCTCTGTCGCTCAGGCATCGATCGTTGCACTAAGTGCACCGACCGTTACTTGGCGATTTTCGTGTATGATCGATCGTTGCTCAGGACCGCAACGATCGCTGCAATGCGATTCCTTTCGTGTTGTGACGATCGACACAGAAGTGAGTCGATCGTTGCACTGCGATTTTGTCAGAGACCTGCAAACACAATACTCACCAGAAACAAAAACAAACGTAAAATCCTAACAAAAACACCAAAAATTAAGTAGAAAAACACCAGTACCTAATGGTGGGTTGCCTCCCACCCAGCGCTTGTTTAAGGTCAATAGCTTGACCGGACGGATGGGAATTTTCAGGTGGAGGGAGCATGATCCAGGGGCAAAATCTGACCTCTGGGAATCTCGGCCTTAGCCCAATAGTGTTTTACCCTCTGCCCATTTACAGAAAACTCATTACCTTCCTATGGACGCACTTCTTTGATCGTGTAGGATCCAGACCATCTTGATTTCAGCTTGCCTGGAAACAAATGCAAGCGAGAATTGTATAACAGTACCTGATCGTTAGGCTTAAACCGTCTGGAGACAATCTTTTTGTCATGATAAGCCTTAGTCCTTTCCTTGTACAACTTTGAGTTCTCATAGGCAAAATGTATAATCTCATCCAACTCATTGAGCTGTATCAATCTCCTCTCTGCAGCTGGTTTGAGGTCAAAGTTCATCTGTTTTACAGCCCATGCTGCCTTGTGCTCAAGTTCTACTGGCAGATGACATGCTTTCCCATACAGCAAATGGAATGGAGTAGTCCCCAATGGCGTTTTAAACGCAGTCCTGTAGGCCCATAAAGCATCATCAAGCTTAGCTGCCCAATCTTTCCTTGTCTTCCCAACTGTCTTCTCCAAGATCTCCTTGATTTGTCTGTTAGAAACCTCTACCTGTCCACTAGTCTGTGGGTGATAAGGAGTAGCAACTCGGTGATGCACTCCATGCTTCTTCAGGAGCTTCTCAAAAACCTTATTAATAAAGTGAGATCCTCCATCACTAATTACTATCCGAGGTACTCCAAATCTAGGGAATATGATGGATTTAAACAGCTTAATGACTACTGAAGAGTCATTGGTTGGACTAGCTATTGCTTCTACCCACTTAGATACATAATCCACAGCAACTAATATGAATTTATTCCCATAAGATGAGGGAAAGGGACCCATAAAGTCTATGCCCCAGCAATCAAAAACCTCAACCTCAAGAATGAAATTCTGAGGCATCTCATGCTTCCTGCTGATTTTCCCTCTCCTCTGGCAGGCATCACAATGAGAAATAAAGGAGTGAGCATCAGCGAACATTGTAGGCCACCAGAAACCTGCTTGCAAAACCTTAGACTATCCGAAAAATCAGCGAAAAATGTCCTGCATAATCTGATCCGTGGCAGTGGAATAGGATATCTGGAACCTCCGACTCAGCAACACATCTTCTATAAAGGCCATCCGAACAATGCTTATAGAGGTAAGGTTCATCCCAATAGTACCTCCTAAGTTCTCTGAAGAACCTCTTCTTTTCATACCCTTTCAGATTATCTGGTTCAGTCTCTGCAGCCAGGTAATTGGCTATGTCTGCATACCATGGTCGATCATTTGTTGCGACAGCATTAATCTCAAACTCATGCTTTCCAATCCGTACCGTAAAAGTTTCTGGGACTGTATCCGCGCTGCAACGATCGTCACAGTCGGGTGTATCGATCGTTGCTGTCCCGATAGATGCATCGATCGACGCTGACGTCGCATCGATCGACGCAACGCGATTAATCCGACAGATTTGTAGGTTTCTATCCAATTCTGTCTCACAGATTGTCCCAACCATATTGATGTTTTCTTCAGGCAAATAGTCATTAATTGGCACGTCCTCCTCAACTAGCATCCTCGAAAGATGGTCAGCAACTCCATTCTCAACCCCTTTCTTATCTCTCACTTCAATATCAAATTCCTGAAGCAACAGGATCCATCTCAACACTCTTGGCTTAGCATCCTTCTTCTGCATCAGATACTTCAGGGCTGAATGATCAGTGTGTACAATCACCTTGGAGCCAACAAGATAAGAGCGAAATTTCTCAAATGCAAAGACAACTGCCAACAACTCCTTCTCCGTAGTGGCATAGTTTCTTTGTGCATCATCCAGTGTCCTACTGGCATAATAGATAGCATGAAGCTTTCTATCTTTCTTTTGTCCAAGAACAGCTCCTACAGCATAATCACTTGCATCACACATTACTTCGAAAGGCAAATCCCAATCCGGTGGCTGAACAATGGGAGCGCTCACCAATGCTTGCTTGATCCGTTCGAACGCAGTCTGACAATCTGTAGTGAACTCGAATTTGGTATCCTTACACAGCAGAGCAGTTAGCGGCCTAGCAATCTTGCTAAAATCCTTGATGAACCGTCTATAGAAGCCAGCATGTCCAAGAAAGCTTCTAATAGACTTAACAGAATCAGGTGCCTGCAGGTTGGTCATTATCTCAATCTTGGCACGGTCCACCTCTATTCCTGCTTCTGACACTTTATATCCAAGTACAATGCCATCTCTAACCATGAAATGACACTTTTCCCAATTAAGAACTAAGTGCTTCTCTTCGCATCTTGTCAGAACCTTGCACAAATTATCTAAGCACTCATTATAGGATGATCCATATACTGAGAAATCATCCATGAATACTTCCATAAAATCCTCAATCATGTCTGTGAATATGGACATCATGCATCTCTGGAAAGTGGCTGGTGCGTTGCAGAGTCCAAAAGGCATCCTACGGTAGGTGAATGTCCCATATGGACAAGTGAAAGTGGTCTTTCCCTGATCCTCTGGATGGATGGGAATCTGAAAGAAACCTGAGTAGCCATCTAAGAAGCAGTAGTAAGGATGATTTGCTAACCTTTCGAGCATCTGATCAATAAAAGGCAAAAGAAAATGATCTTTCCTGGTAGCAGCATTAAGCTTCCTGTAATCTATGCACATCCTGTGTCCTGTCACAGTCCTAGTAGGTATCAGCTCGTTCTTCTCATTCTTCACAACTGTAACACCGCCCTTCTTTGGCACTACATGGACTGGACTCACCCAATCACTGTCAGAGATAGGATATATAATTCCAGCGTCAAGGAGTTTCATAATCTCCTTTTTGACTACTTCCTGCAGATTAGGATTAAGTCTCCTCTGATGTTCGATTGATGTCTTGGACTCATCCTCAAGAAGTATCCGGTGCATGCACAGCTCCGGTGAGATACCTGAAATATCATTAAGGGAATAGCCAAGAGCTTTGCGATGCTTGCGCAGCTTGCTTAGCAGTAAGGTGAGCTCTGCGTTGTTCAGGATAGCATTAACAATCACTGGGTATGTTGAATTAGGTCCAAGAAAGGCGTACCTTAGCCCGGATGGAAGTTGTTTCAGATCTATTTTCGGAGCCTTTTCTTCTGCCCAGTCTCTGCCTGGATCTTTTAATTTCTCTGGAATTCTGCCTTGAACCATTGCACTACATACTTCATTGAGCATCATTATACTTTCTTTATCAGACCATTTTCCAGAAATTGCATCCTTAAGGCATCTCTTCATCATGGGGGAAGTTTCAATGGAATCCAACAAAGGTACTTCAACCTTTACCCTTTTTATGAACTCCTTCCATTTTGCATACTGCCTATCATTCTTAGCTTTTCTGGGGTTCTTGGGATAAGGTATCTTAGGCTTGTATACCCTTTCAGCCGACTGTTTTGGGTTTTCAGCACTCGAACTTTCTGCAGTCACCTTGTGTCGATCGTTGCTCTTATCGCATCGATCTATGCTAGGCGACTTTGTTACGACCTTCGGTTCCTTGATTTCGCTTGGCAACGATCGTTGCTTAGACGCATCGATCGACTCGCGGCGAATATCGCGTATCTCATCTTCCAACTCTTCAATTTCCACGAGTTCCTCAACGCTTAACTGCTTTTTCTGGCCAGATGACAGCTCCTTACCACTTCTTAATGTCACGGCATTGCATTGGTACTTAGGATTGGCATCAGTCCTTCCCGGGAGATATCCCTCTTCCCTTTGAGCATGTCCAGCAGTTCTTGCAACCTTAGCATCAAGCTCTTTCATGTGTGTGTTCAAACACTCAAACTTCCCATTCAGCTCCCTGTAGATTGTATCCATCTTCGCGTCAGCATCTGCTGCGTACTTAGTCTGACTCTTCATTAGCTGTCTTAGCATCATCTCTACTTTACTCTCAGACCCATTGGCTTTCTTAAAACCACCTTGCTGAACTCCATTGGAGAATCTGTTTCCCTGTTGATTTCTAAATCCACTACCTTGGAAACCAGAACCTCCCATGTAATTCACCTCTTCTTCCTGAGTGTCCTCCTCAGTCTGAATTACCTCTACATCTTGGGTAGAGTGGACAGCTTTCTTACTTGTTAGGAGATCGTAAAATGTGTCTAGCCTAGATCTAATCTCAGTCATGTTAGAATCCTCTATACTTCCACCGGATTTCTTCCTCTTTTCATCTATAGTCTTGCAACTGTAGCTGCTAATCAGGTTCCCAATCAACTGCTTAGCTTGTGTAGGAGTCCTGGTGTTGAAATTAGCATTACTTGAATTATCCAGCGCAGTCTGATAAGGGAGATCTATGCCTCTGAAGAAGATACCAATCAGCTGTACTTCTGTGAATCCATGGTGTGGACAGTCACGCTGATACTGCTTAAATCTCATCCAGGCAGTCTTCAAGGGCTCCACAGCTCCTTGGGAAAAAGTGAGTATGTCCTGTCTGGACTGGTCTGAACGCGCATCATCATAGAAGTGACGCAGGAACTCACTCTTTAAGGCTGCCCAAGTAGTGTACTGACCAGGTACCAGTTGTCTCAGCTATGCACTAGCGTCTCCAGCAAGACTGTGCGGAAATAGCTTAAGGAACATATAGTCCGGGCATACTCCTTCATACTTCATGCCAGTGACTATGTCCTCAAACTTGTCAATGTGATCCATAGGCTGCTCTGCTTGAAGACCATGAAAAGCAATCTGCCTCATCAGCTGGTAGTAGATGGTTTTGACCTCAAAATCATTCCTCTCAAAAGCAGGAAGCACTAGAGCTGCTCGGTTTGCATGAAACTCATCAGGTCTGTTGTAGTCAGCTAGTGTCCTCTCATGAACCACCATCTCTCTACCTTGGGCCCGTTCCTGACCCTTGTTTTGGTTCTGCTCCTGTTGCTGTTGCTCAGGGATGACATTCCCTTCAGCATCAACCCTCTGCCAGTCGGCATTGTAGCGGTTGTTATTCCAGAATCAAACGCTCTCGCATCATTCTTTCTCTTCTTTCTCTTCTGTTAGCTCTCTCTAAACGTCCAAGCTCCTCAAGATCGAGATTAACCAAGCTCGAGTTCGGATTACTTCTAGTTTTCTGCGTTGGCATAAACTGTCTGTAATCGTCCAGCAACGATCGATGCTATCAGTGCAACGATCGGTTCAATCTCAAATCGCCTAGTGACGAACGATGCAAGGGTGCAACGATCGACGCAGTGCGAAATCGGTACCTGCGACAGATAGAAAAACGAAAATTAATAAAACTGAAAATAAAATAAAAACAAAAACGAAAACAAAAATAAAAATCCTAGTAAAACCCTAGGCTCGAAGCTATCGAAGACTCAAAGAGTCCCCGGCAACGGCGCCAAAAACTTGATAGGTCAAGAATTAATCCCTATACTAAACTGCAAGTGCACAGCAATATCAATGTAGTATATAGGGTATCGAAATCCACAGAGACTCTGGTGTTCAATAGCTCAAGAACAGGAATTTAACTAGGAAGAAAGCAATGTAATTGAATTAAAAGCAATGCAAGAAAGTAAGCAGATAGCAAAGATTGTGGGTTGTGAAAGCAAGTTATTAAGAGCGCTAGGTCTAAGTCTAAGTGCAGCAAACCAAACTTTCGTTTGCTAGACTTGTTCAATTTCAGTTAAGGATTCAAACTATATCTGTTCTTCAATTTAATTGTGCTTAAAGCTAGTTCTAACCTGATCAATTAGAATCTAGATCTTAGGTTGCTAAATACGTCACGGAAGTGGGGTTTAGGAATCTGAACTAATTAAATTGGGCAATTAAACTTTGCGCAAACGGAAGTTTGGTTTAGGATAATTGTGAATCTGTTAATTCTAGACCTAGCGCTCTTAATAACTTGCTTTCACAACCAACAATCTTTGCTATCTTCTTACTTTCTTGCATTGTTTTTAATTCAATTACATTGCTCTCTTCCTAGTTAAATTTCTGTTCTTGAGCTATTGAACACCGGAGTCTCTGTGGATTTCGATACCCTATATACTACATTGATATTGATGTGCACTTGCAGTTTAGTATAGGGATTAATTCTTGACCTATCAAGTTTTTGGCGCCGTTGCCGGGGACTCTTTGAGTCTTCGATAGCTTCGAGCCTAGGGTTTTACTAGGATTTTTCTTTTTCTTTTCGTTTTTGTTTTTATTTTTTTATTTTTGCTGATTTATTTTTCTGTTTTCTCTGATTTCGCATTGCATCGATCGACGCCCTTCTTGCATCGATCGACACACTTCGCTGAATCACCAAGAACACTAAGAGATCATCAGGACGATGTGTCGGAATGATATTTTCAGCTCAGGGATTGACAGTTCACAGATAGCTGGGTTGAAGAACCAAGTTGACTCTCTGCATAGTCTTCTACTTGGAAAGTATGCACAAGAAGCTAACCATTGCGTTGAAAGAACTTGATTCTATAGTCACGGATCTGCTTTTCAGAAACCCTTTACAAGGAGTTGTAGTGTTTCTTCTTACCAAGTACCGCCTGCACCTACAGCTCATGAGAGCAGAATGGAAATCATGATGGAGCAGTACCTTGAGAGACAACAACAGATTGATAGGTCCTTCAACTCAAAGATGGATGCTTTGTATGAAGACTTGAATGAGAAGTTTGAATCTTTGAGCACGCATATGGAGGCGCTGGATATCAAAATAGAACGAAGAGATGTAGCAATAGAGAGGCAGAATGAAGCTAAGAGAGCTAAACGAAAGTTGCACATCAATGCTGTGAACATAAGGATGAGATTGAGTTGCTAGGTGAAGAAGAGAGCATAATCTCGGATTTTCTGGATGAATATTTTCTGCCTGATACATGCACCGATCGACACCCCCTCAGTGACGATCGACACGCCATTCTGACGGCAATTTCGAGTTCTTTCGAGAAACAGAATCGCCTTGCATCGATCGACACACATCATGCAACGATCGACACAAAACGCAGACATGACCAGAAAACTGCAACAGTACCAGAACGAGTCTACAAGCCCCCAGTGCCATATCCTAAGGTTCCTAAATCCTCCAAACAAGAGCTAGAAGTGGCTAACTGCATAAAAGTGATGGATAAGAAGGTGAATAAAACACCACCAGTTGAAACTTCGCGAGTTCATGCAAAGAAGATGATCTCCGTTGATGGTCATCTAAAAGAAGAAGTTCAGATTGGTGGAACTACAGTATCTGATAGTGAAAAGAAGAAGATGGCGGTTCCTCTTGAACCTGCTCTAACATCTTCAGTACCTGCAACTGTTCATAAGCAGAAAGCTCCAGACATCAGATATACATCAAAGGTAAGGTACAAATCACCTAAGCTTAATCCTTCTGATCACATTGTTTTGAATGCAGGAAAACAAAGAATCCCGCCGAAGCTACACTCCCACCCCGACCCTTATCGTTCGTTCCTTGGAAGATCTCATGATCTGAATGCTTATACGCAACCTTGGATGAGGAGACATTCACAGAGACACTCAAAGTCTCTGTTGAAACCTCCATGAGTTCGATCTCTTTCTGATAGGTCAAGCTATTGACCTTAAACAAGCGCTGGGTGGGAGGAAACCCACCATTAGGTACTGGTGTTTTTCTACTTAATTTTTGGTGTTTTTGTTAGGATTTTACGTTTGTTTTTGTTTTTGTTGCAGTTATGTTTTCAGGTCTCGGACAAAATCGCAGTGCAACGATCGACTCACTTCTGTGTCGATCGTCACAACACGAAAGGAATCGCATTGCAGCGATCGTTGCGGTCATGAGCAACGATCGATCATACACGAAAATCGCCAAGTAACGGTCGATGCACTTAGTGCAACGATCGATGCCTGAGCGACAGAGGTAACCCGACATACATAATTTCATCTTTTCAATTTTTTATTTTCTTTTTACCGATCCTTCGCTGGACACTACTGGGGACAGTGTGTCTTAAGTGTGGGGGAGGTGCTACTAATGATTATTTTCTGTTTTCTTATGAGTCAGTTTGTTTTTCATAAAAAAAAAAAAAAATTTGTTTTATTGAGTCAAAAATTGTTTAAGTAAGAAACTATGATTTTCTGAGAAGATTTACAAGACTTGCAGGAACTTAAGTAACCATTGGGATGAAGTTGCAGGATCTATCTCTGACTATTAGAAAACCCCATCACAGATCAACCTACTGGGAACACCCACATCACTT